>JAVSCE010012278.1:0-66346 GCA_032199065.1 Smutsia gigantea | reverse complement strand
GGAGAATGTTGTTAAGTCTCCATGTTTTTGTGAGGCTTTTTGATTTTTTTCTAAAATTTATTTCTAGTTTTATACCTTGGTGATCTGAGAAGTTGGTTGGTAGGATTTCAATATTGTTGAAATTACTGAGGTTCCTTTTGTGGCCTAGTATGTGGTCTATTATGGAAAATGTTCCATGTGCACTGGAGAATAATGTGTATCATGCTGCTTTTGGGTGTAGAGTTCTGTAGATGTCTGTTAGGTCCATCTGTTCTAGTGTGTTGTTCAGTGCCTCTGTGTCTTTACTTATTTTCTGTATGGTTGATATGTCCTTTGGAGTATGTGGTGTGTTCATGTCTCCTAAAATGAATGCATTGCTGTCTATATCTTCCTTTAATTCTGTTAGTATTTGTTTCACATATGCTGGCGCTCGTGTGTTGGGTGCATATATTTTTATAATGGTTATATCTTCTTGTTGGACTGACCCCTTTATCATTGCATAATGTCTTTCTTTATCTCTTGCTACTTTCTTCGTTTTGAACTCTATTTTGTCTGATACAAGCATTGCAACACCTGCTTTTTTCTCCTTGTTGTTTGCATGAAATTTCTTTTTCCATCCCTTCACTTTTATTCTGCGTATATATTTGGGTTTGAGGTGAGTCTTTTGTAAGCAGTATATAGATGGATCTTGCTTTTTTATCCATTCTGTTACTCTGTGTCTTTTGATTGGTGCATTCAGTCCATTTACCTTTATGGTGATTATTGATAGATATGTACTTATTGCCATTCCTGGCTTTAGATTCGTGGTTACAGAAAGGTTCAAGGGTTGCTTCTTTACTATCTAACAATCTAACTTAACTTTCTTGTTAAGTAATTGTAAACACTGTCTGACATTTCTTTATTTCTCTCCCTTCTTATTCTTCCTCCTCCATTCTTTATATACTAGATGTTTTTTATTCTTTGCCTTTAGTTAGTATTTGGATGGTCTGCTTTCTTTGCTATGATTTTATTTTCTCTGGTGACATTTTTTAGCATTAGGAGTGCTTCCATCTAGAGCAGTCCATTTAAGATATCCTGTAGTGGTGGTTTATGAGAGGCAAAGTCTCTCAACTTTCGTTTGTCTGAAAATTGTTTAATCCTCCATCATATTTAAATGATAATCATGCTGGATACAATATTCTTGGTTCGAGGCCCTTCTGTTTCATAATGTTAAATATATCATGCCATTCTCTTCTGGCCTGTAGGGTTTCTGTTGAGATGTCTGATGATAGTCTGATGGGTTTTCTTTTGTAGGTGATCCTTTTTCTCTCCCTAGCTGCCTTTAATACTCTGTCTTTATCTTTGATCTTTGCCATATTAATTATTATGTGTCTTGGTGTTGTCTTCCTTGGGTCCCTTGTGTTGGGAGATCTATGAGCTTCGGTGGACTGTGAGACTACTTCCTTCCCCAGCGAGGGAAAGTTTTCAGCAATTATTTCTTCAAAGACACTTTCTATCCCTTTTTCTCTCTCTTCTTCCTCTGGTACTCCTATAATGCAAATATTGTTCCGTTTGGATTGGTCACACTGTTCTCTTAATATTCTTTCATTTGTAGAGATCCTTTTATTTCTCTCTGCCTCAGCTTCTCTGTATTGCTGTTCTCTGATTTCTATTCCATTAACAGTCTCTTGCATCTCATCCAGTCTGCTGTTAAGCCCATCGATCACTTGCCAGATTTCTGCATTGTCTTTCCTCACTTCCCTCACTTCCTCCCTCAGCTCTTGCACATTTCTCTGTAGGTCCATCAGTACGGTTATGACTTTTATTCTGAATTCTTTTTCAGGAAGACTGTGCATTTCCATCCCTTCAGGCTCCCTCTCTGGGGTTGTCTGGTTGATTTTGGTCTGAACCATATTCCTCTGTCTTTTCATGGCTATAGAAGTGGTCGCTGGTAGTTGCCACGTATTTCAGCTGGGCTCTTTAAGACTTTAAAAAGAGAAAGGAAAGAAAAAAAAGAAAAATAAGGAATATAAAAAGAAAAGAATACAACAAAACAGAAACTCCCACTGAGAGTAGAATCTGTGGGGATGCTGTAAGTGGTGCTGTTGCCTCACTACTCTGCAGCCATGGCCGCGCTTCTCCGCAGGGCCCTTTATCACTCTGGCCGGGTGGGAACGAATGGGAGGCTGTTGAACTCAGTGAGAAGTGAATGTGCAGCCACGCTTCCCCAGTTGCTAGCTATGGCATCCGAAACTCCCTAGAACTCCCAGCCTGCTGGCCTGAGTGTTCCAGGGCGATCTGTCTCCTCCACTGGTCTCCTGTCTCTTTAAGACCACTGAAGAAAGCACAGTTTTTTTTTTCCTCCTGGGAGCCAGCTGCAAGCACCCTGGCATGTTTCTGCTCAGATCCTGCCCCTCTGTCTCTCCAATCTTCACTGCACTACGTGTTGTGGATCAGCGCTCACCACCCAGATCACTGGGGCTGGCTACTTCGTGGGGTGCACTTCCACTCCCTCCCAGCTCTTAATCCTCTCCTCCCACTGGTGCACTTGTGTGGGGGAGTGCTTGGGTCCCACCGGGTCACGGCCCCATATCTTACCCACCCCTTGGGGTGCCGAGTCCTCTCGGGTGTAGCTGCACACTGTGTGCTTTCTTGTGTATTGTATTCTGTCTTTTAGGAATAGTTGTATTTGCTGTATTTTCATAGATAAATATAGTGTTGGGAGGAGATTTCTGCCACCCTGCTCATGCTGCCATCTTCCCAGAAGTCTCCTTTATTCATTTTTAAAGAATTTATTATGATGGTCATATATACTAGGAATAGTTGCAGCTGGTTTATGTAAATGATCTTCAGAGTTTATCTGTTTCATTAAATTTCTTTAATTTTTCTGTATTATGTTTGATGTTCTATAAAAATAAGCCATTACTCATGGCTCTAATATGGCTGCTTGTATAAATGTCTTAAATTGCTTGAATTAGCTGAAATGTTTTATGATAATCAACTATTTTCTGTACTATTTTATAATTTTATTTCTGATTGAATATTTAATTTCTTGGAAATTATTGCTATTCTGCTAAAAAACTTAATGAAGCAACGAAACACCTGAAAATAAACAGCATCTAAGAATACAATGGATGAATGAATATAGGGAAACATTTGAGGAACAAACTCTAATATTTTATATTGTATTACATTATATTATATTATACTATGTTATATATCCTAGATCACTAAAACTTATCAGTTGAAAAACCAGGAAGAAAATAAAAGTCTATAAATGCTTCTAATGAGCTACTTTACAGAACTCAACCTCAAACAGAAAGCAGTTGAAGAAAAAAATTTTTACTTTAATCTTCTATTCTAATATTTTGGGAATCCTGAATAAAAATAGTTACGTACATAAATAAAATAGCTCAATATTGTTGTTTTAAAACTAGTTAATGATGTTCCTTTAATTTTTTTGTTTTAGACTATGAAAACAGCTATCTTGTAAAATATTGTGATAGATTTTCTTTCATTCTGTCAAAACAGAAATAATTAATTTACTTAAAATGTGTATGCTAATAACAAACCTGTGCTACACTACAAGAAAATATGGATATTAAAGAAAATAAAAATTACCAATGATTTCCAAAAAGATTAGATGAATTTCCATGGAAATTGTTACCACTCCCAGGTATGTAAGCAGATTTGTGTCAGATTAAACAAACTGATATTTTATAAGTGCTCTAATGCATTTAATTGTTGTATCTTCCTTGACACCTTTTCCCTTTTATGTCTCTTTTTACTGTTTACTTTTGTTAGGAATGCTAGTTTCAAAAATTACATGGTGATATTTCCCAACATTCTTACTATTATGAACCAATTTGATTTGCTTTACAGATGTGTGCAAAGGTTGATGTATTATTATTTTTTTGCTATAGTCTGTTGGTTGTTTTGTTGGACTGTACACATACAGAATTTTACCTTTGTCGTATATGAATTTTTTGTTCCATTTATTGGTTTTCTAAGTTCTATATGGGATAAAAGGCGTTTATCTATCCAGAGATTACTATAAATCGAAAGTGTTTATAATGGTCAAAAGCCTTTCCTCTTGAGATTGTATACTATTACTCATATGATAAAGTTAAAAAGAAATCATATCGTTCTTAGATTGTGTATTCTAATGAAATATTTTAATAGCAATTTAGAATCTATTAAGCATCTCAAAGATAAAGTAGATAATTATAAATGTCTTAATTAGTCATTTTAATTCAATAAAATAAATATTTGTAATTTTTGTTTATACAAGGTAAATATTTTCAAATAATGCTTAATTACAATTGATAAAAATCATCATCAAGAACTCTCTTATTACTATTAAGAACAGTCATAGGGTAAGTAGGAAAAGAGTAAACTGAAAGGAATGCTGGGTATTTTAAAAACTGTTCTTAGAACAATTTTTAACTTTGTTACAATAGTTCTCAACAAGACTTTACTGTCTATCAATTAAGTTAAGCATGCACCTCCACTTTGACATCTGGTGCTAGAGAATACTGAAATATAAAAGTTACTGACAAGGAATAAGATTATATTTGGCCTTTTTATGCACAATGGCCTTTTTAATTTTTTTTTTCCCAAATCTATACAAAGTTAAGTAAAAAGAGGATACTAAATGGTTGGGCTGTTGGGGTAATAGAATTAAGCTAAGACTTTCGTGGAAAACAAAGAACTGTGCCCATCCTAGTAATAATTTAAAGCCAACTTATAGAGAAGTGTTTCTTTGCAAATGGATAGAAAAATGATACTCTAAATATCTCTCCCTATTCCTTCCATGTCATCTATTTCCAATCATCCATCTATGTATCATTTTTCTTAAATCTGATGTGTGAATGGAAGGTAATTTTTACTAATATAGATATTCAAATGTATTTTCTGACAATAATTTCCTTTCTTCAATGAAGACTCACAAAGAAGGTACATTTAAGCTAATATAAAGGGTATGTCTCTGCATATCTATAGGTGGCAAATTTGAGTCCAAAGTAATGTGCTGCTGCTAGTTTCTTTGTTTTGTAACTGCATACATTAAAAATTTTTTTAATTAAGAAAAATAAAAATTAACAAAAGCCAGAGATACATGTTTTATTTTGTTGTCTTGCTTCCTAAAAATTTCGAGATCATGAAACAAAGAAAGCCCAGAGATCTTAGGAAAGATGGGATTAAAAACAAAACCTGAAAAAAATCTTCCTAAACTGGGATTCAAAGGAACAATGTAATACATTAAACATGAAAATCCTTTTATAAGCCTCCATAGTTTTTACCTATCTTGTATTACATTTCAGACTTCACACCTTTTATTGTGGATTGTCTCTAGGTAAACATATGGTGAAGGTTTCTAAAGTAAGTATTAGTATTTCAAACTAGTTTGTATAAATAAGCAGTGTAGTTACAGTTTTCCTTTGTCTAAAGAGAAAATATAATACAAAATTAATACACAGCTCACACAAGTCATGATACATGGTTCCTTAGGCATCCTTGCTTCCTTCTTCTTTTCCTATTTCCTTTAAGAGAGAAATTCATCAAAGCTTTCCACAGCAGAAAGAAGAAGGTAACGGAAGGAAGAAAGAAAATAAAAGGAAGGGAAGGAGGGAGGGAGGGAGGGAGGAAGGAAGGAAGGATGGAAGATCCCCAAGGAGTTTGTGCAAAACAGTATCTAAAAGCAATGAGCAGTCCATTTCCTTTCATTTGGCCAGAAGTAAACACACATATTTACACCTAATTTCACTTTTCAATTCAATCTTGACATGGGATGTGAAGCTACATATATAATGGATTTCCTCAAAAGAAGATGGATTATTTATTTAGCTCACCTTTTGCTATTTGAAGTGGATTTACAAGGGGGTATTTTTCAAAATTGGCCCTTACCAAACATACTGCCTTAAGATATGAAATTGGAAAAACATTTTCCAGTGTATAACTGTTACTTTCAGGTCCTTTTTTCATGATAATTCCTGGTTAGCCTGGATCTAAGAACACCACCATTCAAAGGAGGAGTGCATAAGAGAGCAGGAAAGCAGAGATAGCTCTGATACTCATCTGTCCTGGGACTAATTCATCATCTTAAGTTGATGAATTTGGTATACTTGAGGGAAGTTTAACTCCATATGATTTGTGACTCACTTTTCATATTCAACTTTAAAGTAAAATCTAGAAAATGAAATAACACAATCCTACATATCTAAATATATTTTAGTCATAGATAAACATATTAAATTCATATAGTATTGTAAGGGGTAGTATGGAAGTACAGTATATAGAGCATGCCACTGAAGGACACCAACTTCTACAGCATTCTATTAATTATATGGTAGTTTATCAAACAGACTGAAAGAAAAGGAAGGCCAATATTTCCACTTCTACTATCATAGGACAATATTACAAAGTATAAAATTCACAGTGTACAACTTTCCTTTCACTTCAAGATTGCATGCTCTTCTGGGAATGAAATCGTACATTGATCTCTCATTATTTTATGTCTAAAAGAAAACTTCCAAGTGTGGCTTGTTAGTGATATGAACAAGACGAGAAGCTACACATCTTGCTAACCATAATTCCTTACATCATCATCGTAACTGTTGACAATGAAAGACAGGGAAGCAATCTGAACACTTTAAAACTACATCCATTTGAAATTAAATTGAATTCTCACAGTGCTCAGCAATGCAAAGGAGACAAGGATGCAATTCAATTAAATAAGATCAAAGCTTAAGTATATCATTAAAATAATACTCTGGTAACTGAGTTGTAGGAAGTGCTGCTAGACTGGTGGCTCTCAACAAGGGCATGACTAGAGACATTTTTGCCACAACTGATGGTGGTGCTACTAACATCCTGTGGCTAGAGGGCCAGGAATGCTGGGACAATGCATAGGTGAGAACCCCACAATGAGCTATTCAACTTTCAATGTCAGTAGAGATTGAAACCCCTCAGCTGGGCTACAGATCAAGAGAAAACATTTTTAAACATAATAATATCTTAATAGATGTAAATGTGGCTTATATGATTGTGAAAATTATGAGTGTTAATCCCAATGATGGAACTTCCTGGAAAATATTGTTCCTTCTTTGCATCATTTCTCAGGTATTATACCCTCTGTGAAAAGTTCTGCAGAACCCATATCCAAATGAGGTACTTCTTCTTCTATGCTGCTTTTAAACACAGGATGCATACTGATAATTTTAATTATTAATGTACAACACTATCATGTACTTATTGGTTAACATAACTTTTTGCTACTATACTGAGAGAACTTGAGGGCTGAAATCATGTTATTCACTTAGTGATGTGTGATATCACTACAACTAGGACATTGCCTAGCAAATGCTCACTTAATGTCTGTCGAATTGTGCTAAACTGAATTTTAAGAAAATTTCTGATCTTTGACTTGAAATATCTTCTACAGCTATAATTAAATAGTATGATCAAAGTGGCTATCCATAAATAGTGTGACCACACTAGTCTAGCTACCATAACAACCAAGTTATGCATATATGACCGTTTTTTGGTCTTTAAGGAAGGAAATATTAATCCACTATAGAGCAGTGTAGCAGTTGTGTGTTAAGAACATTATCAACTCTGTGTTTCCCAAGAGTTATATGCATAGTTTCCATTGCCTTCTGTAATTTAAAAGGGCCAGAAGCCTTTTTTTCCCCTGAATTTACTATGCCTGTTACAGTTAGAGAGATGAATTCAAGAACTGCCTGTAAGAATTGTAGGTATTAACATTATCTTTATAAATTAGATGCTTAAAACTAACAAATAATTTCTACCTCTCAATTTACTTCTTTCCAAACTTACTTCCCAAATTATATTTGCAGTGATTTGAGTAAAGAAAACATGTTCATTTCAATTTTACATTAACAATAAGACTCATCAAAGAAGATAGACTTAAGTCTTTGTAATGTTCAGAGTGAAAAAATTGCTTTAGTAAACTTTGTGGCTTCAACACACAACATTCCATAGAGCGTCAGAGGCAGAATTTAGATCTTTCTAGTATCTAGAAGCCCAAAACAGAGTACTGTCAGGAGAAAAGGACAGATTTATGTGCAACATCACCTAGTTTCTCTAATACTTCACCCAAGATAGAGTCTATTTAGTATGTTACCAAACAAGATTATTAACAGTTGCCAGCTGCCCCCAATTTTATCTGAAAGGAAAAAAAGGTCTTTTTCTATTTCTTTTAAGTTTTCTGTACAATTGTTGAAACTTGAGGGGGAGAAAAATTCTAAAACTTCAAATCTGTGATCCTTGAGGGTGGGCCAAGAAGAAAGTTGGGTGAGCTTCACCTATCTCCCAGCCTTAAAACCCCCATCCATTAATGCCTGTGTGCTCTCATTGTTGTGGAAATTTACCTTTCCATTTAACATTTACAAACATTTATTTTTAATTATTCTATTTAATTGTTTTATTTTTGACAAGATTCCTCTTTGCTACAGGAGCATATTTGACTTTGGATGTAGCATTAACTAATTTGTGGGGAATTTTCCTGCTTATTTAAGGGACCCTCCTATAAAGGTCCTGGTCATTCAATTAAGCCTAAAGGGATGGAGAGGCAAGGTTTTCAGTGGTGAAGGCTTTCTTTACTATTAACTATGGCATTTGTAACAGTCCCTACATGTTTGCCTCTGAATCAAAAGAAGAAATAGAAGATTCCAAAATATATTTTGCCTACTTTATTCTGTGACCAAGAACTAAATGAGGTTTTTACCTGTAAAATGGTGAATAAAGCAGTCCCTAGTCTCAAGGAGCATATAATTCAGTTGTTTGTTATAAGCAAAAATAGTTGTATTCCATAGATAAGGGTGAAAAAAGCTTTAGGATGCTTTAATTGATCCATATTCTAAAAGCATTTCTAAAATGATACTGTTTGCTGTTTTAGCAAGATATCATATCATGGACCAATTCCCTCAAACTTATAGTAGTTTTACAGTTTCAACTCTTCTATTTAAATCTTTAAACTATTTTAAATGAATTTGTGCGGGTGGTATAAGTTTCAGTTCCAATTTCTTTATGGTGCATGTGACTATCCAATGTTCCAAGCACAATTTATTGAGAAGACTCACCTTTCTCTATCGAGTATTCTTGGATCCCTTGTCAAATATTAGTTTACCATTTATCCATGGGTTTAATTTTGAACTCTTAGGTTGAATTGGTCTGCACCCATTTTTATGCCAGTACCATGCTGTTTTGATCACTATAACTTTGAAATCAGGAAGTAAGATGCCTCTACCTTTGTTCTTCTTTCTCACAATTGGTCTACTTGGGGTCTTTTGAAGTTCCATATTAATTTTGGGACAGTTTTTTCTATTTCTGTGAAATATGGTTATGGAATGTTGATTAGGATTGCACTGTGACAATATTAATTCTTCTAATTCATGATATGGGATCTTTCCATTTATTTTTGACTTCAATTTCTTTCATCAGTTTTACAGTCTTACAGTTTTCAGTGTACAGATCTTTCACTTTCTTGGCTCAGTTTATTCCTAAGAATTTTATTGGTTTTGATGTTATTGTAAATGGGATTGTTTATTTTTCAAATAGTTTGTGTTAGTGTATAGAAATGTAACTTAATTTTGTATGTTGATTTTGTATCCTGAAAATTGACTGAAATTGTTTATTACTTCTAACAGTTACTTGGTAGAGTCTTTAGTGTATAAGATCATGTCATCTGCAAATAGAGACAATTTTCCTTCTTTCTTTTCCGTTTGGATGCTTTTTATTTTTTTCTCTTGGCTTATTGCTCTGGCTAGGACTTACAGTACCAAGCTGATAGGAAGGTTAGAGGGGCACCATTGTCTTGTTCCTGGTACTAATTTTTGTACATTGAAACATCCATGCATCCCAGGGATAAATCTCACCTGATCATGGTGTATGTTTCTTTTAATGTATTACTGAGATTGGTTTGCTATTGCTTTATTTATCTATATTCATAAAGGATATTGGCCTGTAATTTTCCTTTTTGGTGAGTCTTTGCCTAGCTTTGTATCAAGATAATGCTGATTTTGTAAAATGAGTTTGGATATGTTCCCTTTTCTTCTATTTTTTTTCTTTTTGTAAAAGTTTGAGAAGGATTACTATTAGGTATTATTAAAATGTTTGGCAGAACCCACCAGTGAAGGATCTGATCATGGGATTTTCATTCCCCTTCCTAATAATTGGTCTGTTCAGATTTTCTATTTCTTCATGATTCATTTTTGGTAGATTCTGTGTTTCTAGGAATTTATCCATTTCTTCTAGGTTATCCAATTTTGTGGCAGATAAATTTTCATATTTATGTCTTATGATCTTTTGGATTTCTGTGCTTTCAGTTATGTCTCCTCTTTCCTTATAATTTTATTTATTTCAGTCATCCTTCCTTTTTCTTAGTCTAGCTAAAACTTTGTCAATTTTGTTGATCTTTATAAAAATAACTCAATTTTATTGATCTTCTAAATTCTTTCTCATCACTGTTTCATTTATTTTTGCTCTAACCTTTATTATTTTCTTCCTTCTGCTGACTTTAGGTTTAGTTCATTCTTCTTCTAATTCCTTGAGGTGTAGTTACATTGTTTGAGATCTTTATTTTTTCTTAATGCAGGTGTTTATCACTATTAACTTCCATCTTGTATCTGCTTTGCCGCCTCCCATAAATTTTGAGTATGTTATGTTTCCATTTTCATTTGTCTCAAGATACTTTTCGATTTCATTTTGCTCCACTAGTTATTCAAGAACAGGTTGTTGAATCTTCACATATTTGTGGATTTTACAGTTTTTTTCTTGTAATTGATGTTTAGTTTCATACCATTGTGTATAGAAATGATGTTCAACACAATCAATATTCTCTAATTTATTAAGAGTTTTGTGGCATAACGTATGATCCATCCTAGATAATGTTCCATGTGCATGTGAAAAGAAAGCATGTCTGCTGCTGTTAGGTGCAATGTTCTATATATGTCTGTTAGATTCTTCTGGTCTAACATGTTGAATTCCAGTGTTTCATTATTGATCTTCTCTTTGAATGATCTATCCATTGCTGAAAGAGGAGTATCAAAATCCTCTGACAATATTGTATTGGTCTTTCTATCTTCAGATCTGTTAATATTTGCTTTATATATGTGTGTGCTCCTATGTTGGGTGTGTAACTGTTTACAACTGTTGTATCTTCTTAATGAATTGACTCCTTTAACATCATTTAATAACCTTCTCTGCCTCTTGTTACAGCTTTGGCTTATAGTCTATTTTGTTTGATAGAAGTATAGCTACTATTGCTTTTTTTGGTTTCCAATAGCATGGAATATCTTTACACATTCAGTCTATGTCCTTAAAGCTGAAGTGATTTTTTTTTGTAGACAGTATATGCTTGAATATTGTTTTTCTACTCATTCAGTTACTCTATGTCTTTTGATTCAAGCATTTAGTCTATTTACACTTAAAGTAATTATTCACAGACATGGACTTACTATTGCCATTTTGTTAATTGTTCTCTGTTCTTTTTTTTTTTGTAGTTCCATTGTTTCTCTCTTGCTTTCTTCATTTGTGATTTGATGATTTTCTGTAGTGGTGTGCTTTGATTTCTTTCTCTTTTGTGTTCTACTATATGCTTTTTTTCTTTGTTTACCTTGAAGCTTACATAAAATATATTTATAATAGTCTATTTTGAACTAACAATTCAACCTCAAAATAGTGTAAAAAAGTTCCCACCCAACCTTTTGTGTTTATAATATCACAATTTACACCTTTTTAATTGTGTATACATTAACAAATTATTGTATAGTTATTTTTAGTACTTTTGCCTTTTAACCTTCATAGTAGTTATAAGTGATTTACCCACCTGCCATTACAACTTTAGAATTCTGATTTTAACTATGTATTTACTTTACTGGTGAGTTTTATACAGTCATGTTTTCTTTACTAATTCAGGTCCTTTTGTTTCAGCTTGAAGAACTCCCTTTAACATTTCTTGTAAGGTTGATCTAGTGGTGATGGATTTCTGCTTTTGTTTGTCCAGAAAACTCTATCTTTCCTTCATTTGTAAAGGACAACTTTGCCAGGTAGTGTATTCTCAATGGGCATTTGACTTCATTATCCTAATTCCTTCTGGCCTGCTGTTTCCACTGAAAACTCTGCTTATAGTCCTATAGAGATTTGTATGTAACAGGTTGTATTTCTTTTGCTGCTTTCAAAATTCTTTGTCTTTAAGTTTTGGCTATTTAATTTTAATGTGTCTTGCTGTGTATCTTATTTGGTGTTTTGGGGGTCTCCTATATTTGGATATCTGTTTCTTTCCCCTGGTTAGGAAAGTTTTCATCCATTTTTCTTTGAATTCTGACTAACTCTTCTCCTTCTAGGGGAAGAGTTCATATTGTACATATTGGTCCTCTAATGTGTATATTGGTCCATTGATGGAGTCCAATCAGTTCTATAGGATATCTGAACTCTTCCATTCTTTTTTCCTTTTGCTCCTCTAATAGGATAAATTCCATTCACCTGTCTGATTTCATTGACCCTTCCCTCCACTTGATGCAGTCTGCTATGTGAGCCTTTCATTGATATTTTTCAGTTCAGTCATTGCATTCTTTAGTTCTATTACTTCTCTTGCTTCTTTTTAATATGTTTTCTATCTCTTTGTTGAAATTCTTACTATGTTCATGAATTGTTCTTCTGATCTTGATAAGTGTTTTTATGACCATTATTTTTAACAGTTCCAGGTAAATCACTTATCTCTGTTTCATTAAAGTTGGTCTCTGGAGATTTATCTTGTTCTTTGTTTGAAACACATTCCTACTTTTTCACTTTCCTTGACTCACTGTGTTGGTTTCTATGCATTAGATTAAACAGCCATCTTTCCTTGTCTTGATGTACTTCTCTCATGTAGAATATGAATCTTGTTGATCAGTATGACCTGAGGTCCTAGCTATCTTCCTTTGTGATTTGATGATTTTCTATAGTGGTTTGCTTTGATATCTGTGATTATCCAAAATGGTTACTTTGCTTTTAATGGCTCTCCATAGCTGAGGGTGTGCCAAGCAAGGCCTGTCAGTGTCCCAAAAGGGAAGATTGCAGTCAGCACCTAGGTATAGGCCATTAGAAGCTGGACTTTTAGACAGTAGCTGGGAAAATATGTAGTTATATCCCTCCAAGCAGAAACTAGGAGATGGTCATTTTTCCTGCTCCATCTGTGTTGGGTGCAGGTATGTAGCCATGCTTCTTTTCCTGATAAGAACTGTTTCTTTGCTTGGTAGAGTCATGTAGGACTCAGGAATGCAAGCTCTGTTGACTATTAGAGCCACATGACCTGGGAGCCTATCTATTGGGCAGCAACTGCAAAAGGAGAAAACATCTAGTCTTTTTGAACTGTTTTTGGCTGGTAGCAGCCCATACTGATAGTTCTCTGGGCTGATCAATTATCCCCAGACTTGTAGTTGTGTATGTTTGGAGCTAACTATATGACTGTTTCTGGGTACACAGTGGGGTCCCTAGTTGGTGTGCTTGTTACCAGGGGTTCAGGTAGGCATGGACCTTGTCTAGTCCTTGGGTGAATGGAACTGCCTCCATTACCTTTTTCAATAGTGTGGTGCTGGGAGAAGAGTCCATCCACTTCAGGGTCCACAGTTGGGTCCTTAGTCAATAGGGCTATTACCAGGTGTGCAGATGTCATAGTTCCTACTAGGTCCAGAGAGTACTGTGTGGTCATTTGATGGGTACCTTGGTAGTCAGGACTGGCTCTGGACCATGGCTGAGAGGAGCCAAACCCCAGGGCTGTTTCAGTTTCCACAGTGTTGGGTAAATGGAAGCTTTGACTCAGAACTTCCAGAATCTCCCACCTGGCCTTAGTCCATTTACATACCAATAGGTGTTTACCAATGCAGAGCCTCCAGTCCATTCAGAGCAAGGGGTAGAGAGGAAACAGCCATTCTCTCCTCCTCTCAATTCCTGATACATTATTGTTCTAGCATTTGCTTGTTACTAAGGATCTGCCCATAGCATTCCTCCCAGAAGGGGTGGGTGGGGGAAGAGAACATGAGCCATGGCCAGAGGGCATGGATGGAGCTGGACCTGGCCAGCAAACTCAAGCAAGTTGTGAGCAATAAAAACCCTTTCTCCCAATCTGCCCCTCCCCTTGTCCTCCTTCTGGTTCATCATATTCATAGGGAATTTGTCCCAGGCCAGGAAAAGCCTTCCCACTGGATCTACACACAGCCAAGCCTGAGGTCTGTAGACCTGGCTGTGTGGGCACTAGTGGGTGTGTCTCCTATCAGGTCCGTGAGCAGGCTAGAATATTTTCTGACCATGAATGAAGGAGATGGAGCTATGTATAAAGCTACTATAGTTTCTTCTATATATCTTAATGACATTTCAGAAATGAGTATCTCCCACTGAGTGTGTCAGTTGGACAGCTCATGGACTGTGGTTATGAGGGTGTTGGGCCTACTATGGAGCCCTTTCAGGATATCTGGGGACACAGACAGTAGTGTCTGCTGCTGGAAGCCTGGGTCCTTGGGACTGTGGGCAGACTACTGCTGTGAGGAGGCTGAAGCAGAAAACAGGACCCTTTCAGTATCTCCAGTGGCACAAATGGTAGTGCTTCCTGCTGGGTGTCTTTGCCTGCAGGACTGTTCATGGACTCCTGTTGGCTTAGTATAAAGCCTAGTTATATGCCTATTTCAGAATCTATAGCCTGATAGAAGTTTCCTGGCTAACCTCCAGAGGATCCTAGTCTGCAGCCAAGAGGAGGCTAGAGTCAGTTCATGGGCCATATAAGGATCCACAGACTGAACCAAGTTCTATATTCCTGTTACCTAAGGCACAGGTAAGAGGGACTTCTTCTAGGTCCCTTGGCATGTGCTGGTGCTAGGACCAACGCCTGCAGGGGCTGTAGCTGAACCACCTGGGTGCCGGCCTGTCTTCTCAAATGGCTCTGCTCAAGCGTAGACTGCCCTGGGGTTTCACAGACTCCCACCTGGATCTCATAGCTCTCACACAGGCCCTTTTGTTCATGGATGGATGTCAAATTATTGTTCAGGGGAGATGCTACCAGGGAACATCATATTCAACATTTTGCTTATATCTATGTAGAATTTTTAACTGAGAAAACTTTCTAGGCCTCTTATTACCACAGACAGACTTTATACACACACACAAGAAAAACCAGAGTGAGTTTTGGTACTTAAACTGGAGGACTGAATAATCATTATATCACACAGTTAAGAATTAATAGCAAAGATGTAATATGGTAAATGGGTTTTTAAATTTCTTTAATTACTGCTCTAAATTGTGCACTGCTTTTTAATCTGTAAAGATTACAGTATCAGCTTCATACTTTGTACTTTTAATATAGATATTTATTTATATGAAAAGTTATATAATTAAGTTTATAATATTCTTATCTAAATTTATCTGTAAATTACAAAGGAAGGCAGTCTTTTTTGAATCATTAATGTTTTGAGCCAAGTTGTACTGTCCAGTTGCTTGTAGTAGGACTTAATAAACTAGATACCAACAGTCACCAAAAAAATGTTTATAACCTCAGTCAGTTTCTAAAATTTCTTACTTCTCAAATTAGGTTTCTAGTATGTGTTAGCTATGGCAGAAAAAAAGTTTTAATTTAAAACTTTTATGTGTATTCTCTTCCATTTCTGGGTAATGTTACAAAACTATAACTTGTTGGAGAATTGATCAATTATTTCTTCTAGGTTCCTATAATAGGAACTACTATTTTTTTCCTTACATTAAGGATTATATGAAAGTCCAAATTAGCAAGGTATATATATTTTTTCACTCATAGGTTAACTAAATTAGGGTTACATTTAGAAAGGAGCTTGGCTATGAAAATGCAGCAACATCTGTCCTTTTGCTTGGCTCAGTTTTCAATGGCATAAGGCCTGTTTCAGCTTTATTAAAAGTGTTACATAATGCACAATAATGCATGATGCATATTTTTTCTATTTTTTTATTGAAGTATAGTTGGTATACAACATTATATTATTTTCAGGTGTACATCAGTGATTCATCAAGACATTACTAAGTGCCTAACATGATAAGTGTAGTTAACATCGGTAATCACACAAAGATATGACATTATTGACTATATTCCCTATGCTGTACATTGATCCCCATTACTAATTAATTTTCTTATTGGAAGTTACTATTTCTTTATCCCCTTCACCTATTTCATTCATCCACCCACATCCCCCCTTATTACAACCACCAGTCTATTCCCTGTTTTTGAGCCTATTTCTATTTGTTTGTTTTGTTTTTTGATTCCACAGATATGTGAAATCACAGAGTATTTGTCTCTTTCTGCCTGACTTATTCCATTTAGCATCATACCCTCTAAGACCATCTTTGTTGCAAATGGCAAAATTTCATTCTTTTTACAGCTGGGTAATATTCCATTGTATATATTTATAATATCTTCATCCATTCATTTATAAATGGACACTTAGGTTGTTTCCACATCTTAGCTATTGTAAATAATGCTGCAATAAACATAGAGGTGCATATATCTTTTTGATTTAGTGATTTTGTTTCATTTGGGAAAATTCCCAGAAGTGGAATTACTGGGTCATATGGTATTTTTACTTTTAAATTTTGAGAAAATGCCATACTGCTTTACATACTGGCTGCACCAATTTACATTTGCATCAACAGTTTGGGAGAGTTCCCTTTTCTTCACATCCTTTCCACACTCATTATTTGTCTTGATAATAGTCATTCTGAATGATGTAAGGTGAAATCTCATTGTGGTTTTGACTAGCATTTCCCTGATGATTAGTAACACTAAGCTTCTTTTAATGTGTCTGTTGCACATCTTTCTGTTTTCTTTGGGAAAATGTCTATTCAGGTTCTCTGTCCATTTTTTAATTGGAGTATTTTTTTTAATTTTGTGTTGTATATATTCTTTATGTATTTTGAATATTAGCTACTTATTGGATATATTATTTGCAAATATCCTATACCATTTACAAGGTTGCCTTTTCACTTTGTTGGTGGCTTCCTTTGTTGTGCAGAGGTTTTCAGTTTGATGTAGTCCCACTTATTTTACTTTTGTTTCTCTTGCCTAAGGAGACATATCCAGAAAATAATTACTTATGCTGATGTTTAAGAGTTTACTGCCTATGTTTTCTTCTAGGAGTTTTATGGTTTCAGGTCTTGTATTTATGTTTTTAACCCATTTCAAGTTTATTTTTGTGTATGGCATAAGACAGTGATCCTGTTCATTCTTTTGCATATAGCTATCCATTATTGACTTCTTCTGCTTAGAACTTTCTTTAAACTCAGAGACTTTAAGTCAAGCAGAAATCACAATAGCCACCCTGCTGGGCTCCTGGTCACATGGTTTTATTTATTAATATATTGATTGAAATAACACTTATTTAAAATGTCAATAGAAAATATCTTGAAAAGGAAAACCTGAACTCTGAGTACCACTACAATGGATGGAAATTTCATTGGTGTGAAATTAATGCCTGCTACAGGTTTTGTCAAATGTTAGTTCTGGATGTAAATTAATTTCTCTCTTTCTATATTCAAAGTGTAAGGATAGATATACAAAAGGATTTTTCACATATATGTTCTTAGATGGCAAGCTTATGTGACAGATAAATATCAGAGCATATTCCATATTTATTTTCTCAAAACTGTATCATGATTCTGTTATAGAGATAGTCAACATTATGTTTTAATGCATTTTAGAAAGAAAAATTATCATACATCATTATAAATAAGAACATGTAAAATATAGAAACCTTATTACAATATTAGGTGTAAAACACTTGATTTTAGATGGCAGTGTTAAAATTGTTTATTTTTAAGTTAACTCAGTAGAATATGTTTGACAGTTTTGAGGTAAGAGTTTGAGCTGACAATTACATTAGATATTTGTGATTAGCCTTTTGCCAAAACGTATCTGCAAAATATATTCTTTATAATGTACTGATTTGATGGAAAAAAATGTAACAATTTAATAGATGCAACACTGAGATGAAAGTTAATTTGTGTTTTCATTTCACATTTTCCTCTTATTAAAGCTTTAGCTCATTGCATCAGCCAAAGTACTGAGCTTTTTTTTTCTTTTTCCATAGGTTGTGTCTTAGGCATAATGAAGGGGGAAAGCATTTATTTACCAGTATTCTTTTTTTTATAAGTTTATTTTGATATCATTAATCTACAATTAAATGAGTTATATTATGGTGATTACACTCCCCCCTTCATCAGGTCCCCCTGAACCCGATTACAGTCACTGTCCATCAGCATAGTGAGATGCTATAGAATCACTACTTGTCTTCTCTGAGTTGTACAGCCCTCCCCGTGGCCCCCACAACATTACATCTGCTAATCGTAATGCCCTTTTTTCCTTCTTATCCCTCCCTTCCTGCCCATTTTCCCCAGTCCCTTTCCCTTTGGTAACTATTTGTCCGTTCTTGGGTTCTGTGAGTCTGCTGCTGTTTGTTCCCTCAGTTTTTTTTTCTTAGTTCTTATACTCCACATATGAGTGAAATCATTTGGTACTTCAGTAATTACAGTTTTTATATAAAAGAAATTAATATAATTCTTTTTCAAATATTTTTGGTCATGTGTTATGGGCTCATGTTCCTTAGACGTCTGATGCTATCTTTTTACTATCTCTCTCTCTCTCCTTCTACCTACCTAATTTAAACCTTTATTTTTTATAATTAATATATGGTAAAATTGACTTTTTTGTGTATACTTCTATGAATTTTAGTAACCATTACTACAATGAGGAAACAGTACCATTACATCATTCCAAAAACGTCTCCATGCTATTTCTTTGTGGTCACAATTTTGCTTAACCCCTTAACTGAAGGATCATAGAACTGTCCTGTCACTATAGTTTTGTCCTTTTCAAAATGACATATTAATGGAATCATGCAGTATATTACTGTTAAATAACAAAATTAAACTGAGTAAATTTAAAGATCAAATTGGCTTTATTTAATGATGCATATATTGGGCAACATCCATCTAACAAATAGAAAGGAACTCTGAAGAGCTGTACAAAATGGAAGGCTGTTATAGTCAGAAAGAGGGCAAGACAAGGAAAGAGTGCATTGTTTCAGACAAGGTCACCTTCCTTTAGGATGCAGAAGGGATTAATCAGGTGGATTACTTCACTAATGCTGACATGGTAATTCCAGAATGACTGTTTAAAGTTACATTCCTGGGCAAGGCCAAAACTGCAATTAGGTTAGGTATTAAGTCTTGGTTTGAGTCCATTTGGGGCCTCTTGCCTGCTTTTTAACATTATATACTTAGATTGGATTATTTCACATAGCATATTGACTTTGAGATTCATTCAAATTGTTATGTATGTATCAATCATTCATTCATTACTTTTAATTGCTAAGTAACATTCATTGTGTGGATATATTGTAGTTAGCTCATCCATGTATCCATTGAAGGACATTTTGGGTTGTTTCCAGATTTAGGTGATTATAAATAGAGCTGCTTTTAAATAAATCTGTACAGGTTTTTATGTTTTTATTTAACAAATAGAGGACACACAGTTCACATGTAAGTTTTCATTTCTCTAGAGCAAATTCCTAGGGGTGAGATTGCTGGGTCATATATTAACATTCATCTTCATAAGAAACTACCAATCTGCTTCTCAGTGTTCCAGTATCATTTTTTCTCATCCCCCAGTAATACAATTTGCAGTTTCCCTGAATTCTCACAAGGCAAAGTGTTCAAGTCTTTTGTACATTTTTAAAGGAGTTCTCTGTTTTCTCACTACTGAATTTTGAGAATTCTGAATATATTCTGAATACACTTTTCTTCTTTTTCATATGGATATCCAATTTTTACAATATTTGTTGAAAAGACTATCAATTTTCCAATGAATTGCTTTTCTACTTTTTTCAAGATTCAGTAGACTGTATTTTTTGTGTGAATCTTTTTTGACTATATTTTCTTTTCTATTGATCTATATGTCTATTCTTTCAGCTTTACTATGTACTTTGTTTACTATTTTATAGTAAATATTAAAATCATTACTGTAACTTCTTCAACTTTATTCTTATTACAAATAATTACTAGTGTCTTTATCTTTGTATATCAATTTAAAATAAATTTTTCTATATCTACATAAGATTATATTGACATTTTCACTGGAATCATCTTAAATCTGCAGGTCAGATTGAGGAAAATTGATAATTTTGCTATGTTGAGTATTTTAATGAAAGAACATGGTATGTCTCTAGCTAGGTCTTTTATTTTTTTATAATTTTGTATTTTCAGCATTCACATTTCACATATCTTTTCTTAGAATATTTTATAACTTGATGTTTCACTAAAAAACAGTTTATTGAGATGTGATTCAAATCTCATACAATTCATTCATTTACATTGCACAATTCAATATTTTAAAAATATTTATAAGATTTTGCAAAGATCATCAAAATCTAATTTTAGGATAATTTTACCCCCCTAAAAGAAATTGTGTATCTCTTTGCAGTCAACAAAATATATGCATTCTAATATTTTTGGATGGAGTGTCCTACAAGAATTTATTAGATCCAGTTTTTGGATAGTGGTGTTGAGTTCTAAATGCTTACAGATTTTTCTCTCTATCACTTATGCTGATAGTAAGAAAAGACTCTTGAAATCTTGAGTTATAATTGTGGATTTCTCTACTTATCCTTTCAGTTCTACCAAATACTGCCTCATGGGTTTTGATTCATTTTTGTTAGATACATATATATTTAGGATATTTATTTACATATTTTTGGTCAATCAGCCCTTTTAACAGTATGTAATATCATTTACTCCTGGAAATTTTCTTTGCTCTGGTCTAATATTTCTGATATTAATATACACTTTTCAATCCCTTTATTTTTATCCTATCTATATCATTATATTGACATGATCGTATTGCTGACAGCATGTAGTTGGGTGTTACTTTAAGCATTCTGACAATACTTGTCTCTAAATGGTAGTTTAATTAGTCCTTCCTATGTTGAATAATTTTGGATGTGGATTGTACATTTTTAATATTATGTTATGATACTCTGTCTTCTATTTTAATCCTTTGCAAATGTTGAATTGCCTAATAGTCAATCTACCTAGTTGATTTCAAGCTTCAAGTTCTAACTAGCTAGAGTTCTCATAGTTAACCAATGAAGTTAGAGGGCACACAGTTCAGTTTGAATGCTAGATAATCAATTTTTCAAATACAAATAAGTCCATGTAATATTTAGGACATAGTTTTACTAAAAATAATATGTTGTTTGCCTGTAATTCAAATTAAACTGAGCATCCTCTATTTTATCTGACAAAACCGTAAACAACTTTATGTCAATCTTAGTTTCAAAGTTAGTTCTGTATTCAAAGACTGTACAAGTGTTATTTGCAGTGTTCCATGTGTGTGCCAATTGAATAAACTGGTCTAAAGATATATTTTATGTAATTCAAAATATTTGGTATGCTCTTTAGGTTCAGATTCACACATGCTGAACTTGAGGGTAAGCCACTGAGTTTATAAGTAACTTTAAGTGATCGCTTCCCAAGCTCCTCCCTCTTAGTGATTTCCATAATACCCTCTGATGACTTGAAATCCCCTATTTTGATTGTACAGCCAAAAATCTGGAATTTATTTACTCACATTGCCATACATTTTCCACATTGTGTCTGCATCTGACACAGTGGTAGAACAAAAGAGGGAAGAATGCAGTGGGAGTAGTTCCATCCTCTGCAGACTACAACCCCTTCCATTATAAAGGCCTCTTCCTGGAGTTTCATATTCCTATATGCCTCATTTGCCACTGCTGTGTGTCCTGCCATTCTAGCTGCCAGAAGACTGCTTCGGAATTAGGATATTAGAGATCAAGAGAAAAGAAAATGCGGGGGAGTTCTGTACTTTTTCCGAGCTTTTGGAGACACTCCAAGACTAAACTGGAGAGATTTTCCTAAAGTTCTCTCTAATACAGTTAAAGTCCTTTCCAGGTTTTGATCTGCCTGTAGTCTATGCCTGGGGATATAGGAGGGAAAAATTGTAAACATACTACCAGTTTGGTGATACTTTGAATTTCATTCACCTTCATCAATCCACCTGCTAATTGATAGCTCATAGAAAACTCAAATAGTTGCTCCAAGCACCCTCTCTGGCTTTCATATCTGCATTCATTGAGAGAAGTAGAGTGGAGCCTGCTCATGCTGATGCCGTTTTGCCTGGAACTGGAGCCTCATAACTTAAAAATACTTTTAAGTATTTAAGTTTTATCATATTTTAAGTGATTTAAAATTACATACATTACATGAGCTAAAAGAGTTGACTTTTGAGCAGAGAATTTAATGAATAAAGAGTCAGTTATGCAATATTTTATGTAGAGTGTTTGAAACAGTGAGCTTAGAAAACACAAAGACTCTAAGTAAGGATGCCACTGCCTTAATAGTGGTATAAGTAAGGCTAGAAGAGATGAGAGGCAGCCGGCAGATAATATTTATAAATAAGTGATGTTAAGAATCAGCCTTGCAATGACAACAAGGATAATCAATCTCTTTTGCAAATGGATTGGTTAAATTGTCAAACAATCAGTGACTTTGGCAAGCTGGTTTATCAACTGGTATAAGTAGGTGGGTTCCTTTACATATCAGCTGGGTAATTTCTGTAAGCTAGCATGTGACTTACCTAAACAAATAGGTAACAAGCAGACAATTTTCTTCTGTAAGCTGTTAAAACATACAGGCATTTTGGTTGGCGGCAATATAAGATAGGTGCATGACACTGGAATGTAGATCAATAATATTGGCAAACCAAAGTTATTTCTTCAACACATAGAATGTTGATGTTAATAGACAGGAGGGTCCCTTTGGCAAGCAGCCATGTAGCATACATAAGATATGAATACTGCTAGCAAAGATTTTATAATCTATGTGAGAACTGAGACATATATACACGTAATTGTGATGCATGATAGAATTTGTTTGATGTTATGAAATGGTGCAAATGAAATGGGTGTCCAATAAGAATCTGCATGGCTATAGCAGATTTTAAACAGAGCATTCTGTCGAGACTATAACCAAAGACTAGTGCATGTTTGTTGTCATAATTCTTTGCTACAAGCTCATATTAGTAAATTATTTATGTTTTAAATATCACTTGATCATTAATCACTTTAAGATGTATGTCTGCCTTTTCATAAACTTTAGTAGACTAAGTTACCCAAACTTAATTCGTTAGTAGTACACTTTGAGAACACTTGGCATTAAACCTGCAACTTAAGGTCACACACATATTAAGGAAACTTCATCTGATTTTTATAAGGAAAATAAAGAAACAAAGGAAAATTTGAAACTTCAAGACATCTATTATTATGGGCTAGATTTAAATATCTTCATTGATATTTAAAGTGACAGACCATAATTTGAAGCACAAAACTTTGACTGCATTTGTATTATGATTTTTTTAACATAGATATCAGTTGTAATTTGTATAGAAAACAATAATGATAAACTTGTAAATCCTGTCTCTCTGACTTCTTTCTTTCACTTTCCATGCATTTATCTTGTTATCTAAGATTGTAAAGTAAATAGAAGAATTTTAATGAAACGAAGTGTTTTGGAAAATGCTGGTAGCTTAATTTTGTAGTCATCCCAGTACTAGAATACTCATTGTTTTAATATCAGGCCAGGAAACATTAGAGAAACAAAATGCAGTATGTCATCAGCTATTACTTGGAATTGACCTTATACCACATCTTTTGCTAGACACTGCCTTGCTACAAAGAAGTAGAATACAAATGTCCAACATCAAAGGATTTAAACATAATTTGAAATATAGTATTTAATACATGAATGCCCAATTGACAATGAAAAGAAAAAAAGGATAAGTCCTGAAGTGAATTGTATAACCAATCAAGAAAAGAGTTTAGAAGAAGGGAAATTGTGAATGCAAGATGGTGAATGAAGTCTTTATACAATATGAACAATAAGTATATAAGTTTGCTGGATTAAACTATACATGTAGGGGAGTAACAAAAGGACAGATCTGAGGAGGGCCTTGAATGCCATTACCAAAGAATTTGGGCAGTATATGCTGTTTGGACTTCATATACTCTCATCATTAGTAGCCATTAGATATGCTAGATTTCTTGCTAACATTTAAAAAATAAAGGTCAATATTTAACAAATGTTAAGGTCCTATTATTCTGAGCACTCTGATAACTTGTCAGGGGCTATATAGTTAATGAAGATGAGCACAAAAATAGTGAATAGAAAGGAAGAAAAAAGGAGACCAAAGAAATGGATGTATTTGGTTAGACACAGTAAAAAATCCAATTTGTGACTTTCCAATGCAAAATTTAATTATTGCTGTATTTTAATTCTTTTATGGTTGGATGATTGACTATTGTAATTCACATAGGTCTAAAATTAGGTAAACATGTTTTAGTTCACATTACAAAAGTGCATCTTACTCAACAAAACGTAGGCATAGGAATACTTTTGCTTCATTACTATCAATGCTTTGGTAATAAAATGTCTATTCATGCACTTCAACAACAATAAGAAATGCTCTTTGGAGGAAAGATACTGTAGTGGTTTCCTAGGACTGCAATAACAAATTAAAGCATACTTGGTGGCTAATAGAATAGAAATTTATTCCCTCACTGTTCTGGATGCCAGAAGTCCAAAATCAAAATATCAGCAGAGAAGTGCACCTCCAAAGGCTCTAGAGGAGAATCCTTTCTTGCCTTTTCTGGATTCTGGTGTCTGCCTCTACTTCCTTTTTCCTTCAACAGAATTATTTTAAACATCCATATTTCTACTAACAATCTCTTGAATGCAATCTACCTTCCTCTATCAGGCATCTAAAAATTCTTCCAACCCCTACTTACCACACCATTCCACAACTACTTCCACATTTTTAGGTATTTCTTACAGAACCACCCCACTTCCCAGTACCAAAATATGCATTAGTTTCTAGGGTGGTCATAGCAAATCACCAAAATGTGGTAGTTTAAAATAATAAAAATTTATTATTTAAAAGAAACTATATGTTCTCAACCAAGGTCTCAGCAGGGAAGCACTCCTTCCAAAGGCTCTAGGGAAGAATCATTCCTTGCCTCTTTCAGCTTCTAGTGGCCACTGGCAATCCTTGTAAATGTATCACTCCAATCTCTGCCTGCATCTTCACATTGCCTTTTCCTCTGTCCTGTTATCTTATAAGGACACTTGTCATTAGATTAAAAGGCATTAAGACAACTCAGGATGATCTTATCTTGAGATCCTTAAGTTACACCCACAAAGACCATTTTCCCAACCAAATAAGATCACATTTACAAGTTCCAGTAGACATATTTTTTGGAGAGCCATCATTCAACATACTACAGATACTATACACACATGTGCACACAAGCAAACAATAAAAGCATGCTTAAACTCCCACTAAGTTATTTTGTGCTATGTACATCTGAATTTGTAAGTAAATGATCAATGAGAAAGAAAGAAAAACACTTGTAATATTTTTATCCATAAATTCAGGAAATTTTGAGACTTTGTTAAGAGATGACAAAATTGGTAGAAACAAAGGAGAAGATATTTGTGACCTGGGGCTAAACAATAAGTCTGTGAGCTTAATACTGAAGTTACTTTCCATAAAAGGAAAATTGATAAACTGGACTTCATGGAAATTTAAAATTTATTTTTTGATATATTTTTACTGAAGTACAGTTGATATAAAATAATATATTGGTTTCAAGTATACAACAAAGTGATTCAACATTATATACATTCAATATACCTACATTATTAAATTCTCACCCCAAATTGTATAGAACAAAGAAATATGTCAGTGTAGAGCAATGTTACCAACTATTGACTATATTCTCAATGCTGTGCTTTCATCCAGTATGATTAAGATTTTGTGCCCTTTTATCCCTTTCACCTATTTCACCCTCCACCCCAGCTCCTCCTCCATGGTAACCAATAGTCATTTCCCAGTGTCTGAGTCTACTGCTGTTTTATTCATTTTGTTTTGTTTTGTTTTTAGATTCCACATATAAGTGAAATCATATGATAATTGTCTTTCTCTCCCTAGATTATTTGAATTAGCATGACATTCTCCAGGTCCATTCCCATTGTTACAAATTGCAGGGTTTCTTTCTTTCTTATGGCTGAATAATATTCCCTTGTGTATATGTACCACCTCTTCTTTATCCATTCACCTATTGATGCACACTTTGGTTGCTTGGCACTTGGCTATTGCCAATAGTGCAGTTTTAAACAAAGGGGTGCACATGTCTTTTTGAATCAGGGATTTTGATTTTTGGGGGTAAATTCCTAGAAGTAGAGTTAATGGGTCACATGTATTTCTATTTTAGGTTTTTGAGGAACCTCCATGCTGCTTCCCACAGTGGCTGCACCAATTTACATTCCCACGAACAGTGTAGTAGGGTTCCCTTTTCTCCATAACCTTGTCATCACTTGTTATTTCTTGTGTTTTGGATAGTGGCCATTCTGCCTGGTATGAGGTGATATCTCATTGTGGTTTTGATTTGCATTTCCCTGATGATTAGTGATGTGGAACATCTTCATGTGCCCATTGGCCATCTGTATGTCTTCTTTGGAAAAATGTCTATTCAGGTCTTCTGCCCATTTTTAATCAGGTTATTTGGGATTTTTTGGTGTTGAGTTACATGAGTTCTTTATATATTTTGGATGTTAACTCCTTATCAGATAAATCATTTAAAAATATATTCTCCCATACTGTAGGTTGCTTTTTCGTTTTATTGATGGTGTCCTTTGCTGTACAGAAGTTTTTAGTTTGATGTACCCCTTGTTTCTATTTGCTTTGGTTTCCATTGTTTGGGGGAGATGTGTCAACAAAAACATTGCTTATGTTTATGTTTAAGATATTTTTGCTTATGTTGTCTTCTAAGGATTTTATGGTTTTGTGTCTTACATTTAGGTCTTTGATCCATTTTGAGACTACTTTTGTGTATAGAGTTAGGCAGTAATCCAGCTTCATTCTCTTGCATGTAGCTGCCCAGTTCTCCCCAACACCAGTTATTGAAGAGACTGTCTTTTCATATTGTATATTCATAACTGTTACCCTATATGAAACTATGTATGCATGGTTTATACCACTGTGGTCTGAGAAGCTGCTTGATACAATTTCAATCTTTTTTAATTTATGGAGGCTCTTTTTGTATCCTAATATGTGATCTATTCTGGAGAATGTTCCAATTGCCCTTGTGAAAAATGAGTGTCCTGCTGCTTTTGGGTGGAACATTCTGCATGTATCTGTTAAGTCTATCTAGTCTAATGTGTTGTTCAACATCTCTGTTTCCTTATTTATCTGTCTGGATGATTTGTCCATTGATCTAAGTTGGGTGTTAAAATCACCCAGTATGATTGTGTTGCTGTCCAGTTCTCCCTTTATCCTGTTAGAATTTATTTTATAAGTTGAGGTGCTCCTATGTTGAGTGCGTACATATTTATAATCATTATGTCCTTTTATTGGCCTGATATCATTATGTAAGTTCTTGTTTGTCCCGTTACTTTCTTTGTTTTGAAGTCTATTTTGTATATAGAAATACTGACTCCTTTTTCTCCCTTTTATAAGCATGAAATAACTTTTTTCATCCCTTCACTTTCAGTCTATGTATGTCTTTAATTCTGAAATGAGTAGGCAGCATATAGATAGATTTTGTTTCTTTATTCATTCTGCCACTTTGTTTTTTGATTGGTGCATTTATTATATTTACATTTAACATAATTATTGATAGGTATGTACTTACTGCCATTTTATTAATTGTTTTCTGGTTGTTCTTTAGTTACTCTGTTCCTTTCTTCCTCTCTTATACTCTTCTCTTGCTTTTTGATGTTTTTCTTTAGTGTTTGTCTTAGATTTCATAAAAAATATTATTTTTATATATCAATTATAGGCTTTAGGTTTGTGGTTACCATATGGTTCATAGATAGTTTCCTAAATATATCAGTCTATATTAAGTTGATGGTTTCTCTATTTCAAACACAATCTAACAATACATTTTTATTCTTCTTCATATTCCACACTTTACATATAAGATATTGTAATCTTCATCTTTTGCTTCTCACTTGACTGATTTTGTGTATAGTTGATTTTACTACTTTTTTTTAAACTTCATACTTGTTAAATAAATAATTGGTATGCTACCATTACTGTGGGTTTGTTTTCCCCAATGAAAGTATTTAGACTTAAGAACCATTCCATATCTGAGAAGTCCCTTTAACATATCTTGTAAGGTGAGTTTAGTGGCGGTGAATTCCTTTTATCTTCTGGGAAAAATTTCATCGTTCCTTCAATTCTGAATGATAACATTGACAGGGAGAGAATTCTTGGTTGTAGGTTCTTCCATTTCAATACATGAAATATTTCATGCCACTTTCTTCTTGCCTATAAAGTTTCTGCTGAAAATCTTCTGACAGCTTTATGGAGTTTTCCTTATGGGTAACTGTCAGCCCCTCTTTTGCTGCGTTTAAGATTCTCTCTTTATCTTTAGTATTTGCCATTTTAATTACTATATGTCTTGGTGTTGTCTTCCTGAAGTTCCTTCTGTTTGGGACTCTCTGTACTTCCAGGACCTGCGTGTCTATTTCCTTCCCCAGACTGGGGAAGTTTTCAGCTATTATTTCCCCAAAGAGGCTTTCTACTCCTTTTTCTGTCTCTTACTAACTTTTAAGTTACTCTTATTTTTCAGGGATTCACTATGCAGTGACCACATTTAAGGGGAGAGTTATAATCTACCTTCTTGAATCTAAAATAACTACATAAATGATTTACAGTTCTTCTCTAAATAAGGTTTGTCTGTTTATTCTAGTTATTTATTCAGATATGTGTTTATATCAGTATGAACTCATGGATATTTATTTTATATTTTGGGTTAATATACAAAACTAAGATTTTATATTGTTTCTCAAATTGTTCCATCTTTGGCCATTGGAATCTCCTTCAGTTGAGTCCTGTGTCCCTTAAACATACTCAGATAGTTTTTTATTTGAGCTCTTCCTTGCTTTCTGATATTGCAAGATGCTTCAGGCTTATCTTGCATATGTACTGCCATAGCCCTAGAATCAACTGTTTTTGTAAAGATCTTTTATTAGAATTATTAGAGAATAGTATTAGAAACCAATCTGTGAGCATTGAGGTCCAGCAAGGTTTTTGGAGAAATAGATATTATTCAAATTTTATAAGGAAACACAAAAGACCAAAAATACCTAATACAATTTTGAGAAGACATATATAATGAAAGAAACATTCTATCAGATCTTAAGACTTACTTTATATCTATAGTAATCAAGACAAGGTGGTGTTGGTGGAAGTATCAGAATAGAGAGCACAGATATAGACCCACATTAACACATTTAGCTGATTTTATGACAAGGACATGAGAACAATTCAATGAAAGATCGACAGCTTTTTAAATAAATGCTTATGTTTTAAGTGTACATCAAAAAGAAAAAAGAAAAAAAAGAAACTTTATCTAAAACATATCTTACATAAACTCAAAGTGGATAACAGACTTAAGTATAAAATGTTAAAGTATAAAGATTTTAGAAAGTAACATAGGAAAAAATCTTCAAAACATAGGGTTAGAAAGAGTTTTTAGATGCCACCAAAAAAATTGATCCATAGCAGGAAACTATTTATAAATTGGACTTCATCACAATTAAAACTGTTTATTCTAGAATTGACCTTGTTAAAGAGAATGAAAAGACAAGATAACAACTGGGAGAAAATATTTTCAAACTGCATATCCAAGAAAGGACTTGTATCTGGAATATATAAAGAAGTCTCCAAATTCAACAATTAAAAACAAATAAAATCAAACCCACAAAGAATAGTTAGAAAATATGTAAAATACTTCAACAGACATTTCACTAAATAGGACATACATATGGCCACTATGTATATAAAATATGTTCAACATCATTATCTATTGGGGAAATGCAAATTAAATGACAATCAGATATTTGTATTTAGCTATCAATATGGCTAAAGTTAAAAATTGTGATAACATTAAATTCTGGCAAAATCATAGAGAAATTTGCCCTCTTGTATGTTACTAGGGAATATTAAATGTAAAAGCCACTCTGAATAACAGATTGACAGTTTCTTTTAAAACTAAATATACAGCTATGATATAACGTATAATTTACTCTTAGACCTTAATCTTAGATAAGTAAAAATTAATGTTAGAACAAAAACCTGTGTGTGAATGTTCATAGCACCATTATTTGTAATAACCCAAAACTGTAAATAACTCATATGTCCTTCAACAGGTGAATTGTTAAATAAACATGGTACAATATATTTGTGTTGTTTTAGTAGTTATGTTCTATAAAATTGCCACAAACAATGAATACTGAACCATTGACCTTAAGGGAAATACAAGGTTAGGTTCCTGTGAGCTTCTGGTCCTAAAATATTCATTAACCAATTAATACATAAATATATATATTTCATATGTTGATTCATTAACATCAAACTCATGGGCAACAGCACTACAAGTCATATCTGAACAAACCTAATCTAACACACAGGTCTTCTCCATAAGGCATGTCACAGCATTCATAGGCTTAGGCAAACTAGACAGTACTTCAGCATTATGCCTGAGATTATTTAAACCAGTGAATACAGCAACAAAGAACACAAAATCGTGAAAAAAAAGTAGCACTAAATAGACCATGAAAACAACAATTGTTTGCAGTATAAGAACTGAAACAAGAAGACAAAGCATTGCCTTGTTTGACCTCATCAGGGAACGTGCACATCAGGCAGCTCAAATGTTTGTTACTCTGCACAGTTAGTTAATGACAATGAAAGTGCTGTGAATATTGATTTTGAGGTTACAAAAAATTTTATTGATTAGGCTAATTTTCAAATAAGAAATCCATGAATAATGAGAATTGACCTTACTTCAATAATATATATGGAAGCATTACAAAACCATAAGAAGTATGAACTTTTGATACACAACATATTGGATAAATCTCAAGGAAGCTAGGCTGAGTGAGCAAAACCAATTTCAAGATGTTATATAGCATATGATTCTATTTATATAACATTTTTGAAATAACAAAATTTTAGAAATAGAGAAACCACACAGTCGTTGTCAGGGTTTAGAGGTAGGGGTAGTAGAAAGTGGGTATGGTTATAAATAAGCAGCACTAAGCATCTTTGTGGTGTTGGACTTATTCTGACTTTTGATTGCTCTGGTTGTTATACAGATCTACAGCATGTGCTAAAATTGCATATAACTGTGCACACTGAGACACATAAATGAGTGAATGTAAAACTGGTGAAACTGGAATAAACTCAATAGATTGTATGAATGTCAACTTCTGGGTTTTGAGAGTGAGCTACAATTATACAAGATGTTAGCTTTGGGGGAAACAGGGTGAAGGGTATACATTGGACTTCCTTGCAATTTCCTATGAATGTATATTTCAAAGTAAAAAGCTTAAAAAGAATAATTTTGCTTAATATATAAACATAAACAACATGCAACAAGCAGTATACACTATTGAGATGTGTTTCCTACATTGTCATAACTATCCCAAACACCCTCAAAAATTATAAATGTACTAGTAGTAATACACTATTCTGTTTGCTAATGTCTTAACAAGTTTGCTATCAACCTCCCCACCCTACCTTTATATAATCCCAATATTTCTTTATCTTGAAAATTTCTCTTTAATTTCAAAGACTAAGCCAAGGCCCTCAGGCTAGAATTAATATTAATATATATATATATGTCCCCCAAAACATGAATAACAGATTAGACCTTATCTTTCTGGAACTCAGCAACTCCACGGAGCAATAGCCTAGGAATATATCTAATTCAGCCAAATTAAATTTCTCACTTTTTACCTTGCCCATTCAAAGCAATTTCTATATGAGGGCCTGACTTGTCCTTGAAGCCCCTCACTTTATTTTTTTAATTGATGATAAAAAACACATAACATAAAATTCACCATCTTAATAATTTTTAACTCTACAGTTCAGTAGTATTAAGTATATTCACATTGTTGTGCAGCAGGTTTCCAGAACTTTGACCTGTCTTTTAAAACTTACTATGATTTATTTTGTTGCCTATTTTATGACCAATCCTGGAAAATGTTCTATACACTTTGTTGTTTGGTAGAGTATTCTATATACATGTTAGGTCCAACTCATCTATAGTGTTCAGGTCCTGCCAAAGATAATTTTATATGTTTCATTTTAACTAGAATAAGTATTTCACATCTATTTCTTCCTAAAGAATTTTAGTTTTAATGCTGTATAGATTTTTTTGCCTAAAATATTTTTTTCTTGTCATTGTCATCCTTTGTAAGAAATAGAAATTAATTTTAAAAATTAGAGCTAGTTCAAAAATTCTTCAGAATTGAAAGCAATATAAATATATTACGAATTATGATAATGACTACATATAAACTATTTGCAGAAATAAATGACATTGATTAAAATGGGAATGAGAACTTCCTACATTACCTTTCGTGGCTACATACTGTTAATTGTTAGAAGTGTCTGTTACCTACTACTGTAATATGGCTGCATAACAAACCAACAAAACACAAAAATAACCACTTCTGTTTGCTCACAAGTTCACGAGTTGGCATATATTCAAATAAAATAAATTAAAATTAAAGTCAAAATGATTGCATTCAACCTTATTTTTTTTAAAAAAAACAGTTTTCATTGAGATGGTTAATGTGAGGTGTTTATGTAGCTTAACTAAATTACAGGTGAATCAGAGATGTAGTCCTGCCTGATAAAGAAATCATTCCTAGACTTTTTTTTAAATGTGAGTACAAGTGAAGGACAGGACAAAGTTGTACATGATTGCAAAAGGATGTGTTCTTAAATACATGACTTAAAATGGCTACTGAGTTGTAAGTTGTTCCTTATTCACTGCTTCATATTCATTTATATTTTCTTTTTGTTTTTTAGTAGTTTATTTTGGTATCATTAATCTGTAATTACATATGCAATATTATGGTGATTAAACTAACCCCTTCATCAGGTCCGCCCCAACAACCTCATTACAGTCACTGTCCATCAGCGTAGGGAGATGCTACAGAGTCACTACTTGTCTTCTCTGAGTTGTACAACCATTCCTGTGCCCACCTAACATTACATATGCTAATCATAATGACCCTTTTTCCCCCTTGTCCCTCCCTTTCCACCGATCCTCCCCAGTCCCTTTCCCTTTGGTAACTATTAGTCCATTCTTGGGTTCTGTGAGTCTGCTGCTGTTTTGTTCCTTCAGTTTTTTCTTAGCTCTTATACTCCACATAGGAGTGAAATCATTTGGTACTTGTCTTTTTTGGCTTGGCTTCTTTCACTGAGCATAATACTCTCTGCTCCATCCATGCTGTTGCAAATGGTAGGATTTGTTTTCTTCTTACGGCTGAATAATATTCCATTGCGTATATGTACCACCTCTTCTTTATCCATTAATCTAACGACGGACACTTAGGTTGCTTCCATTTCCTGGCTATTGTAAATAGTGCTGTGATAAACATAGGGGTGAATCTGTCTTTTTCAAACTGGGTTGCTGCATTCTTAGGGTAAATTCCTAGGAGTGGAATTCCTGGGTCAAATGGTATTTCTTTTTTGAGTTTTTTTGAGGAACCTCCATACTGCTTTCCACAATGGTTGAACTAATTTGCATTCCCACCAGCAGTGTAGGAGGGTTCTCTTTTCTCCAAATCCTCGCCAACATTTGTTGTTGTTTGTGTTTTGGATGTTGGCTATCCTCGCTGGTGTAAGGTGGTGTCTCATTGTGGTTTTAATCTGCATTTCTCTGATGATTATTGATGTGGAGCATCTTTTCATGTGCCTGTTGGCCATCTGAATTTCTTCTTTGGAGAAGTGCCTATTCATGTCCTCTGCCCATTTCTTAATTGGATTATTTGCTTTTTGTTTGTTGAGGTGCATGAGTTCTTTATATATTTTGGATGTCAACCCCTTATTGGATACGTCATTTATGAATATATTCTCCTGTACTGTAGGATGTCTTTTTGTTCTACTGATGGTGTCCTTTGCTTTACGGAGGCTTTTCAGCTTGATATAGTCCCACTTGTTCATTTTTGCTTGTGTTTCCCTTGCCCAGGGAGATATGTTCATGAAGAAGTCGCTCATGTTTATGTCTAAGAGATTTTTGCCTATATTTTTTTCTAAGAGTTTTATGGTTTCATGACTTACATTCAGGACTTTGATCCACCTTGAATTTATCTTTGTCTATGGAGTTTACCTTTGTGTATGGAGTAGTCCAGTTTCATTCTCTAACATGTAGCTGTCCCGTTTTTCCAACACCAGCTGCTGAAGAGACCATCATCTCCCCAATGTATATCCAAGGCTCCTTTATCAAATATTAATTGACTGTATATGTTTGGGTTAATGTTTGGATTTTCTATTCTAATCCATTGGTCTGTGGGTCTGTTTTTGTGACAATACCAAATTGTCTTGATTACTGTGGCTTTGTAGTACAGCTTGAAGTCAGGGAGTGTAATTCCCCCTGTTTTATTCCTCCTTCTCAGGATTGATTTGGCTATTCGGGGTCTTTTGTGGTTCCATATGAATTTTAGAATTATTTATTACAGTTCATTGAAGAATGCTGTTGGTATTTTGATCGGGATTGCAAAAATACATCAAGAGGATCATACACCATGATCAAGTGGGATTCATCCCAGGGATGCAAGGATGGTACAACATTCGAAAATCCATCAACATCATCTACCGCATCAACATAAAGAACAAAAACCACATGATCATCTCCACAGATGCTGAAAAAAGCATTTGACAATATTTAGCATCCATTCATGATTAAAACTCTGAACAAAATGGGTATAGAGGGCAAGTACCTCAACATCATAAAGGCCATATATGACAAACCCACAGCTAACATCATCCTTAACAGTGAGAAGCTGAAAGCTTTTCATCTAAGATCGGGAACAAGACAGGGATGCCCACTCTCTCCACTGTTATTCAACATAGTACTATAGGTCCTAGCCACGGCAATCAGTTATTTACATTTTCTTAAAATGTTAAGATTCAACTGCCTTTTCATAAAAGGTATCTAAAAACCATAGTACTTATATTAAGTGACATAGTTATGAGGATGTCACTTCTTTATTGCATAAAGAATTTTTTTGTCATCACTTCAGCTGATATTCTTTTGTATGATATCTGTTTTTACTACATATAAACTCAAGAGACTGACCCACAAGTTTCAACTCTTGTCTCTAAACAGAAAATCACTTCCTAAAGTTACTGCTCTCCTTCAGTGGTGATAGTTATTTAATTAAGGCACCATATTCAGACAAAATCTGTCATAGGAAAATTTAATATAATTTCAATTATTTCAAAGGAAATGCAATATCTCATGCTATACTTTCTTAATTCTTTATTTTAAGGGGCCAGTTTAACATTTTAATATTGGCTTCACAAGTTTGTGGCAAAGGATAAAAGAGATACTGACTAGAAAGTATTTGGCGCAGTGCCTTACACAATATTGATGCTTAGTAAATATTAATTTTATTTCTGTGATAGGCAAAATAACCCCTCTGCCTCAAGATGTCTACACAGACAGGACTTTACAAGTATGATTAAGTTAATGACTTTGAAATGGGAACATCAGTCTAGAATATTTCAGTGGGCCCACTGTAAATCGCTTGGCTCCAAACTGAAGAACCTTTCTGATTAAAGAGAGTTGCTGCAAAATGAAAATTGAAAGAGATGAGCCATGAGAATTCTTTCACTGATACTGACTTTGAAGATGAAGAAGACCATGAACTAAGGAAGGTGGGCTACCTGTAGAAGCTGAGAACAATCTCTGGCTGTTGGTTGGTATGGTAACAGGCACCTCAGTTCTGCATGGAACTAAGTTCTGCAAACAATCTGCGTGATCCTGAAAGCAAATTTTTCCCTGGAACCCTCCGTAAGAGATGCAGCCATGCTGACCCCTTGATTTTAGTCCCTTTAGAGCATGTCAGACTTCTGACTTCCAAAACTGTGAAATAATACAATTATGTTTTTTAATCTGTTAAATTTGTGGTAATTTGCTTGGCAGCCAAAAGAAATTTATGTGGTTTCCCTCCTTTCCTTCTTTCCTCTTTTATTTTGGTAGTAAGATATTCTTCAGTATGTCTCCTGAAGTCAATATGACTGTTATTTTTAAGAAAGATTGAGTTTCTTCAAAATCTTACTGAGCACCATGGCTCAAGAGCAGCCCGTCTGTGTGCTCTGATAAACTGCTCTAAAACTTCTTCATTTGGGGACATCTGAAACACTTTTTCTATAGCAAGGGATGGTGCAGAAAAGAGGTTACATTTATCAGTATATCAAGCAGTTGGGGGGGGGCATGGATACGTCTACTTAGTGTCCTGAGACAACATGTTATAAACATTCTGATGCTATCTACTCATGTGAGAGGACACAAAGACAAAGGTCTCCTTAGGTAGATGACCTCATATTCTTTTGGGGATGGAGAGGGCATATGTAATGTTAGCTTATCAATGCTGGTCAGAAAATTCCTGACTTACTACATTCCTGTGAGAGATTGAAACTGAAATTAAGTTAGGTATTAAAGCCCCAGATTGCTGACTTGGTTTAGCAGAATTAATGCCGTGTTGGGCCTGCTTTCCTTTTTGACAAGCAAATGGGCCCAGGAAAACACCACTCTCCTCCGCTTGCAATACCACAAGATACCAAGCAAAGAACCGTGTCTCCCATACCTTACTTAGCAACAACAAGAAAGCCCATGTAAGTGCTATCATTCCCAACTGAAAGAGCCTGCAGAGGACAAGCAAGGAATCCCATCTCTGGTCCCCCTATGCAGAGGCAGCACCTAACCCACAGCAGAGTTCCCCTTCCTAACTTGTCTGTGTAAACACACTCCCACCCCAGCCCAGCAATGACAGTCAGTGTACTGCACCCTCCCAACTAAAGGATGGGAGGAGAATGGAAGGAAAACGGAGCTGAAGAAAGAGAGTCTTTAAAACTAGCATATGAAGTTCTGGGTAAATATATGAAAGATGCCAGTGTGAAACTGACCAGATTTAATATACCAAAAAGTTGAAAACCAATTACACTGTGGAATTTCACCCATATTTTCTGTGGACTCCAAGTAGTACATATATGAAGCAGACCCAAATACCTCTGTAAACTAAAGTACCACTCGGACAGCACATAGAAGACCTTTAGTCTAAACCTAAACAGGATGATTGCTTACCAAAGTAGAATAGCAAAATAGGATCCAGTGTCTCTTAACATAACACACAGAGTGTCTATGATACAATTAAAAATAATTTATTTTAGCAAGATCCAGGATATTCACAAATTGAATGAAAAATGATAATCAACACATACCAACACTGAGAATGTATACAGATAGTAGAATTATTTGAAAAGGATTTTAATGCAACCATCAAAAATGTTTCAAGAATTAATTGCCAATTTTCTTGAAACAAATGAAAATATAGAAAATCTCAGCAAAGAAATGAAAGTTATAAGAACCAAATGGAAATCATGGAATAGAAAATTGTAATCATAAAAATTAGAAAAACTCAGTGGATGGGCTAAACAGTAGAGTGGAGATAATAGAGGATAGAATCAGTAAACTTGAATTCAATGCAACTTAATTGACCTAATCTGAACAAGTAGAGGAAATAGACTGGGGAAAAAAGAAGAGAGGCTAAGAGATCTTAGGGACAGTAGTTGAGTCATCAGAATCCTAGAAAGTCTCACCAGAAATTCTACCAGAGTTAAAGGATTAACATAACCTTGAGGTGTTAGAACTGTTCTGTATTTTGACTATGGCTTTGGTAACACAAATCTACACATGTGACAAAACAAAATAGAACTAATTACACACACAAACACACAAAAGAGTGCATGTAAAACTAATGACATCTGAATAAGGTTGGTGGATTGTGCCAGGGTCAATTTCCCAGTTTTAATGATTTATTATAGTTATTCAAGGTGTTATCACTGAGTAAAACTGAAGGGTACATGGAAGCTCTTTGTACTACTTTTGCAACATCCTGTGACTCTACTATTAAGAAAAAAAGGTAATAAAGAAATGAGCCTTTAAAAAAATCAGAAACACAATACAATTATCACATCTAAAAACAAACAATGCTTTCTTACTTTCATCAAATATCCTCTCAGTGTTCAGATTTCCTGTTCAAATTTCTATCTGTCCCCAAAGTGTCTCACTCTCTCCTCACCACCCATACACAAAATTCAGTATATATTTTGAGTTATGGTCAAAATTATGTAGATGCAATGAAATTGGTTTTATATGTCTCTTAAATCTCTTTTAATACATAGGTTGTCCATCCATATTTTTCCCATTACAATTTATTTGTTGAAGAATACCTATCATGTATGTAATAGAGTTTCCCATGGTCTGAATTTTGATGACTGCAGCCCTATGGTGGTTTTTAATATGTCCCTCTGTCCTCTGCAGTTCTTATAAATTGATAGTTGGATTCAGAGGCTTGATCAGATTTAGATTATTTTTTTGAGAGGGAAGTGGGCAAGAATATACCATGGATTATGTTGTTATCTGGAGACACTGATGTCTGGTTGACTGTCTTTCTTTCTGTGATATTAGCATACATAAGCCAGTGCCTAAGCCTATCATCTCATTAGAAGTTTAAACACAATTTGATTTAAAGATTTGCAATTAACAATCTGTACAGTCTTTGTTTGCTCATATAAACTCAGTATTTGTGCCAAAATACATCCATTGCCTTCCTACTTAGTTCCCAGACAATCACATGATCACTGTAACTATGTGCCTAATTACCAATTATCCAATTATCTACAATAGACTGTTTTAATGTGAAAAATTGTGAATGGAAAATTAGAGGTCAATTCTTAAAAAGCTAAACAATATTTATAATCACTGTTATTATCAATCAGCAAACACACAAAAGTGCTCAGAATTTTGTGATGTCCTCTACAGACTCTATCTCATTGATGAGATATTTTACATCTAATAAGTGAGTAAAAATGGAAACAAAATTTAGAGGTATGTTTATTGAACTATTGCACCAAGGATGCAGTGCATAATCATTGAATGTAAAAAGTTTTCTTCTGTTTGTTCCATAGGGTGACACTCATATTGGAAAAAGATGTATGAAATTTCATTTAGACGCATGTTTGTTCTTACTATCTGCTATAATTTTTCTACTATTACTCAGAAATAAAGAGAAATTTGAGTGATATTAAAATAATTTCAGATTGATGGGTGGATATAATTATCAATACTTTGACTGACAAGAGACAGACACTGTATTGAACTGGAGTTTTTGGTTAATATCCGTAGAGCAAGAGAAGGACAAAATAGATCCCTTATTTTTATCTGCTTATACTCAAAAGAAAGAGAATCATGAAAGGGTAATTCATAGGAAAAATAATTTAGACTTTAAGAAGGGAACAAAGCAGATAAAACTGAAGATATTATAGGCAAAAGCAATATGAAATTTACAAAAATATTTTGTATATGGCTTTGCAATTAAATAAATAGCACAACAGAGAAAGGTAAATGATCATGCAAGATTTTATTATGACCTTCAACAGAGAAAACTTGTTAAAACTGTTACTCTGTAGGAAACAAAATGTTTCCTTTTATAAACTTACTAATAAGAAACTCATGCCTAACTTTCATACACTGCTCACTTTCACTTAGTCAACATCAAGTAGAATTGGAGGATTCCAGCAACCTATGAAGCAAACCCAGCATGGACAAACTGACAGTTCTTTCTGCTAGATATGTCCTGTCTGTTGCTGAGGATCCAGTTTTTGCTAATCTGAATAAAACAATTTGAACTGTTTTAATTCACAATGAGTATAAAATATTTAATTTCACATTGGTACTGCTCTGTGTTATAGATGGACACAGATGTGCTCTACTTAGATAAATACTATCTTAAACCATAAATTTTAAACTTTAAATTTTTCCCTTCATATAAACCCAAAGTAAATTTTTCTTTCTCCTTTGGGAAAGAAATTTAAAGGCAGATCCTTAGCTTCAAAATATACGTAACAAACATTCCTTTTCAGACTCATCTAGAAAATAGCTGGTAGAGACCAGCGACAATAGTCAAAGAGGTAATGTTAAGATTTAATTACCTTTCTATTCCAGACCATTCTTACCTCATTCAATCCTTTCATGATTATAAAGCAAATTCTATGTATCTTCAACGAGTTTTGCATTCAGCTCTGAGGGTAGTTGTACAACATAGGGCTGTTTATCATAATCATAAGAATTATGCCATTGCAAATGTAGCTCTAAACCAATTAGCAGTGTTTTATTTTTCCCAGTTACAGTCATTGAAATATTACTTCTCAACTGCTATAATTCTCTTTTATGATCTTCAAGTTGCTTTGTAAGCCCTAACTTTCTTTTTTTTCCCCAGAGAATGTGCGCTGTAAGGATCAATAATAATTACAAATCAAAACAGTCTTAGGAAAAATTCACAATATAGATTAAATGTAATGAGCTGAAATTTACTATTTTCACATAGTAAAAGTAAATATTTGATACTCATGATAGAAGGAAAGGAAGTACATAATGAAGGAGTTGTATATTTAGACATAGGATTAATCATTCATAATCCTAGTTTCTGTTTTTATAGCTAGATGAAAATAACTACAACTCATCCTAACTATGCATTTAGTAAAATTAATACCTTATGAGTGTCATGGAGCCCAGGCAATGAATGAAACTGAATGGTCTTATACTTGAAGTTTTAGAAGTTCATATTGAAGTCTGTTCAACACTATAAAGTGATTAACCTTATTATTTAATATAATATTTTATTTTATTATTTGACTTACAACCAGAATTAGAATATTTTTTAACATCTTAACTTTCTCATCAATGAAAGAACTTTCCTTTTCCTTCTCTTTTGTGTATTATTCTCTCTGCTAGAACAGTTAACTAATCTGATAATGGCATTTTGAAAAGAATCTTTAGCTAAGGGGAAATATTAACATATTTTAATAGTGAGGAAATTCCTAGATTCTCAAAAAAGAAAAAAGTACCAGAATTACTTTCTTTTCACAAGAGTAACATGTTGTGAAACCTCAAGTGGCCGATTTGTAACTATCCTCATGTACAATGAATAAAATTCTATTTCATTGAGAGTAGTAACATGGGACTGATTTATCTGTAGTAGATATGGAAAAGTCATTTGAGGAGGAGATATTTAATTAAGACTTTAATGATGGGATAGAGCCAAGCAAAGATAGGGTTAAGAGTGTTCCAAAAGGCTTTGTAATAAATGTCTTGACATTAGATTGAGGTTGGAGTATCTATGGAGCAGAAAAAGGCCAGTGTAACTAAACATAATGACTGGTAGCAACAATGGAGGGAAGTGAAGCAGGGGAAATATTCAGGGGTCTTACAGGTTATGATAAACTGGTTAATATCTTGGCTATTGTGGGAAGACACTGGAGTTTAAGCAAGGATCTGATATAATTACATTTACCCTTAAGAATGTTTATTGTGGTTTTGTGGGGATTAGGTTATAACTAGAATAAAATCAGAGAGACAAGATACAATTGTTTTTCAATAATCCAGATAACACATGATGGTGGTTTGAACTAGCGAGTAGTAGTAGAATTATTAAGAAATGCTTGAATTTCATAGTTTCTTAGAGGTGAAGTCTATAGAATGCATTGCTAGATTCAGCTTGTAACATGAGGAAATGGAGGAATAAAAAATAATTCCTTGTTTTGTGCCCTGAAGAAGTAGGTGAAAGATGGTACCACTTATTGAAATAAGAAGCCTTGAAGAGAACAGATTGGGTAGGGAATTGTTTTAATATGATCTTATTATATCAGAAATTACTATCTGAGATCCAGATTGGAATGTCCAGTTAGTAGTTGAATATTGATGATGTTAAAACTGTGGTATTAGATGAAATTATTTAAGGAAAGCTACATACTAAAAACAGCAGTAAATGAAACAGTTCATTTCCAACATTTAAATGCCAAGTTATATATGAGGAAAATACAATATTACCAAAGACTAGACAACAAAAATGTTTTTAGAATGAGAGGTTGTTCATTGTATCAACTATTGAGAGCATAAGTAAGATAAAGATGATGGATTAACCGCTGACTTTAGCAAATGTATGTCACTGGTAAACTTGAAATAATCATTTTTATTGAAGCAGTGTGAGTGAATACCTGGTTAAAGGAAGAATAAGACTTGATTTAAAGGAGAAAAAAGAGAGAATAGTTATTCTGAGGAGTATTGTTACGAAAACTGGTAGTATAATTAGAGTGTGTGTGGAGTATAGGGTGTATTCATGAAACTTTCCAGAAAGGAAAAAACACACACATACAAATATATGACATAGAGAAAAAGGAGTAAAGGTGATTGTGGGAACCAATTAATATTCCATTCTTTGCAGAAACTGAGAATTGTCTTAAAATTCTTTTGTGCATATAAATATGTTTTGACTTTTAAATTTGTCACTGTAGGGATAAAAGAACTTTTAGGAGGAGGCAATTCGATTTCATTTACCTCAACAACTACTAGTCAGATCATCATTTCTAGTTCAAAAGATCTCTGGATTGATAACCATATGAATTTGCCCTTCACATTTTTAATACTAACATCACACAGACACAATAATGAGCAACATGAATGTTATTCTTCAATAAAGAACATAACCTCAATTATAGTGCTGCAGTCAATCAACAATAACTTTGCTTATTTAGGAACTCAATGAACTAGTAAAAAGGAAAATGCCAATCCTTACATAAGAAATCCCAACAAATGTGATTGTAAAAAGAAATTCTGCTCAATTTCTAAAAATGTCTTTGGGGTTAAGAAACATCAACACACACATATGATGGTATTTTGATACTAGATTTTAATCTAGTATGCACAAACACACACATATACTCACACTTTGTGGTCTGATTTCTATTATTCTAAATGGTAAGCTGGATATTCCAAATATAATGGGCTGCATAGGTTATTTTTGATATGGATGTTTACGTGAAAAAATTCTGAAGGTTCTACATAGACTTAACTAGGGTAATGCAAGTAGAAGAGGATTATCATAGGACATAAGTGACAGGCTGGCAAGCTAGATATTTTCCAGCTCCAGAAACTTGAGGTTACAGAGGCTAAAGGCTCAGCATTATTAAAAACCTAACTTTTTTTACTCAGACCCAATCCCTTGTTCTTCAGGGTAAAACTTTCCTCATCCAGGCCTAGTGGAATTCTGGCTCTGGAGATCTGTGTCCAAAGCACTGTGTATACATGTGCACCCTTGCATATATCTTGAACAAAGTAAAGATGATTAGAAATCTCTATATAGTAGCAATGCCTTTGGAATTTATGATGTCCTTTAAAAATTTACATGAAAGGCCTCAAGTCCTTGACCAAGTACACATACATATTCAGAGCAAGGTTCTGTAGTTTGACTCAATTTTAACAAATCTGGTTGTGCTTATTAAGCAGTTACCTGGTAATCTAATTTGCTGCCTGAAACAACTTTTTTTTTTGTTTTAAGCCAAATGACAACATTTTTTTGTACAATTGGGAACTAGTTTGTGACTTCATTTTTTAACCTGAGACACATTTTGTGTGGAAATTTTGTTGTATTATCATTAGCACTTTTTACAGCATGGTGATCTGCTCTTATTTCTCATTTATAGAGAAATATGTTGTTTACAAAATGAGTAATAGAATACTCCCTCCTTATTTTCTCTTCCTTATTCACAGAAATCCTTTATTGGAAGAACATATCCATAATTCCTATTATTCCATGATTCATGCTTTTATTTTTATTATCAGAAGGAAAATGGCACTTTCTAAACTGTAGAAATTGCAAAGTAAAAAAAAAGAATGGGTGAATTGATACAGGCTGTTTTTGACATGAATGGACAGAGTACAAAGTCAGAGTGAAAGCCAACACCAGCAGGCTAAGGGACTAGGGTGAGGAGACTGAACTAATTAAAAGAGAGACTAAAGAGCAGCATTAATAAAACAATTATAAGAAGTGAACAGCATTGAGGGGACTTCTGGTAATGGCTGAACGAAGCAATATCAATTAAACATGAAAGTAAAATCAGAAGAAAAACCTCAGAAATAGTTCATAGGGAAACATAATTCATAAAACTGAGATAGGGGAGTAAATTATTAAGAATGACATTGACAAGTACTTTATTATGCACCTTTGTCATGCTGTGAAATAGTCACCTTGTCAACCCAATTTAATGAAATAACAGAAATGCTTTTGATATTATCTCACCTTATTGATTGCAACAGGAAAAATATCTTTCCATAAAAGAGCTTTTAATGAGAGAAAAATAAGAGCAATTAGTCAAGAATTGGGGTTACTAAAATCCTAATTAATGGAATACTGATGTTTTAATAATCACTGTGGTAGTAATAAAGTCACTTTAGCTCAATGTGGAAAATGACTCATTATTTTAACTTTCTGGGATTCAATTTTACAGTTTAAGTGAAAGATTATTGCTCCTGACCTGCCTTAAAATTGCAGCGCAAATGTAAACTAACTGAAAATCTATTATAAAAATGTAAGAAAAGATAGCAAATTACTATTTAATAAAACAGAATATAGCACCAGAACGCTCAAATAGAGAATAGGGTACAGAGACTTTGATTCAATAAGCTGGTGATTCTAAGGTTTATATATCATGCTTGTCACAAAATTTTCAAACATATTTGGTGCTCTGATCTTTTATTTGTATTCTAAAGGCTGTCAATGGACTTTGTAAGCAAACAATATATATATATTGAGACTGATCCCTATCTAAACATACTGCATTTGGGAAATATTATCTTTTCCTCTATCAGTATTTACTCAGGGGGGAAAAAACAAAGAAAAGAAACTTCTTGGAACTACATAGTAGAAGCTCTCTAACACATACAAGAAGTACCATCTCTGGCAATGTATTTTGCATTCCATAAGTTTTACACTTTGAGTAGATCAGAAAGGCAGATTTTTCAATTCCTATCTGACTCGTAGATATTTTGAAAAAATAGCATTGTTTCCCTTTCCCTCCTGATTTAGATGTTTTGTTTAAAACAAAAATAATTTCCATTTGTCCTAAAACAAAACATACTGCTTATGCTAACCAAGTGAAAACTACAAACATAAAATATACCTTATTATTTTCAACACTGCTTGTTTTTTAATTTTGTTGCGTATTTTCTTTAAATACCCACCATTTTAACCAATTTTACTCAATTTCCAATACAGGTCAGACTCCCTGTGGACAGCCTTTTGTATATTCATGAATAGTGAAATACAGTCTGTACGAAATATGAAGAGAAGTTAAGAATCTCTCCTAATGCAACCTTCCCAGTTAATGAAGTAAGAATTCAAGCAATGAACTGACCACTCTGTCAAAAAAAGGTCTTTAATAATGTTGGCTACTACACAGTTAAATATATCTTCTCTTGCTGGTAGATAACAACTCTAAAAACTGGGAGAAAATTATTCATGAAGATTAGAATTTAACTAAATCATTAATGGGAAATTTTTATTCAGATATTTTGATTTGGCATTCAAGATGCTTTACAATATGTTCTCAGCCCCACTATCCCTTTATCAAAACAATAGCAAAATCTCACTGTTTCATAGAGCTTCTTAATTCACTGCTCCCATAAAAGATCATGTGCTTTTTTTTCACCTCTTTGTTCTCAAGATACCTCCTTTTTGATTGTTCTTAATGTTGGGAGATTACATATTAAACATTTCTGTCATTTGAAAAAAGTAATTATATTACTTTTGTGATGCCATCAATTATTGCCTGCTATCCCTACATCTCCATTTTAGGGAACTCTCACTATCTCAAGTCTCTGTGTTGCCTAGACAGCAATTTTCATATCATGTGACTGTTCTTTCAGCAGCAACTAACTAGTCAAGGATGGGTCATCTACAGGTTGTCTGGCAAGCAATGGCATATCTTGGCGCAAGAAACTGCTCCCATATAGCTATGATGGATATATATGAATAAATTGTCTCTCACAATTAGAAGTATGGAAAATTCTGGCATTCTATAGTGGGGCTGAAAGAAGCAAACACATAATTTCAGTAATAATGATAGTTAGCATTTACCAAGTACTAAATCTATTGTGAAGAGAATTTAGCACCATAAATAATCTCATTTAATCCTCACCACATCTCTACAGGGTAGTTATTATCATCCTCATTTTGAAATTAAAAAAAATATTGAGACTTTAACTAATTTGCCTAAAGTAAAACTCCTAAATCAGTGATTGAGCCTAGAATTAGCACTGAGCAATTTTGATTTTGAACCTGTACTTGTAACAACTTTAGATGTCTCTGATAAAGCTTTAAAACCACATGATATTTCTTGAATTCTTGGATATACGTGAGATTTTGTAAATATTTTTGCTCTGCCAGGCCTTCACAATAAGCTCCTCTTTACCTGATTCAGCTTTAGTATGTCTCTTCCTTGCAACTAAAGACTTTAAAAAAAAAGTGGCTATGTGGATGCATACTGAATTGAACTAGAGGCAAGTTTTCTGGTTTTAGAATTCTGGTGGTCAGTTCATAAAATCCACAACCTCTTGACAGTTAACCTTTTACCTCCTGAGTGGACCAGCCTAATGATGGACAAAATGGGTTATATTTCATGTGCCCATAAAAACAAAGGGCTCAAATTTCTAATATTGTAAAGTGTTTGATTCAGTTGCAATCGAGAGAAACCAAATAAACAACAAAACAACAAAATACACACAGATAATCAGATATTTGGAAAAGCAGAAAAGAATGGACATATGATAAACAGAAAGCATAAGAAAAAATAACTCTTTTAAGCTTTTTGTGACTTCATGAAGATAAGGGGAAAATTGATTCTAGTTTTTTTTTGACAATATCAAATGGCTATGCTTAATATGAGAATTCAATCCCTGAAAGCTGCGTTGGATACAAATATAGTTTTCAGAGGAAGAACACATAATGTTTAATAGAAATAAGCAGTCACAAGACTATTTCCATCTTTTAATTAAGCCAGGTTCATATGTTAGGCAATTACTACTTTGCAACAATTACTATTATTCGAAATCACAGAACCACAAAAAAAAATTAAAGTCAGTTTATTTTTACAAGAACTGCTAATGTAATTATAAACACTGGCCTAAAGACGATGCTGTGGAGTATGTGAAAGGAAAACTTCCAAATTGCTATAGCTACGAATGCTAATTAAGCATCAGAATGACCCTAATTTCCAGCTAGTTCACCCAATCATTACCAACTCTGCTAAAATTTGGCAGCAAGTACCTAGATCACTACTACATTTCCCAAGGTGGTGGATGTTTCTGTATATTTTCCAAAGTTTTATCCTGTTTAAGAAGTATAAGACATATGTAAGAAGTGTGAGATATCCTGTTTAAAGTAAAAGTTTAAGGTTTAAGAAGTATAAGTTGAAGTGTAGAGGGGAAAAAAATCAGTAAACACATTTAGAACACCTGTAGATAGAGATTCCTTCACTGCTGTTAATTGACAGAAAAACATGGACATGAATTCTAACAAGGCAAAACAACAAAGTAAAGCGTGTTAGCACTAGCAAAAATGAAAGGAAAATAATCTGTCACATAACTTAGGGAGAAATCATTCCAGTAAATGATTTCAAAAACTCAGCATTGCCTCTTGATAAAGTATGCTTAATTCAATACACATGATTAGAACTGTCAGCCATGCTTATCCAAGTGAAAAGTAATATGCATATATAATAATGTATATCTAGAGTCTTTTTGTATACAATCTTGTATATTTGAATTGTATTATATGGATCAACTGTGGGAGCTATAGTCATTTAAATACTCCTGTTCTGATTATATAAATAATGAGTAGAAATAATGTCCGTTGACCATGATTGCTAACAAACACAGGATAATATTTATGTATTAGGATAATGGCACTGTGTTAGACTTAAGAAAATTAGCCAATCTAGAATATATCTAATGGATGTTCTGTTTTTAACTCTTATTTTTGTAGCAATATCTTTTCTTGAGGCAAAATGTTCAGCTCCCTATATAGATAAAGTAAAATGCAGGAACAAAGTAATTACTTTAAGACTGAAACAAACAAAAATTACCAGGTTTTCCTAAATGACCTGCACATTATCAGCATGTGTAGTTGTCTTTATTATGTGATTTGCTGAAAGGAGTCTGTGGAGATTATGAAAACAGTTGCCACAGTTACATTTATAATTTCCACAATAAGTCATTAGTGAATATTTTATTTTGCTGGTTATTTCAAAAGGGAACTGGAAATTTGGAGCTAATACATTTTCTATTTAATATGATTTGCTTTCTTTTTAGACCCATAGTTAGCTATAAAACAAGGAGCACATATCCAATATCATAAGCCCAAATCTAGGTTTGAATATTCACAATTTAGGTGTGTAAAAATGTTTTACATCATACTGTGAAACCATTTAAGGAAAAGTAAACGTGCTCATAATGTATTGCACACACACACACACACACTCACATAGTCTAATAAGGTGGTTTTATTACTCCTTACATGTGACTTTCTTCTCAAATCAAAATTTATTTCCTTTAACTACACCAATTTATGCTTTTTCTTTTAAATAAATTCTATATAGAAGGACACAAAATTTGTGTGACTAACTAAAGCACATCATTTAATTCCATGGACTTCAAGTGCTCTAATATATTGATGTTTTAGGATACCATATTACAGTTTGCCTTCTTTAAAATTAGAAAATCACAACACTTTTTACTTTATTATGTTTCCCAAATTGATCAAGCCCTAAATATACAGTATGAAATGGCCAAAGACTGCTGTTGCTCCTGCTCTGCTGCTCTTTATAATAATAACGTATTGGTAATTCCAGAACACTTTAACTTATGATTTCTGCCCTCACTATCACAAGTTTCATGTGATCTCCAAAACATACTTCAGTAAGTGAATTTTTAAATATTGTGTTTCCAGCACAACTTCCAAATTACACCAAAATATGTCACAAAGAGCTAAAGATTTCAAATTTTCATTTTGAGAAATAAAAATGTATCAGATTGATAGCAGTAAATAATGTAAATGAAGAATCTCATTAACCGGTTATCAAAATACATTACTTTTATCCCTGTTTAAGAGTAGTGCTAACTCATTCTATGAAGCCAGCATCACTCTAATACCAAAACCGTGCAAAGACTTCACCAAAAAAGAAAATTACAGACCAATATCCCTGATGAACGTAGATGCAAAAATACTCAACAAAATATTCGCAAACCGAATTAAAAAATACATCAAGAGGATCATACACCATGATTAACTGGGATTCATCCCAGGGATGCAAGGATGGTACAACATTCGAAAATCCATCAACATCATCCACCACATCAACAAAAAGAAGAACAAAAACCACAAGATCATCTCCATAGATGCTGAAAAAACATTTGACAAAATTCAGCATCCATTCCTGATTAAAACTCTCAACAAAATGGGTATAGAGGGCAAGTACCTTAACATCATAAAGCTATATATGACAAACCCAAAGCTAACATCATACTTAACGGTGAGACGCTGAAAGCTTTTCATCTAAGATCGGGAAAAAGACAGGGATGCCCACTTTCTCAACTGTTATTCAACATACTACTGGAGGTCCTAGCCTCAGCAATCAGAGAAAACAAAGACATACAAGGCACCAAGATTGATAAAGAAGAAGTCAAATTGTCACTATTTGCAGATGACATGATACTGTACATAAAAATCCCTAAAGACTCCATTAAAAAACTACTAGAATTAATATCTGAATTCAGCAAAGTTGCAGGATAGAAAAGTAACACACAGAAATCTGTTGCTTTCCTATACACTAATGATGAACTAACAGAAAGAGAAATCAGAAAAACAATTCCATTCACAATTGCATCAAAAAGAATAAAATACCTAGGAATAAACCTAACGAAGGAAGTGAAAGACCTGTACTCTGAAAACTACAAGACACTCCTAAGAGAAATTAAAGAGGACACTAACAAATGGAAATGCATCCCATGCTCTTGGCTAGGAAGAATAAATATTGTCAAAATGGCTATACTACCTAAAGGAATCTACAGATTCAATGCAATCCCTATCAAACTACCAACAGCTTTCTTCAATGAACTGGAACAAATAATTCTAAAATTCCTATGTAACCACAAAGACCCCGAATAGCCAAATCAATCCTGACAAGGAGGAATAAAACAGGGGAAAATACGCTCCCGACTTCAAGCTCTACTACAAAGCCACAGTAATCAAGACAATTTGGTATTGGCACAAAAACAGACCCACAGACCAGTGGAACAGAATAGAAAATCCAAACTTTAACCCAAACATATACAGTCAATTAATATTTGATAAAAGTGCCTTGGATATACAATGGGGAGATGACAGCCTCTTCAGCAGCTGGTGTTGGAAAAAACTGGACAGCTACATGTAAGAGAATGAAACTGGACTACTGTCTAGCCCCATACACAAAGGTAAACTCAAGGTGGATCAAAGACCTGCATGTAAGTCATGAAACCATAAAACTCTTAGAAAAAAACATAGGCAAAAATCTCTTGGACATAAACATGAGCAACTTCTTCATGAACATATCTCCCCGGGCAAGGGAAACAAAAGCAAAAATGAACAAGTGGGACTATATCAAGGTGCAAAGCTTCTGCACACCATCAGTAGAACAAAACGACATCCTACAGTATGGGAGAATATATTCATAAAAAACATATCTGATAAAGGGTTGACATCCAAAATATATAAAGAACTCATGCACCTTAACAAACATAAAGCAAATAATCCAATTAAGAAATTGGCAGAGGACATGAATAGACACTTCTCTAAAGAAGAAATTCAGATGGCCGACAGGCAGATGAAAAGATGCTCCACATCGCTAATCATCAGAGAAATGCAGATTAAAACCACAATGAGATATCACCTCACACCAGTGAGGATGGCCAACATCCAAAACACAAACAACAACAAATGTTGGCGAGGATGTGGAGAAAGAGGAACCCTCCTACACTGCTGGTGGGACTGCAAATTAGTTCAACCATTGTAGAAAGCAGTATGGAGGTTCCTCAAAAAACTCAAAATAGAAATACCATTTGACCCAGGAATTCCACTCCTAGGAATTTACCCTAAGAATGCAGCAGCCCAATTTGAAAAAGACAGATGCACCCTTATGTTTATTGCAGCACTATTTACAATAGCCAAGAAATGGAAGCAACCTAAGTGTCCATCAGTAGATGAATGGATAAAGAGGTGGTACATATACACAATGGAATATTATTCAGCCGTAAGAAGAAAACAAATCCTACCATTTGCAACAACATGGATGGAGCTAGAGGGTATTATGCTCAGTGAAATAAGCCAAGCCAAAAAAGACAAGTATCAAATGATTTCACTCATCTGTGGAGTATAAGAACAAAGAACAAAACAGCAGCAGACTCACAGACCCCAAGAACGGACTAAGAGTTACCAAAGGGAAAGGGACTGGGGAAAATGGTTGGGAATGGAGGGTTAAGAGGGAATAAGGGGCATTACGATTAGCAGACGTAATGTTCGGGGGGCACGGGGAATGCTGTACCACTCAGAGAAGACAAATAGTGATTCTATAGCATCTCACTATGCTGATGGACAGTAACTGTAATGGGGATGGTTGGGCGGGGCTGATGAAGGGGGTAGTTCAATGATCATAATATTGCCATGTAATTTTAGATTAATGATAATAAAATAAATTATATTAAAAAAAGAGTAGTGCTGCATCCCATGTTACCTCTGCTTGTCTTATGTTTGAATGAAACTGCTACCACGTGAGCTAACGTTTCTTTTCACAAGAGACTTATCCTTGACCATTTATCTGCCAAGCAGCCTGACTCTCTCTAGTTAATTGTACACTATAGTAATTTATTTTCCTTAAACATTAATGGTCAGTTATGTAGTGCCCCTCATTTTTATGAAGATCAAATACATTGATGAATATTTGTATTATATATCTACAAACTGAACACAATCTATACACACACACACACACACACACACACTGCAGAAAATGTACTAAAATAGAGTTGCCATTACCCCTAATCCAGTTACTCCTATTGTTAGCATTTTACATTGCCATTGTTTATTTGTCAAAACTAAACTCCAGACTTCATTCAAATTTCATCAGTTTTTTCACTAATTTAGTTTGTCTGTTCCAGAATTCTATCTATGATACTATGTACTAATTAGATGGCATGTGTCCTAAGCTTCTCTATACTGTGACAGTTTCTCTGACTTCTCTTGTCCATGACTTTGAGAACTTTTAAGAATATTGACCAGGCATTTTATAGAATGGCCCTCAATTGAAAATTAGCTGATATTCTTCCTAATGATTAGACTTGTTTATGGGTATGAGGGAAGAAGACCACTAAGGTAAAGTGCTGTTCTCATCATGTCATTTTAGGATTACATGCCATCAAGATGACATATGAAGGAGAGCAGATATAAGCCATACCCAAATATGCCACACTGGTATAAGGATTATTTTGAGCTGAAGGCAGCTGAGGAAAAGCAGGCATAGCATGAGCTTTCTGCCCTCCCATCACCTACCTAATAACAAGATCATAAATTCTCTTTGTGAAGATATCCCTTTTTCCAACTCCATACCAGGAAGGGAATAACAACCTTCTCACCAGAAATGAGATGGCACTGTTAAAAAAGAGACAACAGGCCCAAAATGGAGTGGACATGTTAAGCTCAAGTCACCAAACGGAAACTTAATGACTAACTTAATTGCAGTTTCAACCTTTCCCAGAGGTGATATCTTACACCAGTCAAGGTGGAATTCCCTGGTCAGCACTAGTGAGGTAATCTGCCTGATAGTCCTCTGCTGTCCCCTAAAGGAAGGTGACCTTGCCACAAGCAATTCACTCTTTGCTAGTAACCTTCATTTCCCACCCCCTTCTGCCCACAAAAGTCTTTCATTTTATACTACTCTTCAGAGCTCCTTTCTGTCTGCCAGATGGCATGATGCCCAATTCAGGAATCATTCAATAAACCAATAAGACCTTTACAATTTACTCAGTTGAATTTTGTTTTTTGACAGAACTGAAAAAGCCTACCCAAACATTTCTAATAGCTTTCATCTATCATTAGCTTCCCATATATTTGCCTTCTGCAGTTTTCCACTCAAATCCCTTTCCTTTTGTCTTGTTACTTCTCTTTAAATTTATCTTCCTTTTTCCAAATGTATAAAAGCCTCCTTTTGGAGGGATTTTCACTTCTCTATAAAACTTTTTCCTCCCGGGTGCCATGTAAAACTTTGAACATAAAGTAAATTTGCATACCTTTTCTCTTGCTGATCTATATTTTGTCAGTGTAACATATAGGGCCCCACCCAGAGAACCTGAAATGGTAGAGGAAAGGTATTGTTTGTTCTACACTGTGAAGTTATTCTTTTTCTCTCCTTTCCACAGTGGAATTTTTTGATTTATTTATATCAGTATAGACTCATGGATATTTTATTTAAACTTTGGATTAGAATCCAATACTACTTTGTTTTGTTTCTCAAATTGTTCCAGCTTTTCTATAGTGCTATATTGATGGAATGATACAATGTGTAACCTTTTGCATCTGGTTTCCTTCAGTTAGGGAAAAGCAATATTATTGCTTGAATCAGTAGCTTATTCCTTTATAGTACTGAGTAGCATCTTGTTATATGATGTACCACTGCCTATCTATTTACCTGTTGAAGGACATTTTGGTTGTTTCCACTTTTTGGAGATTATGAATAAAATTTTGTGTGAACATAACTTTTCAGTTCACTTGGGAAATGGGATTGCTAGTTTTTATGACAAGTATATGCTTAACTTTATAAGAAACTTCCACAAGATTCTCAAGATAGTGGCTTCAGGAGGGTGGCAGAAATCTCCTCCAAAAACAACATGTATTTTGAAAATACAGAAAATTCAACTATTCCTAAAAGAGTGACCAGAATATACAGTATAGAAGCCAGGCTACATCTGCAAGAGCCCAACATCTCACAAAAGGGTAAGATACAAAGCCATGACCCAGCAGGATCCGAGCACTCCCCCCAAACCCAGCTCACCAGAGGGAGGAAAAGAATCAGAGACGGGAGGGAGTGGAAACACAGGACTGCTAAATAACCAGCCCTAATAATCTGCACCGGGAGCAGAGACACACATTACATGGTGCACTGGATTTTAGATGAGTGGAAAAGCAAAATCTGAGATTAAGACTGCGAACGGGTTCCCACAGCCGGCTGCCTTGGGACAAAAGAAAAGCAGGCACTTTAAAAGTCTTAAAGGGACAAGGGTTTAACAGGTGGACAAAATAGTTCTGGCACACTCAGCCCAGCAGGCTGGGGACTTTAAGTAACTTCAGGCGCCCTAATCCCCTGGGTGGCAGCACAGTTCTAAACCCCCTCACAGCAATAAGAAGCCTGCCATTCCATCCCTGCCGCAGGCACTGCAAGCACACTGGCTGACACACCATTGCTACAGGAAAGCTGGGGAGAAGCCCCGCCTAAAGCAACCACACAGCTTAACACAGAGGCTTCTCTCTGCAAGCCGCTAACTGGCCCAGACCCAGAGGTGCTTCCTGAATGCAGCTGAATGTCACAGACAGCGGAAATAGGCACAGAATCTGGGAAGCATGGAAGTTGTCACTTCAGAACACAGGCCGCTCGCCTGCAATCCCTGCCAATGCCTTAGACATCCCAAGGGCTGCCCAGGCATGGTGATGCACGTGAGTAACCCAGAGGCTGCTCCCTGAGTGCAGTTGACCAGCACAGAGAGCACTGATGGGTGCAAAGTCAAGGAAGCATGAGTGGTTCTGTTCTCGCTGCAGAACACGCGTTGTTGGCCTGCGACACCGACCATTGCCCTAGGCCATTCCAAAGGTCAACCTGCCCACAGCTTCTACACGATTAACACAGAGGCAGCACCGTGTGTGTGGTTAACTGGCACAGACAGCGTAGACAGACAAGGGGGCCAGCAAGCAGGAAGGGACTCTGTTCTCCAAGATGACACACGGGCCACTTGCTGGTCACCACTCCATTGCCATGAAAGGGCAGAAGAACCTTGTTCAGTTCAAAATACCTCAAACAAGAGAGAGAGGGCTTAGTGAGACTGAAATTACCAATCTTCCTGGAAAAGAATTCAAAATAAAAGTCATAAGCATGCTGACGGAGTTATAGAGAAATATTCAAAAGCTAAGGGATGAATTCAGTAGAGAGTAACCGAAATGAAACAAACAATGAAAGGATTTAAGTACACACTGGATGAGGTGGAAGAGACTGTAAATGGAATAGAAATCAGAGAAGACGAATAAAGATGACCTGAGGCAGAGAAAGATAAAAGGATCTCTAGGAATGAAAGAATATTAAGATAACTGTGTGCCCAACTCAAATGGAACAATATTCTCATTATAGGGGTACCAGAAGAAGAAGACAGAAAAAAGGGTTAGAAAGTGTCTTTGAAGAAATAATTGCTGAAAATTTCCCCAAGCTGGGGAAGGAAATCATCTCTCAGACATTGCATAATGATAAAGGGTTCAGTCCAACAAGAGGATATAACCATTATAAATATCTATGCACCCAACACAGGAGCGCCAGCATATGTGAAACAAATACTAACAGAATTAAAGGAGGAAACAGACAGCAATGCATTCATTTTAGGGGACTTCAACACACCACTCACTCCAAAGGACAGATCAACCAGAAAGAAAATAAATAAGGACACAGAGGCACAGAACAACACACTAGAACAGATGGATCTAACAGACATCTACAGAGCAATCCACCCAAAAGCAGCAGGATACACATTCTTCTCAAGGGCACAGGGAACATTTTTCCAGAATAGACTACATTCTAGGCCACAAAAAGAGCCTCAGTAAATTCAAAAAGATTGAAATTCTACCAACCAATTCTTAGATAACAAAGGTATAAAACTAGAAATCAAATGTCCAAAGAAAACATAAAGGCTAACAAACACATGGAGGCTTAACAACATGCTCCTAAATAACCAATGGATGAAAGACCAAATTAAAACAAAGATCAAGCAATATACGGAAATGAATGACAACAGCAACACAATGCCACAACTTTGTGGAATGCAGTGAAGGCAGTTATAAGAAAAAGCATATAGCAATCCAGGCCCAATTAAAAAGGGAAGAACAAGCCCAAATGAATAGTCTAAATCCAAAATTATTGAAACTAGAAAAAGGAAAACAAATGAGGCCTAAAGTCAGCAGAAGGACGGACATAATAAAGATCAGAGAAGAAATACATAAAATTGAGAAGAATAAAAGAGTAGAAAAAATTAATGAAACCAAGAGCTGGTTCATTGATTGAACAAAACAGATAAACCCCAAGCCAGACTTATTAAGAAATAAAGTGTCTACACACATAAACAGTATCAAATTAGAGAGGAAATTCATGACAGACACACAGAAATACAAAGAATTATTAGAGAATACTATGAAAATCTGCATGCCAGCAAACTGGATAACCTAGAAGAAATAGAAAACTTTCTAGAAAAATACAACATTCCAACACTGACACAGGAAGAAACAGAAAATCTAAACAGACATATTAGAAGCAATGAAACTGAATCAGTAATCAAAAAACTACCCAAGAACAAAATCCCCACACCAGAAAGATTCACCACTGAATTTTATCAGACATTAGAGAAGACATAATAGCCATTCTCCTTAAAGTTTTCTGAAAAACAGAAGAGGAGGAAATACTTCCAAACTCATTCCATGAAACCAGCATCACTCTCATACCAAAACCAGGCAAAAACACCACAAAAAATGAAAACTACAAACCAAAATCCCTGATGAACATAGATGCAAAAATACTCGACAAAATATTAGCAAACTGAATTAAAAAAGACATCAAGAGAATCATCCATCATGATCAACTGGGATTCATCTCAGAGATGATATTAAATGCAAACAACAAGGAGAAAAAGCAGGTGTTGCAGTACTTGTATCACACAAAATAGACTTCAAAACAAAGAACGTAGCAAGAGATAAAGAAGGACATTACATAATGATAAAGAGATCACTGCAAAAAGAACATATAACCATTATAAATACATATGCACCCAAAACAGGAGTGCCAGCATATGTGAAACAAATACTAACAGAATTAAAGGAGGAAATAGAAAACAATTAATTCATTTTAGGAGACTTTACACACCTCTCACTCCAAAGGACAGATCAACCAGACAGAGAATAAGTAAAGACACAGAGGCACTGAACAACACAAAACAACAGATGGCCCTAACAGACATCTACAGAAGTCTGCACCAAAAGAAGCAGGATACACATTCTTCTCAAGTGCACATGGAACATTTTCCAGAATAGACCACATACTAAGCCACAAACAGAACCTCGGTAATGTCAAAAATATTGAAATCCTACCAACCAACTTCTCAGATCACAAAGGTATAAAACTACAAATAACTTTTAGAAAGAAATCAAAAAGGATCACAAATACATGGAGACTCAACAACATGCTCCTAAATAATCAGTGGGTTAATGACCAAATCAAAACAGAAATCAAAGAATATATGGAGACCAATGACAATAACAACACAAAGCCACAACTTCTGTGGGATGCACCAAAGACAGTTCTATGAGGAAAGTATATTGCAATCCAGGCCTATTTAAAGAAGGAAAAACATTTCCAAATGAATAGTCTAAAGACACAATTACTAAAATTGGAAAAAGAAGAACAAATGAAGCCAAAAGTCAACAAAAGGAGGGACATAATAAAGATCAGAGAAGAAATAAATAAAATTGAGAAGAATAAAACAATAGAAAAAATCAATGAAACCAAGAGCTGGTTCTTTGAAAAAATAAACAAAACAGATGAACCCCTAGCCAGACTCCTTAAGAGAAAAAGAGAATCTACACACATAAACAGAATCAGAAATGAGAAAGAAAAAATCATGACAGACCCCACAGAAATACAAAGAATTATAAGAGAATATTATGAGAATCTATATGCTAGCAAGCTTTAAACCCTCTAAGAAATGGACAAATTCTTAGAAAAATACAACCTTCCAAGACTGACCAAGCAAGAAACAGAAAAACTAAACAGACCAGACACCAGCAATGAAATTGAAGCAATAATCAAAAAACTACCAAAGAACAAAAGCCCCGGACCAGATGGATTCACCTCTGAATTCTACCAGAGATATAGATAAGAAATAACACCCATTCTCCTTAAAGTTTTAAAAAAGAGAGAAGAGGGGATACTTCCAAACTCATTCTATGAAGCCAGCATCACTCTAATACCAAAACCGGGCAAAGACCTCACCAAAAAAGAAAATTACAGACCAATATCCCTGATGAACGTAGATGAAAAAATACTCAACAAAATATTAGCAAACCGAATTGAAAAATACATCAAGAGGATCATAAACCATGATCAAGTGGGATTCATCCCAGGGATGCAAGGATGGTACAACATTCGAAAATCCATCAACATCATTCACCACATCAACAAAAAGAAGAGCAAAAACCACATGATCATCTCCATAGATGCTGAAAAAGCATTTGACAAAATTCAGCATCCATTCATGATTAAAACTCTCAAAAAAAAATGGGTATAGATGGCAAGTACCTCAATATCATAAAGGCCGTATATGACAAACCCACATCTAACATCAGACTTAACAGCGAGAAGCTGAAAGCTTCGCATCTAAGATCGGGAAAAAGACAGGGAAGCCAACTCTCTCCACTGTTATTCAACATAGTACTGGAGGTCCTAGCCACGGCAATCAGAGAAAAGGAGACATACAAGACATCCATATTGGTAAAGAAGAAGTCAAATTGTTGCTATTTGCAGATGATATGATACTGTCCATAAAAAAATATAAAAACTCCACTGCAAAACTACTAGAACTAATATCTGAATTCAGCAAAGTTGCAGGATACAAAAGTAACACACAGAAATCTGTTGCTTTCCTATACACTAACAATGAACTAAGAGGAAGAGAAATCAGAAAAACAATTCCATTAACAATTGCATCAGAAAGAATAAAATACCTAGGAATAAACCTAATGAAGGAAGTGAAAGACCTGTAATCTGAAAACTACAAGACACTCCTAGGAGAAATTAAATAGGACACTAATAAATGGAAATGCATCCCATGCTCTTGGCTAGGAAGAATAAATATTGTCAAAATAGCTATACTACCTAAAGGAATCTACAGATTCAATGGAATCCCTATCAAACTACCAGCAGCTTTCTTCAATGAACTGGAACAAATCTTTCTAAAACTCATATGGAACCAAAAAAGACCCCAAATAGCCAAAGCAATCCTGAGGAGGAATAAAAGAGGGGGAATCACGCTCCCTAACTTCAAGCTCTACTACAAGCCACAGTAATCAAGACAATATGTTATTGGCACAAAAACACACCCACATATCAGTGGAACAGATTAGAAAATCCAAACATTAATGCAAGCATATACAGTCAATTAGTATTTGATAAAGGAGCTGTGGATATACAAAGGGGAGATGACAGCCTCTTCCGCAGCTGGTGTTGGAAAAACTGGACAGCTGCATGTAAGAGAATGAAACTGGAATACTGTCTAGCCCCATACACAAAGATAAACTCAAGGTGGATCAAAGACCTGAATGTAAGTCATGAAACCATAAAACTCTTAGAAAAAAACATAGGCAAAAATCTCTTGGACATAAACATGAGTGACTTCTTCATGAATATATCTCCCTGGGCAAGGGAAACAAAAGCAAAGATGAACAAGTGGGACCATATCAAGCTAAAAAGCTTCTGTACAGCAAAGAACACAATCATTAAAACAAAAATAGATCCTACAGTATGGGAGAATATATTCATAAATGACGTATCTGATAAAGGGTTGACATCCAAAATATATAAAGAACCCATGCACCTCAACAAACAAAAAGCAAATAATCCATTTAAGAAATGGGCAGAGGACATGAATAGACACTTCTCTAAAGAAGAAATTCAGATGGCCAACAGGAACATGAAAAGATGCTCCACATCACTAATCTTCAGAGAAATGCAAATTAAGACCACAGTGAGATATCACCTCACACCAGTTAGGATGGCCAACATCCAAAACACAAACAACAACAAATGTTGGTGAGGATGTGGAGAAAAGGGAACACTTCTACACTGCTGGTGGGATTTCAAATTAGTTCAACCATTTTGGAAAGCAGTATGGAGGTTCCTCAAAAAACTCACAATACAAATACCATTTGACTTATGAATTCCACTCTTGGAATTTACCCTAAGACTGCAGCAGCCCAGTTTGAAAAAGATATATGCACCCCTATGTTTATTGCAGCAGTATTTACCAAAGCCAAGAAATGGAAGCAACCTAAGTGTCCATCAGTAGATGAAAGGATAAAAAGAATATACAAATTCTACAATATTACTCATGATTTAATGATTAAGGCAAGAATTTTAGAAAAATCAGGAGTTTAGTAAATTTTAGCTAATTGATTTATGTATTTAATTTATCTACAAATATTAACTGAGACATTATTTTCAAAAGTTTGAGTTTATAAATGTGTTATTGCTGGGGTTTTTTTGTGTGTGAATGTGGCTTCCTCTGGTGGCCCAAATTCAAAACAATATTTTATGTTCACCTGTATATTTAAATTTTTTTGATGTTTCATAAGTCTTTAATATATGTATTTTTTCTTTTTATAATTTATTTTGGTATCATTATTCTACAATTACATGTCCAATATTATTTTTATTAAACTACCCCCTTCATCAGGTCCCCCCACAAATCCCATTACATTCAGTGTCGATCAGCATAGTGAGATGCTATAGAATCAATACTAATCTTCTCTGATTTGTACAGCCCTTCCTGTGACACCACAACATTACTTCTGCTAATCGTACTGCCACTTTTTCCCCCTTTTCTGTAACTTCCCACCCATTATCCCCAGTCCTTTCCCTTTCGTAACTGTTAGTCCATTCTTGGGTTCTGTGAGTCTGCTGCTCTTTTTTTCCTTCAGTTTTTTTCTTTCTTATTATAATCCACATATGAGTGAGATCACTTGATATTTGCCTTTTTCTGCTTGGCTTATTTCGCTAAGTATAATACCTTCTCTCTCCATCCATGTTGTTGCAAATGGTAGGATTTGTTTTCTTCTTATGGCTGAATAATATTCCATTGCATATATGTACATCTTCTTTACCCATTCATCTACTGATGGACACTTAGGCTGCTTCCATTTCATGACTATTGTAAATAGTTCTGCGATAAACATAAGGGTGCATCTGTCTTTTTCAAATTGGGCTGCTGCAGTCTTAGGGTAAATTTGCTAGGAGTGGAATTCCTGGGTCAAATGGTATTTCTATTTTGAGCTTTTGAGGAGCCTCCACACTGCTTCCCACAGTGGTTGAACTAATTTGCATTGCCACCAGCAGTGTATGAGGTTTCCCTTTTCTCCACATCATCGCCAACATTTGTTGTTGTTTGTGTTTCGGATGTTGGCCATCCTTACTGGTGTGTGCTGTTATCTCATTGTGATTTTAATTTGCATTTCTCTGATGATTAGCGATGTGGAGAATCTTTTCATGTGCCTGTTGGCCATCTGAATTTATTATTTGGAGAAGTGTCTATTTATGCCCTCTGTCCATTTCATAATTGGATTATTTGCTTTTTGTTTGCTGAGGTGCATGTGTTCATTATATATTTTGGATGTCAACCCCTTATCAGATACGTCATTTATGAATATATTTTCCTATACAGTAGAATGTCTGTTAGTTCTACTGATGGTGTCCTTTCCTGTACAGAAGCTTTTCAGCTTGATATATTCCCACTTGTTCATCTTTCCTTTTGTTTCCCTTGGCCAGGGAAATATGTTCACGAAGAAGTTGCTCATGTTTATCTCCAAGAGATTTTTGCCTCTGTTTTCTTCTAAGAGTTTTATGGTTTCATGACATGCATTCAGGTCGTTGATCCATTTTGAGTTTACTTTTGTATGTGGGGTTACACAGTAGTCCAGTTTTATTGTCTTACATGTAGCTGTCCAGTTTTTCCAACACCACCTGCTGAAGAGGCTGTCATCTTCCAATTGTATATCCAAGGCTCTGTTATCAAATATCAATTGATTGTATATGTTTGGGTTAATGTTTGGATCTTCTATTCTGTTCCACAAGTCTGTGGGTCTGTGTGTGTGCCAATACCAAATTGGCTTGATTACTGTGGCTTTGTAGTAGAGCTTGAAAGCAGGGAGCATAACTCCCCCTGTTTTGTTCCTCCTTCTCAGTATTGCTTTGGCTAATCGGTGTCTTTTGTGGTTCCATATGAATTTTAGAATTATTTTTCCCAGTTCATTGAAGGAAGCTGGTGGTATTTTGATAGGGATTGCATTGAATGTGTAGACTGCTCTAGGTAGTATAACCATTTTCACAATATGTATTCAACCTAGCCAAGAGCACGGGATGAATTTCCATTTGTTAATGTCCTCTTTAATTTTTCTTAGGAGAGTCTTGTAGTTTTCAGAGAATAGCTCTTTCACTTCATTCGTTAGGTTTATTCCTAGGTATTTTATTCTTTTTGATGTAATAGTGTATGGAATTGTTTTTCTATTTTTTATTTATGTTCGTTCATCATTAGTGGATAGGAAAGCAACAGATTTCTGTGTGTTACTTTTGTGTCCTGCAACTTTGCTGAATTCAGATATTAGTTCTAGCAGTTTTGGAGTGGAGTCTTTAGAGATTTTTATGTACAATAGCATGTCATCTGCAAATAGTGACAATTTGTCTTCTTCTTTACCAATCTGGATGCCTTGTATTTCTTTTTTTTTTTTTTGTCTGATTGCTCTGGCTTGACCTCCAGTACTATGTTGAAAAACTGTAGAAAGTGGGCATCCCTGTCTTATTCCCGATCTTAGATGAAAAGCTTTCAGCCTCTCGCTGTTAAGTATGATGTTAGCTGTGCGTTTGTCATATATGGCCTTTATGATGTTGAGTTACTTGCCATCTATACCCATTTTCTTGAGAGTTTTAATCAGGAATGGATGCTGAATTTTGTCAGATTTTTTTCAACATCTATGGAGATGATCATGTGGTTTTTGCTCTTCTTTTTGTTGATGTGGTGGATGATGTTGACGGATTTTTGAATGTTGTACCATCCTGCATCCCTGGGATGAATCCCACTTGATCATGGTGTATGATCCTCTTGATGTATTTTTGAATTCGTTTTGCTAATATTTTGTTGAGTATTTTTTCATTTACGTTCATCAGGGTTATTGGTCTGTAATTTCCTTTTATGGTGACGTCTTTGCCCGGTTTTGGTATTAGAGTGATACTGGCTTCATAGAATGAGTTTGAAAATAGTCCCTCCTCTTCTATTTTTTGAAAAACTTTAAGGAGAATGGGTGTTATTTCTTCTCTATATCTCTGGTAGAATTCAGAGGTGAATCCCTCTGGTCTGGGGCTTTTGTTCTTGGGTAGTTTTTTGATTACTGATTCAATTTCTTTGCTGGTGATTGGTCTGTTTAGTTTTCCTGTTTCTTGCTTGGTCAGTCTTGGAAGGTTGTATTTTTCTAAGAATTTGTCCATTCCTTAGAGGGTTTAAAGCTTGCTAGCATATAGATTCTCATAATATTCTCTTATAATTCTTTGTATTTCTGTGGGTTGGTCATGTTTTTTTTTTCTTATTTCTGATTCTGTTTATGTGTGTAGATTCTCTTTTTCTCTTAATGAGTCTGGCTAGGGGTTTATCTATTTTGTTTATTTTTTCAAAGAACCAACTCTTGGTTTCATTGATTTTTTTCTATTGTTTTATTCTTCTCAATTTTATTTATTTCTTCTCTGATCTTTATTATGTCCCTCCTTCTGTTGACTTTGTTCCTCATTTGTTCTTCTTTTTCCAATTTCAGTAATTGTGTCTTTAGACTTTTCATTTGGAAATGTTTCTCCTTGTTTAAATATTCCTGGATTGCAATGTAATTTCTTCTCTGAACTGCCTTTGCTGCGTCCCACAGAAGTTGTGGCTTTGTGTTGTTGTCATTAGTCTCCATATATTCTTTGATTTCTGTTTTGATTTGGTCGTTAACACATTGATTAATTAGGAGAATGTTGTTATGTCTCCATGTATTTGTGAGCCTTTTGATTTCTTTCTAAAATTTATTTCTAGTTTTATACCGTTGTGATCTGAGAAGTTGGTTTGTGGAATTTCAATGTTTTTGAATTTACTGAGGTTCTTTCTGTGGCCCAGCATGTGGTCTATTCTGGAAAATGTTCCATGTGCACTTGAGAAGAATCTGTATCCTGTTGCTTTTGGTGGTAGAGTTCCTTAGGTATCTGTTAGGTCCATCTTTTCTAGTATGTTGTTCAGTGCCTCTGTGTCTTTACTTATTCTCTGTCTGGTTGATCTGTCCTTTGGACTGAGTTGTGTGTTGAAGTCTCCTAAAACGAATGCATTGCTCTCTATTTCCTCCTTTAATTCTGTTAGTATTTGTTTCACATATGTCAGCGCACCTGTGTTGGGTGCATATATATTTAAAATGGTTATATCCTCTTGTTGGACTGACCCCTTTTTCATTATGTAATGTCCTTTATCTCTTGCTACTTTCTTTGTTTTGAAGTTTATTTTTTCTGATACAAGTACTGCAACATGTGCTTTTTTCTCCTTTTTTGTTTTCATGAAATATCTTTTTCCATCACTTCACTTTTTGTCTGTGTATGTCTTTGGGTGTGATGTGACTCTCTTGTAAGCAGCATATAGATATGTCTTGCTTTTTTATCCTTTCAATTACTCTGTGTCTTTTGATTGGTGCATTCAGTCCATTTACATTTAGGGTGATTATCGATAGATATATACTTATTGCCATTGCTGTCTTTAGATTCATTGTTACCAAAGTTTCAATGGTTGCTTCTTTACTAACAATCTAACTTATCTTTCTTCTTAAGTTCTTGTAAACACAGTGTGATGTTTCTTTATTTCTCTCACTTCTTATTCTTCCTCTTCCATTCTTTATAAACTAGGTGTTTTTTTCTTTGCCTTTAGTGGTATTTGGACAGTCTGCTTTCTTTGCAATGCTTTTATTTTCTCTTGTGACATCTTTTTAGCCTTAGGAGTGCTTTCCTCTACAGCAGTCCCTTTAAGATATCCTATGAGAGGCAAACTCAGCTTGTACTTGTCTCGAAGTTGTTTAATCCCTTCATCATATTTAAATTATAATCGTTCTGGATACAATATTCTTGGTTTGAGGCCCTCTGTTTCATTATGTTAAATATATCATGCCATTCTCTTCTGGCCTGTAAGTTTCTTTTGAGAAGTCTGTTGATAGTTTGATGTGTTTTCCTTTGTAGGCGATCTTTTTCTCTCTCTAGCTGTCTTTAATATTCTGTACTTAACTTTGATTTTTGTCATTTTAATTATTATCTGTTTTGGTGTTGTCTTCCTTGGTTTCCTTGTGTTGGGAGATCTGTGGTCTTCCATAGTCTGAGAGAGTTTTTCCATCCCCAGCTTGGGGAAGTTTTCAGCAATTATTTCTTCAAAGACACTTTCTATCCCTTTTTCTCTCTCTTCTTCCTCTTGTACTCCTATAATGTGAATATTGTTCCATTTGGATTGGTCACACCGTTCTTTTAATGTTCTTTCATTCCTTGAGATCCTTTTATCTCTCTCTGCCTTAGCTTCTCTGTATTCCTGTTTCTGATTTCTGTTCCATTAACCAGTCTCTTGCATCTCATCTATTCTGCTGCTAAGCCCATCGGTTGCTTATCTCATTTCTGCATTGTCTTTCCTCACTTCCCTCACTTCCTCCCTCAGCTCTTGCATAGTTCTCTGTAAATCCATCAGTATGTTTATGACTTTTGTTCTGAAATCTTTTTCAGGAATATTGTGTATTTCCATCCCTTCAGGTTCCCTCTCTGGTTTTGTCTGAGTCTGGGTGAGTTTTGTTTATACCATATTCCTCTGTCTTTTCATGATGATAGAAGTGGTCACTGGTAGTTGCCACGTATGTCAACTGGGCTCTTTAAGATTTTTAAAAAGTAAAAAAGAAAAAAAAGAAAGAAAAGAGAAAAAAGAAAGGAAAGAGAAAAAATAAAGCGCCCGCTGGGAGTAGCTTCTCTGCAGATGTTATTGGTGGCGCTGTTGCTCCACTAGTAGCAGCCACGGCCATACCTCTCTGCAGGGCCCTTTGTAGCTCTGGCTGGGGCGGGAACGAATGGGAGGCTGCTGATCTTTTTGGGAGGTCTCAGTGCAGCTACTTTTTCCCAGTTGACAGCCAAGATTTCCGAAATTCCCCAGGACTCCCAGCCTGCTGGGCAGAGTGTGCTGGGATGATCCTGCTC
>JAVSCE010012277.1:0-22659 GCA_032199065.1 Smutsia gigantea | reverse complement strand
TTTTTCTAAGAAGTTGTCCATTTCTTCTATGTTATCCAGCTTGTTACATATAGATTCTCATAATATTCTCTTATGATTCTTTGTATTTCTGTGGGGTCTGTCGTGATTTTTCCTTTCTCGTTTCTGATTCTGTTTATGTGTGTAGATTCTCTTTTTCTCTTAATGAGTCTGGCTAGGGTTTATCTATTTTGTTTATTTTTTCAAAGAACCAGCTCTTGGTTTCATTGATTTTTTCTATTGTTTTATTCTTCTCAATTTTATTTATTTCTTCTCTGATCTTTATTATGTCCCTCCTTCTGGTGACTTTGGGCCTCATTTGTTTTTCTTTTTCCAATTCCAGTAATTGTGTCTTTAGACTATTCATTTGGAAATGTTCTTCCTTCTTTAAATAGGCCTGGATTGCAATATACTTTCCTCTTAGAACTGCCTTTGCTGCGTCCCACAGCAGTTGTGGCTTTGTGTTGTTGTCATTAGTCTCATATACTTTTGATTTCTGTTTTGATTTGGTCGTTAACCCATTGATTAATTAGGAGAGTGTTGTTAAGTCTCCATGTATTTGTGAGCCTTTTGATTTCTTTCTAAAATTTATTTCTAGTTTTATACCTTGGTGATCTGAGAAGTTGGTTGCAGGGATTTCAATATTTTTGAAATTACTGAGGTTCTTTTTGTGGCCTAGTATGTGGTCTATTCTGGAAAATGTTCCATGTGCACTTGAGAAGAATGTATCCTGTTGCTTTTGGGTGTAGAGTTCTGTAGATGTCTGTTAGGTCCATCTGTTCTAGTGTGTTCAGTGCCTCTGTGTCTTTACTTATTTTCTGTCTGGTTTTGATCTGTCCTCTGGAGTGAGTGGTGTGTTGAAGTCTCCTAAGATGAATGCATTGCTGTCTATTTCCTCCTTTCATTCTGTTAGTATTTGTCTCACATATGCTGGCGCTCCTGTGTTGGGTGCATATATATTTATAATGGTTATATCTTCTTGTTGACTGACCCCTTTATCATTATGTAATGTCCTTCTTTATCTTTTGCTACTTTCTTCGTTTTGAAGTCTATTTTGTCTGATACAAGTACTGCAACACCTGCTTTTTTCTCTTTGTTGTTTGCATGAAATATCTTTTTCCATCCCTTCATTTTAGTCTGTGTATATCTTTGGGTTTGAGGTGAGTCTCTTGTAAGCAGCATATAGATGGGTCTTGCTTTTTTATCCATTCTGTTGCTCTGTGTCTTTTGGATTGGTGTATTCAGTCCATTTACATTTAGGGTGATTATTGATAGGTATGTACTTATTGCCATTGCTGGCTTTAGATTCGTGGTTACCAAGCGTTCAAGGGTTGCTTCTTTACTATCTAACAATCTAACTTAACTTTATTGTTAAGTTATTGTAAACACAGTCTGATGTTTCTTCTTTCTCTCCCTTCTTATTCCTCCTCCTCCATTCTTTCTATAATAGGTGTTTTATTCTTTGCCTTTAGTTGGTATTTGGATGGTCTGCTTTCTTTGCTATGATTTTTTTTCCCTCTGGTGACATCTTTTTAGCCTTAGGTGTGCTTCCATCTAGAGCAGACCATTTAAGATATCCTGTAGTGGTGGTTTATGAGAGGCAAACTCTCTTAACTTTCGTTTATCTGGAAATTGTTTAATCCCTCCATCATATTTAAATGATAATCGTGCTGGATACAATATTCTTGGTTCGAGGCCCTTCTGTTTCATAATGTTAAATATATCATGCCATTCTCTTCTGGCCTGTAAGGTTTCTGTTGAGAAGTCTGATGATAGTCTGATGGGTTTTCCTTTGTAGGTGATCTTTTTTCTCTCTCTAGCTGCCTTTAATACCCTGTCTTTATCTTTGATCTTTGCCATCTTAATTATTATGTGTCTTGGTGTTGTCTTCCTTGGGTCCCTTGTGTTGGGAGATCTATGAGCTTCGGTGGACTGCGAGACTACTTCCTTCCCCAGCGAGGGAAAGTTTTCAGCAATTATTTCTTCAAAGACACTTTCTATCCCTTTTTCTCTCTCTTCTTCCTCTGGTACTCCTATAATGCGAATATTGTTCCGTTTGGATTGGTCACACAGTTCTCTTAATATTCTTTCATTCCTAGAAATCCTTTTATCTCTCTCTGCCTCAGCTGCTCTGTACTCCTGTTCTCTGTTTTCTATTCCATTAACAGTCTCTCGCATCTCATCCATTCTGCTCTTACGCCCATCGATCGCTTGTCTGATTTCTGTATTGTCTTTCCTCAGTTCCCTCACTTCCTCCCTCAGCTCTTGCACATTTCTCTGTAGGTCCATCAGCATGGTTATGACTTTTATTCTGAATTCTTTTTCAGGGAGGCTGTGCATTTCCATCCCTTCAGACTCCCTCTCTGGGGTTGTCTGGTTGATTTTGGTCTGAACCATATTCCTCTGTCTTTTCATGGCTGTATAATTTGTCACTGATAGTTGCCACGTATGTCAGCTGGGCTCTTTAAGACTTTAAAAAGAGAAGAAAAAAAAAGAGAGAGAAAAAAGGATAAAAAAAGAAAAAAAAAGAAAGAAAGAAAGAAAAAAAGAAAGAAAAGAAAAAACAAAAACAAAACAAAAAGCAAAACAAAACAAAAAAAACAACAAAAAAATGCCCATCGGATGTAGATTCTGTGGGAATGCTCTAGGTGGCGCTATTGCCCCACTATTCCACAGCTGTGACTGTGCCGCTCCGCAGGGCCCTTTATCGCTCTGGCAGGGGCGGGAACGAGTAGGAGGCTGTTGATCTCAGTGAGAAGTGTTAAGTATGGCTACGCTTCCTCAGTCGCCAGCTAAGGCGTCTGAAACTCCCCAGGACTCCCCACCTGCTGGGCTGAGTGTGCTGGGGCGATCCGGCTCCTCCGCTGGGCTCCTGTCTCTTTAAGACCGCTGAAGAAAGCGCGCGCTTTTTTTTTTTCCTTCCCGGAGCCGGCCTCAAGCCCCCTGGCGCTTCCCCGCTCAGATCCCGCCCCTCTGTCTCTCCAATCTCCGCTGCACTGCGCAATGTGGGTCAGCGCTCCCCGCGCAGATCACCGGGGCTGGCTACTTCGCGGGGTGCACTTCCACTCCCTCCCGGCTCTGAGTCCTCTCCTCCCGCCGCGGCGCTGGGGTGGGGGAGGGCTCGGGTCCCGCCGGGTCGCGGCTCCGTATCTTACCCGCCTCTTGGGGTGCCGAGTGCTTTCGGGTGTCGCTGCACGCTGTGCGCTTTCCTGTGTATTCTCGTCTCTCTTTTAGGAATAGATGTATTTGCTGTGTTTTCGTAGATAAATATAGTGTTGGGAGGAGATTTCTGCCGCCCTGCTCACACCGCCATCTTCCCGGAAGTCCTGGCCTTTATTTCTAAAAGAAAATATAGGAGAATATTTTAAAATTAAAATTAAAATTTTTAATTTTTAAAATCTAACAATCTGTGTACAACTGGGCTCCTTAAGATACAATAAGTGGAAACAATAAGGAAAAATTTGGTACATTTGATTAAATTAAAATTTTGTAACTTCTATTTTGCCCATGACTATAGAAAATGAAAGGATAACCCACAACAGATAGAAAATATTTGCAAATATACAATGGGCAAAAGTTAGTACCCAGAGTATTTGAAGAATTCCTACATATAAATAAGAAAAAAGTCCAAAAAAGAATTGGCAAAAGCATTTCCCAAAAGAGAAAATGCAGAAGGCAAATAAACGTGTGAAAAATGTTCGACATCCTAGTAATGACACAAATGTAAATTGTTTTAATATGCCACTTTCTACCCACCGGACTGGCAAAAAAAAAAGTATTTTTAAATAAATGAGCCTCACTAGTAATCAGGAAAATTAAAACAATGAGATAGCATTTTATATCCCCCTAGATTATCAAATTTTTTAAATCTAATACTAGAAGGGTCTGACTTTCAATAGTGGTGGAGTAGCTTGACTAAACTATGTGCCCCAGATAGCAATGATAAAATTTGGACAAAACATGCAAATATTTGAAGGCACTGGGCAGTGACAAAATGCAGGCACAACTGGAAGTTAAAAGGGAAATCCTGAAAAGGAGGGAGCCACACAGAGTAGGGAGGTGAGATCCAAAATTTGTGTATTAAATCCACTCAAACCCTTGGCTGACTATGGACCTACACGTACGTGCGAGAACTGGGTGGCCTGAAAAAGCAGCAGCTGAAAGCTGCAAGAACTAAATGGAGCTTCTGGCTGCTGTCCACCAAAAAAGACACTGTTTTTGGAGTTTAATCCTAGCCAATTGAACTGCCTGCTAAAATAATATTCAATCCTCTGCAGAGGAACATAACTGAACCCAGAGTCTCTATAGAGCATCAGCCAGATGTCTTGTGTACAACAAAAATTAGTAGACATGCAAAGAAATAGGAAAATAAAATGTGAGCCACAGTCAGAACAAAAGGAAGTCAATGAAACTGATCTCAAGACGATCCAGTTGCTTAAATTAGCAGACTGACTTTCAAAGAACCGTTACAAATATAGTCAAGGACTAAGGGAAAATATGGTCATAATTAATGAAGAGATGTAGACTTAAAAAAAAAAAAGAACCTATGGAAAGTCTAGAATTGAAAAGCACCATAATTGAAATGAAAAATTCATAGCATACTGGAGACAGCAGAAGAGTCCATGAACTAACAGGAAAGGCTGAAGTTTTTTTCCTTTGGCTGCCAGCACTAGTCAGGCCGACCATGGTTTGGTTGGTGACCCAGTTAGGTTGTAGGGAAACTCTTTGGATTTTCTGAAGGACTCCATGCAAAAGCACTAAAGTGGGTGTTCAGAGACCAGGACTGAGACTCAGGAGCTCTAGGAACTTCCCCTCCCAGGAGTACTTTCCAACCTGTAATGTAAGGGTGGACAGCCATGACCATGAGCTCCAACTGCACTGAGTTTTCTGGGATTCTGTCAGTGGGTGCACCTGCTTGGAGCTCTGCTGGGGGTGGGGTGGCTCAGCTTCCTTTACTAATCAGAAAGCTCCCATTCCCACAGGCACATTTCGGTTGCTCAGACATAAAGCATGATGATGGGGTGACGCTGTCACTGATGGGAAAGCTCTCTGAACCAGGGCCTTGTCCCAGGTCCTGGGCATGTGTTAATCCATCTGATCCTCAGAGCACTGTGAGTGTAGACGTCAAAACCCCATAATAAAGCAGAAGAGGAAACGGAGACACAGCGGAATTCAGGAAATGGCCCAAGTGCCCCAGTCTGTAAGCAAACTTAGGTTCATGATCTCCTCTTTGCTGGACCCAGTGGGGAAATCTGTGTTTCAAAAAGTGCTGGGTCCCAACACAGCCCAAAGAAGGCAAGAAACAGATGCCACAGTAACAACCGGGCCCCGACCAAGGTCCCAGGGCCAGAACTTCAGCTCTTACCCTGGTGGGGCAGGTATGAGGTGGGCTCAGAAAAAGAGAACACAACCCTAACATCTGTCATTAAAGGTCAGGTGTTGTAACCGAATTTCCCTGTTGGCAAAGGGTGAGAGTGTCACCCAGCCTCCACCTGCAGCTGAGGCTGCTCGGCCTCTGATGGCCTTGAGGCCACGTCCTGGGCTACTGGGAGACTCCAGGGAGATGATGGGAGCTGCTTCAGAGGGTCCAAAGCTCTGGACTGTTGGGGGGTTAGGGTGGCACCCCAGGTTCCTGGCCGACAGGCAGGTCCAGCACCTCTGTTTCTCTTTCCAGGCGAGCGTCTGGCCGCCCTGCTGGTCACCCGCGCGGCCGCGGCCTTCTTCCTGGACAGCGGGGCCCAGGACCTGCTTCGGGACCTGCACGAGGCCTTCCGCGAGAGCCCCTCAGGGGCGCGGAGGCAGTTGGAGGCCGTGCTCTCGTCTGAGGACCGCGAGCGCGTGCGCGCCTGGGCGCAGGAGGCCGCGGACGTGGGCTTCGACCGCTTCCAGGAGACCGTGCGGAGCCGCGCGGAGCTCCGCGAGGACTCGGGCCGCGAGCTGCTGGCCCCGGTGGCCTGCGCGCTCCGTATCCTGTTGCATGTGGCACCACCCCGGGCGCGTCCAGCACTAGGCGCCCGCCTGGCCGAGTGCCTGCTGCTGGCCGGGGATACTGAGGGCGCCCGGGCAATATGTAAGCGCCTACTGCGACCCTCGCGCCCTGGGGACCGCGTGGGCGACCGTGCTGAGGACCGTGCTGGGGACCGCGCGCTGCTGATGGCTCTGCGTGGTTTCTGCGCGCTGCACGGTGGCGACCTGCGGCGCGCCCAGGAGGACTTCCAGGAGGTGGTGGAGCAGAGGCAGCCGCACCCTGGCGGCTGCGTACGCGCCCTGTGCGGCCGCGGGCTGCTCCGGGTGCTGGCAGGCAGCGCGTTCCTGGGCGTGCTGGACTATGTCACCGCCTGCCGCCTGCGACCCGAAGAGGCTCTGCTCGTCGCCAAGGCCTACGTGCCCTGGAACCAGCGGGGGCTGCTGCTGACAGCCCTGCGAGAGGAGGGCCGCAGGATGCTGCAGCGGAGGCTGGACCCGAGGCCCGTGCACGCGCCGGGCCGCTGGACCACGGCCGCCGGGACGGACAAGGCGGCAGAGATGGACAGCCCCGGAGCGCAGGAAGGGTAAAAACTAGCCCTGTGCCCGGGGCTGCTGCTTCATTCTGGTCTCCTGCAAGATAGCCGGGGGTGTTTCCTCCTATTTTACAGATGAGTAAACTGAGGCAGGGATGGGCCGGGGATTTCCCTAAATCTTCAGATTTAGCACCCAAGCCCAGATCTTAGGACCCTCAGGCCCAAACAGCATGACACATCATGGATTTACTTGTTACAGAAAATTATAAACTCAAGAATAGGAATGAAAAACTAAAACTCACCATCCGCCTACAGATAACATCCCTTCTAGATGCTTCTCTCTGTGCATATAATACAGTCCACAGAACTGCAGGTGTGCTCTGTGTGCAGTTGATACACACTTCTAACTCACTGGATCAGGAACATTCTTTCGCCGTTAGATGTGTCTCCTGGCAGTGGAAAGCCCGCCCCGCCAACTGGGAGTCATGCCTCGTGCCTGCCCAGAGCTTTTGCTCTTAGTTATAACGCAATCTGGGTAACGTTGCGTCTCCATGACTTTCTGCGGGTAAGATGGAGACAGAGGGGGCATTCTGGGTCAGGGGGCATGGTGAGGTCCTTGAGTTCAGGAGCTGCCCACTTGCCCATAGGGCCACACATCCAGCCAACGTTTTGCAAATTCATTGTCAGCCCAGTGGGTGAACCTGCAGCTGTTCTGATTTGCACTTCTCTGTGCTGGCAGGCGGCAGGAAGGTGCTTTAGCAAAGTGACACACACCGAGCTGGGGCCTCCTGGAGGGCGTGTTTAATGCCAGCACATCCCTCCCAGAGCCACCAGTACTTCCTCTGCCTCCTGGGGGCTTACCCTGCATTGCTTTGATGCAAGGGTGAAGAGGAACTTTCCTGTGTGTGCCTGGGGGCCCTTTCTATGTGTTCCTTGGGGGACTGTCAAGTCAGAGGCCCTGGCCCCTTTTCCCACGGGGAGTGCATTCACATTCCTAGGGCACAGGGACATTTCAAGTGCAGTATGTGTGTTATCTGGCTCTGCTCACACACATCCCAAGCCCTGCATAGCCAACACTGTTACCTGTTTCTGTAGAAAAGGACACAAAGGTGGAGTTGGCTGGGGTGAGCGTACAACTTTGATTCCTCATTGGTAAAACACCTGCCCCTTGGGTGGTGAGAGGGTGGGTGTGGGTGTGAGGGCTGAGGGCTTTATTTTGGAAAGGACAGCCATGGGTTCTGGAGACGTGTGCAGCATGAGGGTCCTTCCAGCAGGACCTGGGTCGTTGCAGCCCAGCTGGAAGGGAGCTGCCTGGACCAGGCACAGCATAGGATTTGCCTGTGGCCTGCCTACCCGGGCAGGTGAAGGGGTATAGGGAAGGGGCTGGCTCACCCCAGCTGCTCTGTCTGCAGAGATGCCCATGGCGTGTACCAGCTGGCTGCACTCCTGATGGAGCTGGACAGGGAAGATGAGTCCTCACACCTCCTGGCTGCCGATGCTCTGTACCGCCTGGGCCGCTTGGATGATGCCCACAAGGCCCTGCTGGTGGCCCTGTCCCGGAGACCCCAGGCAGCCGCAGTGCTGGCGCGGCTGGCCCTGCTGCAGCTTCACAGAGGCTTCTCCTATGACGCCAACCAGGTGAGGAGGCCCCAGGGGCCACAGCAGGACAGGCAGAAGCCGGCACAGTGCCATGGGGACAGCAGGCCTCTCGTGGCCCCTCCCTCTGCACCTCACTTTGGAGCAAAGTATATCCCAACCTCCAGTTCAGCCACCATGGCAGGTCCCTCACCTCCCTGGCCTTTGGTGTCCTCTGTGCCCTGGTCTTGCACCGTGTCAGGGGAATTCACTGCAGCGGGTACCCCAGGGTCCAGCAGTCCTGCAGCATGTGGTGAGAGCTCCGTATGCTTTCATTGTGTCATGAAGCAAAAGGGCCAGGAGCCAAGTGTGGGCCGCACTTCGTCCGGAATCCCCTAGGAAAGGCAGGAGTGCATCGCCCTCGGGTGTTGTGAGGTCTTCTGCTTGGAACCAGGGTCAGAGGTTGTTCCATGGAGATGTCTGCTCTCAGGGGGAAGCTGTGGGGCCTGTCAGCTTCCTCCTTCTGCTCTGGCCAGGTTGGGTTTCTGGTCTGCTGCTCTGGGCCAAGCAGGTGGGAGGAAAGGATGCCCTGGAAACTGGGTGCTTCCAAACTGGGGCCAGCACCCACTCACATGTGGGGCAGCAGGGCCTCTGCGGGATGGGGCTGCTCTAGAGCTGAGGTTATGACCTGCATCTTGCTGCGGGCCCAGAGAGGGGACTGGTCCCAGGGCTTCTGCTCCACGTCTTCTGAATGACTCCTGGTGCCCTGTCACCTTGTGATTTGAAAGCCCCCTTTCCTTGTGCCTCTCGTCTGGACTTCCCTGAGTGAGCCTGTGGAACAACACCACCTCCATATCACCAGGGAAGCCCAGCTCGGGGACACTGGGACCCCAGCATCCACCTTGCAGTAAAGGGAGCAGCCGGATCAGCACCACCTCCTGCGCCACCTCCCCTGGGTCCTGTGCCAGGGGCTCTCAGGCCCCGCCCCCGCGAGGCACGCAAGAGCCACTTCCGCAGGAAGGCTGGGAGTGGGATGGTCTGGGCAGGGGTCACTGGGAGAACAGCGAGGTTGGTCCTGCCCCTGCAGCTAGTGAGAAAGGTGGTCCAGTCTGGGGACACGACCTGCCTCCAGCCCACCCTGGACATCTTCCACCATGAGGACCGGCAGCTGCTGTGGGGCCACTGCCATGCACGGGCCCTGGCCATCCTGCGAGGGCGGCCGGGGGGTGCCAAGGATGGAGCCCGCACCAGGGAGGCCATTGCCTACCTCTCTCTGGCCATCTTTGCTGCAGGTAGGAGCCCCCTGCCTGATCCCAGGGCCCCCATCCTGAGCCGGGTACATGGGGCCAAGGGGAGCCTCTGCCATTCATGCCAGGGACCTGGTGGGTGTGAGCACATTTGGTTCATGGGTGTGTGCGTGCTGTGGGGCCCCTCGCAGAGCACACCCTTGCTGCAGCCCTGCCTGTACAGGGGAGCTAAAGCCTGGGAGAGGCTGGGACCCTTCCCCGCGCCTTGAGGGTAGGAGGGCCAGACTGAGTTCAGCCCCCTCCCACCAGCTGCAGGAGGTGAGGGCCTGGCTCCCCTAAGCCCTTACTGGAAGTAGTGGGGGGTCTATGTGCACGCCTGGGCTCCCCACCTGCCCAGCCAACCTGCCATGCCCATCCTGGTGCCAAGGCAGCAGCCTGGCCCGTGCCTGGCAGTTGGGCTCTCAGCGTGGAGGAACTGGGCACCCGCCCCCCATGGAGGGGCCTTTCCCAGGGCCGCACTGGTGTTCCCGGGGTGCATGGCGCTCACAGCCTGGACTTCAGGTCAGGGTCCCGGGGGTTCCTGGCTCTGTGCGCTCAGGCACCGCCTCACTCTCCTCAAAGGGGAGGAGGGAGACACAGCACGGGCGGTGGGCGGGCATGACGATCAGCGAACTGGCTCACACCCCACCCAGGGTTTCAGGGGCAGGGACACCACCCAGCATTCTGCAGAGCCCGTGTGTCGTCCGTGTCCACCCCTGGATAGACGCCCAGCAGGAGTGAGGCGGCCACCACCTCTTTGGGGATGGGCCCTCTGTGCCCAGAACTTGGAGGGCTCCTCCTCATCCCCCTGGCACCTTCATACCTGGGGCCACACCGTGTCCGGCTCCGAGGACCCTTCCCCCACCTGGCTGTGCCTCAGATGCAGCCACAGTCCCTCTTACTCTGGGTGTCCCCCGGCCTTCCTGGTCGGGCTCCTGGTGTCCCTCGGCCAGTGCCCACCCCCACGTGCCGTGGCGTGCAGCCATCGGGGAGCCACGCCAGACGGCCCTGCAGCCTGTGCCCCCCACCCCGCCCCACCCCACTGGGCACCGGGACAGGTGCGGGAACTGGATGAGGGCACACATCCCCACCCTGCGCCCAGCCGCGGTCGTGTCCTGCTACCCCACCCTCCTCCTCCAGGGAGTCAGGCGACTGAGTCCCTGCTTGCCCGCGCCCGCTGCTACGGATTCCTGGGCCAGAAGAGGACCGCCATGTTTGACCTCAACGCTGTGCTGCGGGCCGAGCCGCGGAACGTGCCAGCGCTGTGTGGGCGGGCGCTCCTGCACCTGGCACTGGACCAACAGAAGGTACCGTCCCCACCCTCCCCACCTGGGCGGGGCAAGTGGAGGCTGGGGGAGGGAGCCTCAGGGGAGGGTCGCTGAGGGAAGACCAGGGCACTGCCTTCCATCTCAACCCCGAGGGCAGAGGGAGCGAGGCCGGGCCACTCTGAGTGTGAGGTGCCTATGAAAATCCCTCCACACTGGGGCTCACAGGGGCTCCCTTGTCAAACCCTGGGTTTCAGGGAGTCTGCCTTTCATCTGACAAGTTCCTGTGCCTCCCAGCCTCTCAGCTTAGATGAATGTGCAAACCCTTGGGGTTCCCAGGGGCCCCCCAGTTTAAAATAACAAAACCTTAGGCGCCCTCCTGGGCACCGCCCTGAGCTGTCTACCCAGGGCGTGTCATCAGCATCAGGGGCAGGGCTGGGGGGGCCCTGCTGCAGGAGGGAATCCTGAGAAACCCTCCCTGGGTGCTCTCGGCATGCCAGCAGACCCTCCGAGAGGTGCCTCAGAGACGCCGCTCCTCCTGCTCTGTCCAGGCCAACAGGACCCATGGCAGGGAGAGACAGCCTGCATGTCCAAGAGTCAGGACATGGGAGTGGGGCTGGGAGCAGGGGCTGCCCACCCCTAGGGAACCACGGATGGCTCCTCCCAGAGATGGGCTGAGGTCAAGCTACCCACATGCCCCTTCACCATGAGAGGAGCGTGGCATGAGGACCTCTGAGCCAGACTGCTGGGTCCTGAGCCCTGAGCCCTGCTCTCTGACCTCATGAGCAAGCCCTGTGTCAGGACACATCTTCGAGCCTTGTGAGCACTGGTAAGATGGGGGCAGGGATGCCAGCCTGGTGCCCGGCCCATACTGAGGGCCCCATCCACAGAAGCCGGGGCTCCCATGAGGTCACCACTGGCCAGCACCAGGCCCAGGCCAAGGGGCAGGAAGGACCAGAGAGGACCCCCCCATCTCAGGGCTTTGTCTCTCCAAGACCTGCATCCCGCACACACCTGCCTCAGAAAGTCACACCCTGCACTGTGGAAGCATCTGAGAAAACGTCCGTCCTGACCAGGAGAGAGTAATTTATGGGCTTAACAGCTGGCTGGAAACTGCCAAGGAAAGGGTTAGAAAATGGAGGCTGCATCAATAGAAATTATCTAAAAACAGAGCAGGGAAGGATTTTTTTTTTTTTTATTGAAGAGAGCTTCAGTGACCTCTAACTGCAGTTCCAGAGGAGAAAGAATAGGTATTTGACCAAAACATGCCGAGGGGTGGCCATCTTCGTGCTCATCGCCTCAGGACTTGCTGCGCGTCTTGGAAAACTTCCTGCCGTTATTTCTTCAGATGCACATGTACACGATGGTATGACCACAAGCACACCAAGGTGCATCTTGGTCAAATTTCTAAAAGCAAAACAAAGCAAACCTCTTCAAAGCAACCCAAGGGAAAATGAAGCGTTCCACTCAGTGGAACACAGTATGAACGCCTAGCACAGCGACAGTGGGGCCCAGAGACAATGGGACCGTGTCTTTAAGCACGAAGAGGCAGAAAGCATCAGCCCAGCACTCCTTATCCACTTAGAATACCCTTCAAAACTAAGAGTGAAGCTAAGGACATTGTCAGATAAGTGAAAGCTGACAAGACCCACCACCAGAGGCCCTGCACTACAAAGGAGGGCTGAGGGAGGTTAGAGATTCTCTGCTGGGAGAAACCCCTGTCTACATGCCAGGGAACAAGGGGATGCCCGCTCCTGATTTCCTTGAGCAAAGCTCTACCTGCATCACAAAGGGCGTGGTGAATGATGTTGGCTGCGTGCTTCCCACATCCAATGTGAAGTGTGCTATGTTAACTCCCCTGGACTGTGGCATCGCAGGGCAACTGCTAAAATGTATTAGAAAGAGGCAGAGTTAAAGGGAGGAATTTAAATCAAATACTAAACTCAATGAACCCAAACGAAGGCAGGAAAGGAAGAACAAAGGCACTGAAGGCAGAGGACGACCAGAAAGCCAGCAGCGGGGGGTCCTGGAGGTGCCCCAGGACCCCCCGCTGCTGGCTGGGTCAGGGGTCTGATGCAGGGCTCTCCCAGGGCAGCCCGGCCTCAGCGGCCTCCTGCGCCACGTCAGTCAGAACAGCGGAAATCCACCCCTTCCTTCAGGCTGCACACTCCTCGAGCCACCTGCTGTCCTATTGTGGTTCTTTCTCTGCGTGGCCCATCGGTGGTCCCAGACCACCGCTCCCTTTCCCCTTTCCGAATGTGCTTGGGCAGCTGCAGCGTGCTCGGCCTCTTGTCGCTCACCGGATGGGCCCTCGTTCGGGCTGCCCCCCAGAGCTGTGGGAGGGCAGGGACTGGGCTGGAGGGGAACGTGGGTGTCTGTGCGGCTCCTCTCACCCCCAGATCCTTTTCTGTAAAACGGGAAGAGGAGACCCTGGACTCAGTGGCTTATAAGGTCCCTTCCAGGGCCCAGGCACTGGGAGGAGCACCTGACAGATTCGCAGCCGGGACGACCTCTGCCACCAACCCCGCCCTCATGCCCTTGCAGGAGGCTGTGGATGACATCCTCTTGGCTTTGAAGCTCGACCCAATGACAGCGGCCCCTGAGATCCGCTCTCTGAAGCCAGAGGCCCAGGCCCTCATCACTCAGGGGCTCTCTGCCCATGGCCGGGCCCTCCTGAGCCAGCTGCCAGACACTGGGACCCCCATCAGCCACGAGGACACCCAGGGCCTCCTTGCTGCGGGGGAGGTGCTGTTCAAAGCCAATGCTGGGCAGCTGAGCTGGCACCTCCTCCTGGCAGACCTGCTCATTGCCGTGGGTATGTACCAGCCCAGGTGGGGGGAACGTGTGTGTCTGTTGGGCTTCTCTCACCCCTGGATTCTTTTCTGTAAAATGGGAGAAAGAGGCCCTGGACTCGATGGCTTCTAAGGTTCCTTCCCCCCCAAATCCCAGTACCTGTGACATGGTCCCACATGGGGCCTGATGTGTAAGTGTCTCTAACTCTCGCCCACCTATGTGGCTTTGCCTGCAGGGAGGAGAAACAGAAGAGTGTTTGGGGTTCATAAAAGGACCCAAATGCTGGGTTCCCTTCATTAACTCATGCATTTATTCAGCAGCTGTTTACCAAGTGTCTGTGGGACGCCAGGCCCTGTTCTAGGTGGGATTGTCTTAAGTGGGTCTTCCCTACAAAATCCTGAAAATAGTTCAGCCCTAACTTGGAAAGGGAGGCTCCCTGTGGCCTGCACTCCCCAGCCTTCAACCTCTCCAAGCCTGTGGGGCGCCCCACCCATGCTGCCCTGCTCCCACAGATGCCTGAAGGAAGGAACAGAACCTGTAGTGACCACATTGCGGGGCTCAGGGCTGTAGTGCTTAATCTGGAGGTCACAGACTTAATGAAACCCCCAATTGGGGAAGCGGGGTTAGGTCAGCAGGTGAGTTCCTGAGACTGGCATGGTGTCACCGTGTCACTCTGCTCCCGGGTCTGAGCCCCTGCACCAGCCCCTGCTCCCTGCGCCAGCTCTGGGCGAGAAGGGCTATGGCCATCTCCCTGCTCAGCGGCCAGTGGCCCACCCCTCCCTGACTGTCCTTCCAAACTGCTGACAGGCAGCTATGAGGAGGCTGGCACTCGCCTGCAGAAAGCCTTGCAGCCCACCCCAATGTCAGAGGCCGCCAGAGCCCGGCGGGGCCTGCTACAGCTCAAGAAAGGAGATGTTCGGGCCGCTGTGCAGGACCTGCAGGGCCTGGCAGGGACGGACACCCAGGATCTCGGCTTCCTGCTGCATCTTCTGGACGCCTCAGAACGACAAGGCCTCGCCCAGGTGTGCTGCCCACAGGGCCCCCCCAGCCCCTCCCTAGCACCATGGGCATGAGATCCCTGGGCCGCATTCCCAGGCAGTTCTGACTCTTGTTGGCCTGATTTCAGCTGGGGGTGGGGTGGGGTGGGGCTGTAAGCAGGAGGCCCTGATCTGGTCGCCTTAAGCCCCAGCAACCTTCCACTTCTTTGCACGAGGCGTATAATCCATAGGGGACTTGTGGGGATCTGGGGGCCCTCTTCTCAGAGCTGGGCTGAGCCAGCTAAGAGCACCTGGCCCGGCAGGAAGGCCACCCAAGCCCCAGGTCAGGCCAGGAGAGGCTCCTGCCTCCCCTCCCAGTGAGCGCGCAGGTGGGGAGCTGAGAGGGGGCTGGGGTCACGCCTTGCTGAATGATTCTTCTCTCCACTGTTAATTTGACAAGACTGTACTGAGCACCTTCCACAAGGTGCCACGTGCAGCCACTGCCCCGCTGTGGCTCTTGCATCTCAGAAGAGACAGGGGGAGGGCTCACTTTGGGAAGACCCCAAAAAGGGGCGATGGGTAGCGAGATGGCCCTGGAGGTGAAATCATGATGGCGACAGACAGGTCAAAGCAAAGTCCTGGAGGTAGGAAAAAGCTGGAATGTTCAAGAAAGGGGCGGTAAGGCGGTACAGCTGGCGCCCAGCGCGGGAGGAGAGCTCAGGAGGCGGGGAGGTTGCAGGGCCAAGCCTAGGAAGTCTTGGAAGCCAGTCTGACCGGGGCATACGGGGCGGCGCAGAGGGCACGGGGTCCACGATGCCGGTACGCCCGCCTTGCCCGCTTCCCCGGCCGGAGGGCCCCGGGGAGCACGACCTGCAGAGTGCGTTTCCGCTGCAAAGGCTGAACCTTTGGGGCGAAGGGAGGACAGAAAGGAGCCACCAGGTCGGGGAGGTCCTGGCGGCAGAGGCCTCGGTTTGCACGCACGTGACCTAGTGGGTCCCACCACCGGGGTTCCTCAGGAACGCAGACCGCCCGACGTGTCCACGAGGGGGTCCAAGAGGACTTGGCCACGCGGCGCCCGGGCTCCCGGGCCGACGGAGCCGAGCGCCAGGCCGTGTCCTCAGGGCCTGTAAGTCGGGGGGGAGCCTGGGGCCTCTGACTGGCTGGGAGATGGGCGCTGGGCTGGGGTCCCGGGGCCCTAGAAGAACCTGCGCGGCGCCGGGCCGTTGCCCCGTTTCCGGCCGCGCCCCGCTTCCGGCGTGTGCCCGCTCCCTCCGGCGGCACTGCGCCTGCGTGGCGTGGCTCCTCCCCACGGCCCCGGGCCTGCGCGCAGAGGTCCTAGTCGCCGCGGTGCCGGCGGGATTCCGAGCCGGCCTATCCTCGCGGGGGCCTGCGTGCGGCGCCGCCGGGCCGGGGGCCCCGTGGCTTTCCGAGGAGGGGGCGTCGGGTGCACCTGGGCCCCGGGAAAGGGAGAGCCGCGGAACGGCAGGGTCCTGAATGGTCCCTGTTCTCCGGCGGGCAGCGCTGTGGGTCCATGAGACAGGCAGAGTTTTTCGGGGTACTGGGAGAGGAGGTGAGGCGTTTGGACAAGTTTTGAGAGTGTGCTTCGGCCGCACGGAAAAGGGACGCGAGCTGAGGGCACCCAGACGGGGCCTCCGTCCCGCTGTCCCTGGGAAGTGAACGCCCAGCTGGGCAGCGCCGCAGATCCCGGCCCTGCGTCATCCGCGGAGGGTGAGGCCACGGCCTGCCGATTCCCCGGGGCAAACAAGCCCCAGCAAGGCAGGTGCTGGAGCATGCGCAGGGAGCACCGGGGGAGGGGGCCAGCAGCAAGTGTTTCCCCCAACTTTGACTATGGCTCTAAAGGGCCTTCCAGGTCACTCACTGGTCAGCAACAGGGAGAAGCCCACCGACCCCAGGGCCTGCCTTTCTGACCTTGGGGCGAGGAGGGGCCTCAAGGACCCAGCTGGGCACAGGCTGAGCTCGCTGCTCTCTCTGCTCGGGGCTGGGCGGCCTCAGCAGTGTCCCCATCAGAGGGGCCTGTCAGGGAGGAGGGAGGTCACCCAGTGAGAGAAGCAGAGGGCTGGAGGGGGCAGACCAAGGGTGTGGAGGGCAGTGGAGGACAGGCCCAGGGCTTCCAGGGTGATGGGGTTGCAGAGAGGGCTCCCCGGTCCTGTGCTGCCAGCCCCACCTGTCCAGCTATGCAGGGTCAAGTTGAGGCTTGGGGCATTCTGGGCTGACTTGAGCTCTTTCCATCTGTCCCCTCCATGCAGGCCGCAGCCCAGGAAGCCCGCACCCTCCTGAACTCGGGGCAGCCTGGGCAGGCGCTGGGCTACTGCTCGCTGGCCATTGTGGCCAGTGACAGCAGCGCCTGTCACCTGCGCCTTCGGGCCAGCTGCCTGGCTGAGCTGGGAGAGTTTGGCCAGGCCCTCAGGGACCTGGACCGCGTGCTCCAGGAGGGGGTGGCTGACAGCAACCTCCCAGTGCGTGCAGAGGACTTCTGCTCCCGGGGCTGTCTGCTGCTAAGCCTGGGAGATGAGGCTGGGGCTGCAGGGGCTTTCACTCAGGCCCTCAAGCTGGCACCCGCCATAGCCCAGAGCAGCCTGTGGGAGCGGCCGGGCCGGGCACCGGCTGCCCAAGTGTTCCTGTACCTCGGGCAGCACTGCCTGGAGGAGCAGCGCTACGCAGAGGCCTGGACAGCAGCTGAGAGCGGCCTCCTGGTGGACCCCAAGCACTGCGGCCTGAAGAGGCTGAAAGCGAGACTCAGGAGGCAGGCCTCCTCAGATTGCCGGCTCCACTGACCTAACGTTTTCTCGGCTCCACATCCAGCCCTGGTACAGGACCCCGCATCCCTTCCCGCATTGGGAAGCAGAGGGGAGAAGATCCCACCTGCCTTGTAGGTGTGACCGTCTTACAACGGTCGCCTGGTCCCTAAAGCCGGGGCCCTCTGGGCTCAACACCTGGGATCTGGTGTCAGAACAGCAGCCGGGGTCCTTGTCTCTGGCTAAGGACCTGCAGGCTGGGACGGGATCGAGGCCCCTTGAAGCCCTGGAGAGGTGGCGCCAGCCCAGGAAACCCCTCCCCAGGCGTGCAGCTGTCCTTGATTCAGGCCTGAGCCTGGCTTGGGCCTGGGCTCCTGCAGTGCCTGATCCCCAAAGACAAAACTCCCAAGGTGGGGTGTGGCTGGCCAAGACCAATGACTTCATCAAGGTCTTCTGGGGACTCAGTGGGGGAGCCCACCACGCAGGGCTCTGAGATGATATGTTCTCTCCCACCCCTGCAGGCCCCTCTGCGAAGCCAAGGGTGCCCCTAGTGAGCAGAGTGGCCAGGCTTCTACTTGGCTGATCTCCTGGTACGGCTGTCAGAATGTAAATGAGTCTCCTGGATGGAGCAGAGAGCCCAGCCCCTGTACCATCGCTGTGGGTCTCAGAGCAGCCAGGTCCGGGCTACAGTTTCTGTGTCTGTGGATGAGACAAGTGATCCTTTACTAGCCCACAGAGTAAATACTTAATGCAGATCAGTCACATGTTAATTGAATATCTAAGGAGTTCATCAAAATTCAATTGGAAGCTTGAAAAAATAATGCATGCCTAGTTAAATTTTGTCGAAGTTTTAAGTCTTTGATGTGGAAAATAATAATTACAACATATTCTCTATGTATTTAGTAAATGGGACTATATCATTTAGAAGTGGGGCAAGTTTAAAAAAGAGAATTTTTTAAAAGCAAACCCAAACTAAGTCTATTTTATTTATTGTTTTTAGCTCTCTAAAAGCCCTGTAAAAATACTTCATACACAATCATCTTTTATGGTAAATAGAACAAATTTAACTGTCAAATTAATAAGCTTTTTGCACAATAATAAGGAAGGGTAGCTCATCACGACGCAGATTCTTGATTACATTTCCTAGCTCTGTACATAAACCCACTCAAGCCCATCCATTAGAAAGCCACAGAACCTGGAGAATCTGAAAAGGTCAAGTAGATTCTTTGAACCTTCTTCATGACATCTTTGCAAACACCCTCGGGTGTACAAACAGGAAAAGGTAGCACATATTTTAATTATGGAAATAAATATGCTTCTCCAAATTATTAGAAAATGTTAAATTGTTATAAATGTTTTTCCTTATAATGCCCTCACCACCTTCTGCACTCCCAACTGACCACCTCAAGGGCAGAAAAAGAAGGAAAAAAAGGAAAACCACAGAAAATACCTCTGTCACTCTCATATTTAGGTTTAGATAGGATTATATTAAGAGGGGCACGCCACAGCAATCTATGGATAGGTTCTCCACTAAATTATCTAGGATTAGATTAAGGAAGGATAACACCACTGGAGAATTAAATAAATACTGATTGTTTAGTCTCTTTTTAACATCTCTTTGTAAAACAATTATAGCATGATAAAATTCTTGGATATTCAGCTTTCCAATTAAATTACTCTATTCAAAGTCTCAAAAATTTACCTGAGGATCCTAATACACACATTTAATAACTTTAAGTTCTTCTATTACATTTCACTGTTGAGGATGATGACTATTAGTCATTCCATGCATGGAGGGGAGTTGAAGGTCCTCCTGAAGCATAACAAAAGCTAGACTAGGAGCACAAGGTATGGATTTGGAGAAGAGCAAGTCTGAATTTTAAGTCTGGCTTTACCACTTATTAACTGTATCGTTTTAGAAAAAGTGATGATCTAAACCTCAGTCGTTGTGACTAAAGTTGGAAACATAATACCTACTTATCCGGTAAGTGCTGTGGGGATTAATTATAAAGAATGTAAAAGACCAGCACAACATCTGGCATAAAGGAGGTGTTTAGAGCATGAACAGAGGGGCCTGGTTCACCTGTGTTAGTATCTTTGGGTATTATCGCCATTGGACAAGCTCTCACTACTTCGACACATCTTGTTTTGTTCTGGTTTGTTGTAAAGAGCCATGAACTCCTCATAACATTTTTGAAAGTGGTGTGCAAACTGTGCCCCCCCAGTGTCAAACTTCAGACACAGCAAAGCCTACCATCGATGGCTGCAGCTAATGCAAGAAGGCAAGTTTTCTGCTGTCACCTCAGAGTCCTCTGAAGTGGTACAGCTAGAGTACCCTCAGCCAAGAGGATGTGGCCAAGTTTTTACTGCAGTAATGACTCCACCCACACAAATACCACGGAGATCTAGAACGGGAACAGCTGTGAAACTGACACGTTAGCACTGAACCTGATAATAGTTGGGTCAATGTCTGACCCAACACATACCCTGTGAAACACTCCACACTATACAGATAAGCAGAAACTGAGTGAACACATACATAAAAAAGAACACGATGATCAAGTGTAAGGCAACCACATTTGATTAACTTCCTTCTGAATGGCATGATCACATTGCGTGAGTTTGGGGCCATAGCTGTGTAAAAATCTATAATCACCATGTAAAGCATGAGCCTAGTTAAGCCAAGGGCAGGGCCGATGTCTGGCCACTAAGAGGACCTGAAAGAGTGTAGAAAAGCAAAGCAGTTAGCTGTTGGCTATTTTTAGATATTTTTCTTTTGCACTTACACATCCCTACACTTTCCTTTTTTCCTATAAGTGGCTTCACCTCATTAAATCTTAGGAATTTGCCAGGAAGAGAAATAAAAGTATTTTAACATAAGTGTTCACTCAGGCACAATTTCTTTTGTTTCAAACAGCTTTGTGTCAGTGTTGGATGTTCTCAGGATTTAATTTAGATCCAAAATATGCCAACCAGGCATTTAGAAAACAACTGTAGGAAATGCCCCAACGGGAGAAATTCAGATTTGGATGCCTGAAACCAAGGCTGAGCATTCCTACAGGCAAAGCAGTATTCTTGTCCCAAAGCCTACGACAACAAAATTTAATACTAGACCTTTGTCAATGTCTTATATGTAAAGTAATAATATTTATTGGTGTTCCAAAGGTGTAGTCTGCATCAGAAAATTTGTGTAACCTCTTAAAATTATTCATTGCGGTTTTAATGCTCAGATTTTTTTCTAATTTTAAATAAAATACATATTTAATGTAAAGCAGTTTCTCAAACTTGGCCCTATTGATATTTTGGGCGAGATAATTCCTTGCTGAACTGGGAGGGGCCTGTCTAGCTCGCTGCATTCTGGGTAGCATCAGCCCTGTCCCCTCCCCAGAAGAGGCCAGCAGGCCACCATGGGGAGGGCCACCTTGTTACTCCTCAAGGTGTGACAGACAGAAATGTCATCAAATATTGCCAAATGTCTACTCTGGAGGAAAAAAAATCACCTATGTGAGGACCACTGATGTAGAGTTGTTTGGAAATAACCAGAAAGACAAATGAATTGAAATATCCTACACCAAGGGGCTGCCAACAGCGACAGATGCTTCTTCACAAATATTCTATTATATTGAGATAATATTATTATACATTCAATTTTATATCCAGGCTTTCTGTATAACATTTTGTTAAGAGCATTGTACATTGGATCAATATGTTTTGCCAAAATATTTAACGGCTGCCTAATAGGCTTTCAAGTGGATTTACCATCATTTAGCTATCTGGTCATGTGCCTGTGCTTTCATATTCTTTATAGTATTTTGTTACAAGAAATAACTCAAACATAAATGTCTGACCAAGTGTCTATTTTCTTATGAACACAGAATATAAGCATAGGAAAGTGGTCACTGGGAATAAACACTATGCTCAGGATGGAGAAACTAGTTTCCTATGACAATAACTGGTTCTAACTAGGCTTTGTGCAGAAGAGGTAGTTTGGAAGGACAAGTTTATACCCAAAGATTAACTCTGTGGTTCATTCACTCACTGCTACCTCTGTACTCATAAATGATCCCATTGCCTGAAGGAATATATGGATTGGCAGACTGGGTCAGGGGCGTTTTAAACATCGTCATAGATTCTGATATGTGATCAGCTGGAAACTGGAGAGTTTTCATGCCCAAGAGCTCCGCGATGCCTGAGATAAATATGGAAAGGTAATACTCAGATCATGTTAGCCATCAAGAGCTATTCGGCCTGTTCCAGTGCCTATGAAGGGCTATACAGGCCATAAAACCTTACTGAAATATATATATTTGAAAGGAGATTACTAGCAAAGCATGCCACTTTTAAACAATAATCAATAGGGATACTATTGAAGTTATGGGCACAATTTCCACATGCATTTGGCAACTGATGTGAGATGGCCACTGTAAAGTATTTTAAGCTATAGAAAAAGTGTAAAGTGACTATAAAATGAGAGCCAAAGATAACACTTTGGAGACACATTGCAAAAATAAAATGAGTGTTAAGGTGATGACTATCAGTGGTGGGTATCTCTGATGCAGCACACACATAGCCTGAAAATGTGATAGGCTAGTTCTATGTTGGGTATAGAATCTTATGGTCAATCTATACTGAAATACTTAGGTGATAATATTTCCAAAGTACTCTTTCCTATCTGAAGTCTGACATCAGAATATCTGAAATTTAATACAGGACTTTTGGGTATAGACATCCATTTGGAATACACACACTATATATATATTGCACATATGCTGAAATGTGTGTATATATGCATATATATACCCATACATAAACACATATACATATATATACACACACATAAATGTATACTTTAAATGGGTTTATTACAGAGATACATTTCCTCACTGTCTACAACATTTGAATGTCATTTAATAATATTTTACTCATATGACTATAGGCACATGAGATATCTCACAAGGCAGATATATTTTAACCAACTATAGCTTTGTCAAAAAAAAAATCCATGTGGTATAAAATTGAGACGATTCCTTTAAAAATTTACAGAACTACCCTGAATACTAGAAAACTTAGTCTCAGGGACAGAGTAAATAAATAAATGAACAAAGTAACTAAGTAAATAAATAAATTCAGCTATAGTATTATCAACCATCTATAAGGACACCTTTTCATTCAATGAGTTTCTTTGCATTGAATTCTCCCATAATGTGTGTGATATCAGCTCTATACCATACTCAGTGAGGAGAAAGCCTCTTAGGCCAGTTCTCTCTTATTCTTTATTCTAGTCAACAGAATACCACTTGATATCACAGTTTTTACTCTAAAGAATATATAATATTTTATTATATTAAGTACTAGCAAATTGCCTTTTATTGGCGAATTACTAATTACTACTTAAATTTTTATTTTTATCTTTTTTCCAAAATTGGATACCTCCAAAAGCAATAGTGTTTAATCACTGAAATTTCATACAGGACTTTTGCATATACTCATCCATTTGGAACACACACACT
>JAVSCE010012276.1:0-231084 GCA_032199065.1 Smutsia gigantea | reverse complement strand
AACACTTTTAAGGAAACCTCTAGTATCTGTTAAATACCTAAAACTCATTTAAATAAATAAATAAAACTCAAATAAATAAAAACTCCTGTTTTGAAAGATAATGCAACAAAATTCAACCTGGACCGAAATCAGTAGCTAACCATTAAGCTATCTAAGAATAGACTTCAGTGGACAAAAACAACGAAGAATACAGACTTTACAGGCTAGTCCAATAAACTCACTAAACAGTGACATAAATAAAAACAACAGACCCTGGGGAAGGGGAGTAATCTGTTTTCCATAGTTGCACATTATATTTTAAATGACCAGTTTTCAACAAAAAAATATAAAACATGCAAAGGAGCAAGAAAGTGGCCAATGCACAGAAGGAAAAAAAAAGCAGTCAAAAGCAACTCTCCATGAGGAAACATAGACATTAAACTTGCTAGGCAAGGAGTTTAAACCAGCTTTTATAAATATGTTCAAATAACTGAAGTTAACCTGTCTAAAGAATTAAAGAAAAGCATAAAAATAAGATCTCACCATCAGAAAATATCAATACTATGATAGAATTAAAAAACACTAAAATAGGATGCAGATTCTGGGAAGATGGCGGCATGAGCAGGTCGGTGGAACTCTCCTCCCAAAACCATATATATTTATGAAAATACAACAAATACAACTATTCCTAAAAGAGACACCAGAAGATACAGGACAACAGCCAGGCCACAGCTATATCTCCGAGAACTCAGCGCCTCACCAAGTGGGTAAGATACGGAGCCGCGACCCAGCAGGACATGAGAACTCCCCCCACCCCAGCGCACTGGTGGGAGGAAAAGAATCAGAGCGGGGAGGGAGTGGAAGCACAGGCCTGCTAAATAAACAGCCCTGGTGATCTGCACCGGAAGCAAGGACACACATAGCATGGTGTACTGGAGATTAGAGAAATCGAAGTGCAGGATCTGAGATGGAGAACGCAAGCAGGTCCTCTCAGCCGGCTCCCTGGGACAAAAGAAAAGCGATCACTTTTTTAAAAGTCTTAAAGAGACAAGGGACCAACAGTGAAACAAAATGATCCCAGCACACTCAGCCCAACAGGCTGGGAGTCTTGGAGAATTACAGATCCCTTGGCCAGCGGCTGGGCAAAGCAGCCGTCCCGAGGCTTCCCACAGAGATCAGCACCCCGCCATTCGTTACCCCCCTGCCCAGCCAGAACCGCAAAGAGTCCGGCAGAGCCGCCGCTGCTGCGGAACAGTGGAGTAGCAGCACCACCCACAGCATCCTCACAGAATCACATCCTGGCTGGTGCTTTTTTTTTTTTTTAAGTCTTAAAAAGACAAGGGTCCAGAAGGGAAGAAAATCGTCCGAGTGCACTCAGCCCAGCAGGCTGGAGTCTTGGGGAATTTCAGACCCATTGGCCAGTGGCCGGGAAAAGCAGCTGGACAAGGCTTCCCACAGAGATCAGCACCCTGCCATTCGTTCCCTCACCAGACAGTGCCACAGACTCGCAGCGGGCGCACAGCTAAGTGGGAAGAGCCCCAAAACCAGGCCTAGGGTGAGGGTGACAATGCACACAGGCAGTTCAGGTGATTATCCCAGAGACAGCCTCCCAGTGTGCAGGAAAACAGCTCAGGCCTGGGAGAAGGGCAAGGAGAACAAGCAAGAAGGGACTTTTTTCTCCCAGCTGACACACGTGGTGCCTACTAGCAACCACTTCTATCACCATGAAAAGAAAGAGGAATATGGTCGAGACTAAGTTCAGCCAGACAACACAGAGAGGGAGCCTGATGGGATGGACATGCACAATATGCCTGAAAAAGAATTCAGAATAAAAGTTATAACCATACTGCTGGATCTACAGAGAAATATGAGAGAGCTAAGGGAGGAGGTGAAGGAAGTGAGGAAAGACAATGCAAAAAAGAGAAAAGCCACTGACGGACTGAGCAGCAGACTGGATGAGATGCAAGAGACTGTTAATGGAATAGAAATCAGAGAACAGGAATACAGAGAAGCTGAGGCAGAGAGAGATAAAAGGATCTCTAGGAATGAAAGAATATTAAGAGAACTCTGTGACGAATCCAAACGGAACAATATTCGCATTATAGGAGTACCAGAAGAAGAAGAGAGAGAAAAAGTGATGGAAAGTGTCTTTGAAGAAATAATTGCTGAAAACGTCCCCAAGCTGGGGAAGGAAATAGTCTCTCAGACCATGTAAGCCACAGATCTCCCAACACAAGGGACCCAAGGAAGACAACACCAAGACACATAATAATTAAAATGGCAAAGATCAAAGATAACGACAGAGTAATAAAGGCAGCTACAGAGAGAAAAAAGATCATCTACAAAGGAACACCCATCAGACTATCATCAGACTTCTCAACAGAAACCTTACAGGCCAGAAGAAAATGGCATGATATATTTAACATATGAAACAGAAGGGCCTCGAACCAAGAATATTGTATCCAGCACGATTATCATTTAAATTTGAGGAAGGGATTAAACAATTCCCAGACAAGCGAAAGCTGAGGGAGTTTGCCTCCCACAAACCACATCTGCAGGATATCTTAAAGGGAATGCTCTAGATGGAAACACTCCTAAGGCTAAAAAGATACCACCAGAGAAAATAAAATCATAGCAAAGAAAGCAGACCATCCAAATACTAACTAAAGACAAAGAATAAAACACCTAGTATATAAAGAAGAGAGAAGGAAGAATAACAAGGGAGAGAAATAAAGAATAATCAGACTGTTTACAATAATTTAAGAAGAAAAGTTAAGTTAAACTACTACATAGTAAAGAAGCTACCCTTGAAACTTTGGTAAATACAAATCTAAAACGAGCAATGGCAATAAGTACATATCTATTGATAATCATCCTAAATGAAAATTGACTGAATGCACCAATCAAAAGACACAGACTAACAGAATGGATAAAAGAGCAAGACCCATCTATATGCTGCTTACAGGAGATGAACCTCAAACCCAAAGATGTACACAGACTAAAGGTAAAGGGCTGGAAAAAGATATTTCATGCAAACAAAGAAAAAAGCTGGTGTTGCAGTACTTGTATCAGACAAAATAGACTTCAAAACGAAGAAAGTAGCAAGAGATAAAGAAGGACATTACATAATGATAAAAGGGTCAGTGAAACAGGTGGATACAACCATTTTAAATATACATGCACCCAACACAGGAGCGCCGGCACATGTTAAACAAATACTAACACAATTAAAGGAGGAAATAGAAAGCAATGCAGTCATTTTAGGAGATTCAACACACCACTCACTCCAAAGGACAGATCAACCAGACAGAAAATAAGTAAAGACACGGAGGAACTGAACAACACACTAGAACAGATGGACCTAACACACATCTACAGAATGATACACCCAAAAGCAACAGGATACACATTCTTCTCAAGTGCACATGGAACATTTTCCAGAATAGACCACATACTAGGCCACAAAAAGAACCTCAGTAAACTCAAAAATATTGAAATCCTACCAACCAACTTCTCAGATCACAAAGGTATAAAACTAGAAATAAATTTTAGAAAGAAATCAAAAAGGCTCACAAATACATGGAGACTTAACAACATTCTCCTAATTAATCAATGGGTTAACGACCAAATCAAAACAGAAATCAAAGAATATATGGAGACTAATGACAACAACAACACAAAGCCACAACTTCTGTGGGACGCAGCAAAGGCAGTTCTAAGAGGAAAGTTTATTGCAATCCAGGCCTATTAAAAGAAGGAAGAACATTCCCAAATGAATAGTCTAAAGACACAATTACTGAAACTGGAAAAAGAAGAACAAATGAGGCCCAAAGTCACCAGAAGGAGGGACATAATAAAGATTAGAGAAGAAATAAATAAAATTGAGAAGAATAAAACAATAGAAAAAATCAATGAAACCAAGAGCTGGTTCTTTGAAAAAATAAACAAAATAGATAAACCCCTAGCCAGAATCACTAAGAGAAAAAGAGAATCTACACACATAAACACAATCAGAAATGAGAAAGGAAAAATCACGACGGACCCCACAGAAATACAAAGAATCATAAGAGAATATTATGAGAATCCATATGCTAACAAGCTGGAAAACATAGAAGAAATGGACAACTTCTTAGAAAAATACAACCTTCCAAGACTGACCAAGCAAGAAACAGAAAAACTAAACAGACCAATCACCAGCGACGAAATCGAATTGGTAATCAAAAAACTACCCAAGAACAAAACCCCTGGGCCTGATGGATTCACCTCTGAATTCTACCAGACATATAGAGAAGAAATAACACCAATTCTCCTTAAAGTTTTCCAAAAAATAGAAGAGGAGGGAATACTTCCAAACTCATTCTATGAAGCCAGCATCACTCTAATACCAAAACCGGGCAAAGACCTCACCAAAAAAGAAAATTACAGACCAATATCCCTGATGAACGTAGATGCAAAAATACTCAACAAAATATTAGCAAACGGAATTCAAAAATACATCAAGAGGATCATACACCATGATCAAGTGGGATTCATCCCAGGGATGCAAGGATGGTACAACATTCGAAAATCCATCAACATCATCCACCACATCAACAAAAAGAAGAACAAAAACCACATGATCATCTCCATAGATGCTGAAAAAGCCCTTGACAAAATTCAGCATCCATTCATGATTAAAACTCTCAACAAAATGAGTATAGACGGCAAGTACCTCAACATCATGAAGGCCATATATGACAAACCCACAGCTAACATCATACTTAACGGCGAGAAGCTGAAAGCTTTTCATCTAAGATCGGGAACAAGACAGGGATGCCCACTCTCTCCACTGTTATTCAACATAGTACTAGAGGTCCGAGCCACGGAAATCAGACAAAACAAAGACACACAAGGCATCCAGATGGGTAAAGAAGAAGTCAAATTGTCACTATTTGCAGATGACATGATACTGAATATAAAAAAAAACCCTAAAGACTCCACTCCAAAACTACTAGAACTAATATCTGAATTCAGCAAAGTTGCAGGATACAAAATTAACACACAGAAATCTGTTGCTTTCCTATACACTAACAATGAACTAAAAGAAAGAAATCAGAAAAACAATTCCATTCACAATTGCATCAAAAAGAATAAAATACCTAGAAATAAACCTAACAAAGGAAGTGAAAGACCTATACCCTGAAAACTACAAGACACTCTTAAGAGAAATTAAAGAGGAAACTAACAAAAGGAAATTCATCCCATGCTCTTGGCTAGGAAGAATAAATATTGTCAAAATGGCTCTACTACCTAAAGCAATCTACAGATTCAACATAATCCCTATCAAACTACCAACAGCTTTCTTCAATGAACTGGAGCAAATAATTCTAAAATTCATACGGAACCAAAAAAGACCCCAAATAGCCAAAGCAACCCTGAGAAGGAGGAATAAAACGGGGGGAATTATGCTCCCTGACTTCAAGCTTTACTACAAAGCCACAGTAATCAAGACAATTTGGTATTGGCACAACAACAGACCCACAGACCAGTAGAACAGAATAGAAAATCCAAACATTAACCCAAACATATACAGTCAATTAATATTTGATGAAGGAGCCTTGGATATACAATGGGGAGAAGACAGCCTCTTCAGCAGCTGGTGTTGGCAAAACTGGACAACTACATGTAAGAGAATGAAACTGGACTACTGTCTAGCCCCATACACAAAAGAAAACTCAAAATGGATCAAAGACCTGAATGTAAGTCATAAAACCATAAAACTCTTAGAGAAAAACAAGGCAAAAATCTCTTGGACATAAACATTAGCAACTTCTTCATGAACATATCTCCCCAGGCAAGGGAAACAAAAGAAGAAATGAACAATTGGGACTATATCAAGCTGAAAAGCTTCTGTACAGCAAAGGACACCATCAGTAGAACAAAAAGACATCGTACAATATGGGAGACTATGTTCATAAATGACATATCCGATAAGGGGTTGACATCCAAAATATACAAAGAACTCACGCACCTCAACAAAGAAAAAGCAAATGATCCAATTAAGAAATGGGCAGAGGACATGAATAGACACTTCTCCAAAGAAGAAATTCTGATGCCCAACAGGCACATGAAAAGATGCTCCACATCGCTAATCATCAGAGAAATGCAAATTAAACCCACAATGAGATATCACCTCACACCAGTGAGGATGGCCAACATCCAAAACACAAACCACAACAAATGTTGGCAAGGGTGTGGAAAAAAGGGAAACCTCCAACACTGTTGGTGGGAATGCAAATTAGTTCAACCATTGTAGAACGCAGTACGGAGGTTCCTCAGAAAAGTCAAAATAGAAATACCATTTGACCCACTAATCCCACTCCTAGGAATTTACCCTAAAAATGCAGCAGCCGTTTGAAAAAGACAGATGCACCCCTATTTTTATCGCAGCACTCTTTACAATAGTGAAGAAATGGAAGCAACCTGTGTCCATCAGTAGATGAATGGATAAAGAAGAGGTGGTACATATACACAATGGAATATTATACAGCCATAAGAAGAAAACAAATCCTACCATTTGCAACAATATGGATGGAGCTAGAGGGTATTATGCTCAGTGAAATAAGCCAAGCCAAAAAGACAAGTATCAAGTGATTTCACTCATATGTGGAGTATAAGAACAAAGAAAAAACTGAAGGAACAAAACAGCAGCAGACTCACAGAACCCAAGAATGGACTAATAGTTACCAAAGGGAAAGGAACTGAGGAGGATGGGTAGGAAGGGAGGGACAAGGGGGTAAAGGGGAATTATGATTAGCAGACATAATGTTGGAGGGGCAGGGGGAGGGCTGTACAACTCAGAGAAGACAAGTAGTGATTCTGTAGCATCTCACTACGCTTATGGACAGTGACTGTAATGGGGTTGGTGGGGGGGACCAGATGAAGGGGGTAGTTTAATATCCATAATATTGCACATGTAATTGTAGATTAATGATACCAAAATAAATTTAAAAAATAAAAAAAGATAATAATAATAATAAAATAGAAATCCTGAAGTTGAAAGCAATACACCTGAAAGAGAAATAGAGAATCACAGTTCGGATTTAAAAAGCAAAGAAAAATCAGTTAAAATTGAGAGCAATGAATTGAGATTATTCCGTCTAAGGACTAAGGAAAAAGAATGAAGTAAAATGAACAGAGCCTGGGACTAGTAGAAAACAATCAACAATATCAACATATGTATAATGGGCATCCCAGAGGGACAGAAGAGAAAGGAAAAAGAAAGCATTTATGAAGAAATAATATTTACTAACTGCCCACATATTATTAAAACCAGTAATATTCCCATAAAAAGCTCAACAAACTCAAAATATCCACAAATATCCACATATACACATATCATAATCAAATTGTCAAAAACAGTTTTCTGGAAGTTCCGAGATTCTTAATTTGATATGGGCTTTTCAAGAATAAAACTTTATCTCCAGGTGAACTATTTTAATCTTAGATCAAATTTCACAAAAATAAGAAGGGAAGCTTTTAATCTACTACAACATGAAGCTATTATTGTGAAGCCTCTGGATTATTAAAATACATGGAGAGCCAACCAAAATTTCCTCTCAGTTTTACAATTCAAGCAAATGACCACAATTTTTTAAATGACCAAAAAATAAGACTGACAATTTTTCAATATGAACTATGAAGTTAAGTGTGAAACTCATGAGAGTGTTTTTATGAAACTATGTAGAGGTTCTCTGTTACTTTATTTGTACACTCAGAAAGTTGAAAGTAGACTCCATTTTCCTAAGTATACTCACATTTTTTTAAGTTTGTACATTTTAAAATATGATTTATCTAAAAACTTGGAGTGAAAAAAAATAGTAATTTTAACATAAATAAAGATGGATCAATTGGGAAAAGTAGAAAGCACCCCAAACATTTAAATACAAACATATCAATAATTAAGATAATTTTAATGCATTACATGTTCCAGAAACAAAAACATTCATACTGGATTTATAAACAGCCCAACTATTTATTATTTATTAAATGTACCACTAAATTTTAAGGATACAGAAAGGTGGAGAGTAAATAGATTTTTAAAAGATGTGTCATGAATACACTAATCAATATAAAGCTTCTGTAGTTGAGTCAATGTAAGGAAAAATAGGATTTAAGTTAAAGGCCATTACCAAGATTAAGATGATCTCTTCTATCTGTTGAAAAGGTTGAGTTTACCAGAAATATCTACCTTTTATTGTGTGTGCCTAATAACATAGGCAGTATAAGGAAAAGAGGACAGAACTACAAGAAGAAATACAAAACCATAGGAGAATTCAATATGCATCTCTCAGTAAATGGTAGAATAAACAAAAAAATTCATGGAGATCAAGAAACAAATTTAAATAATACAATTTTTTAAAACTTGATGGTGGAAAGAATCCAATCCAAAAACTACTAGAACTAATATCTGAATTCAGCAAAGTTACAGGATACAAAACTAATACACAGAAATCTGTTGCATTCCTATACACTAACGATGATATAGCAGAAAAAGAAATCAGGAAAACAATTCCATTCACAATTGCATCAAAAAGAATAAAACCTAGGAATAAACCTAACCAAGGAACTGAAAGACCTATACCCTGAAAACTACAAGACACTCATGAAAGAAATTAAAGAAGATACCAATAAATGGAAACAACATGGATGGAGCTAGAGGGTATTATGCTCAGTGAAATAAGCCAGGCAGAGAAAGACAAGTACCAAATGATTTCCCTCATTTGTGGAGTATAACGATGAAGCAAAACTGAAGGAACAAAACAGCAGCAGACTCACAGACTCCAAGAATGGACTAGCAGTTACCAAGGGAGAAGGTTGGGGAGGGAGGGAGATTGAAGGGTATTATGGGTACACACGGTGTGGGGGTGGTCATCGGGAAGATAGTGTAGCACGGAGAAGACAAGTAGTGACTCTGTAGCATCTTACTACACTGATGGACAAGGACTTCAGTGGAGTATGGGGCGACCTGATAATATGGGTGAATGTAGTAACCACACTGTTTTTCATGTGAAACCTTCATAAGAGTGTATATCAATGATACCTTAATTAAAAAAACTTGATGGATGTGGAGGTAATATCAGGATAAATGTTCATGAGCCAAATCATTCTTAAAGTAATTAATTTTATTAAAATAATAATTTTCATAATTATCACACTTACTGAGTCTTTTCTTTATGACAATTCTAAGCACTAGACAAAATATTTTCATCTGATTCTTCATCCATGCTCTGGTCTATAAGAAGACAGACTTTTAAATCTAGAGAACCAGATTCTGTAGCATCTTACTACGCTGATGGACAATGACTGTAGTGGGGTATGTGGGGGGGACTTGATAATAAGGGGTTTAGTAACCATAATGGTGTTCAAGTGATTGTACATTAACGATACCAAAAGAAACAGAAAAAAAAAAAGAACCAGCTCTGTGGTATGAGTCCTAGCTGTGCAATATATGTTAATTATCCAACAATATTTTATCTTTCCTAATGATATAAGCTTTTATATTTTGTGGTAATAAACTATTAAAAGAGACTGTTTTTTTGAAGTATAAACGTATGTGAATATGTTTTTCACTTGTGCAAAGTCTTATTACATTTTATATGTTCAAATATCAATAATTTTAAATTAATAATATTAGTATCAACAAATTAAAATATTCTCTAGTTTTCTTGGCATAGTCATACTACAGATAAACTTAAAATTTGGGGTATCAGATATGCCTAAGCAAAAAATATCTAATGATATAAAAATATAGAAGAGAAAAGAGAGTTAAAGAAACTTAGTAGGCAGGAAAAACAGGAAGCACAAAGAAAATGGTGATTTTTAAACCTCAGAATATCAAAATTGGATCAAGCACAACTATGAATGCTAATCAAAAGAAAAAGACTAAATTTGAGAAATACACAACAATAACTTTCACACAAGATATACAGAAAAATCATAAAGAAATAGGAAAGTTAAAGCAGCAAGATAGAAAAAACTGTATTATGCAAACACCAACCAGAAGTTAAAGCTGCAATAAGAGGCATGGTCATTTTTTTTTTTTGAGGAGACAAAATTCTCTTTATTCAGATAATATGATTATATTCCTAGAAAATTCAAAAGAATCTACCAACAAAGTATTAAAAATAATGAGGTTAGCATGGTTGCTGGTTAAAAAATAATATATGGAAATCTATACATTATTTCTATGTGCCAACCACCACAACAGAAAACAGAATTTACTTATTTTTTTGTATTAAGTTTCTCTCTTTTTTTTCTTTTTTCTTTTGCTATTATTAATATAAAATTACATGAGCAATATTATGGTTACTAGACTCCCCCTATTATCAAGTCCCCACCACATACCCCATTGCAGTCACTGTCCATCAGTGTAGAAGGATGTTATAGAATCACTACTTGTCTTCCTCGTGTTTTACTGCCTTCCCCGTATCCCCCCACCCCGTCCCCACCCCTGCTACATTATGTATGCTAATTGTAGCATGGTCATTTTTAAGGAAAACAAACAGAGCCTACAACAATAGTAAAGTAGGTCCCTTTATTAGGACAAAAGGATCTGCCCTCTAGGAAACTTAATAATTTTAAATTTATATGTATGTTAATATTAAAATGCCGTAAGATATAAAGCAAAACCTGATAAAACATAAGAATCGAGAAATCTGTAATCATAGTGGGAAATTAAACACATTTAACTTAAGAATTAGAATACATAGGTAAATCAACAATAAAGATCTAGAGTATGAACAAAATAACTGTAGACATATTCATGAAGTATGAAACAAAGCTCTCCTGAATTTAATTGAAAATAATTTATAAGATTTTAAATCAATTACTTAATATCAAAACTCTTATTTCTGAGTTCTTCAAGATTTGCAGTTTGAGACTTGCTTCTTAAAACTAAATCCATGTCCTCAGGAAATCGATTTTCAAAAGATACCATATCCTTTTGCTGAGCTATAAGAACTGCTAAATAGAGAAACAAATCTATTACAAAACTTCTGGATATGCCAAGTAGTCAGCAAAATTAAAGGAAAAAAAGCTCTCATTTTATTTCTCCAGTTTTCTTAGGTTATTCACACTTACACCAAAGTGTAATTTCTATAAAATATTTATTGTAACCAGCACGTATTCATAAACCAAAGAAAAATATCTTTTAAGAGCTTAACTTAAAATGATTTAATTATTATACTTATTGTGTCATTCATTCTAGTAATTCTTAGTTTTAACCTTTGGATGTAGTCATTTGATGCTTCTTCATTTTCAAACATATGATTTTCATCTGGTTTTTTATCATGACCTACATAAAGAGATGCATTTAGTTTACTAAGTAGAAAAAAAGATCCATGGTGAAATCTTTAGATTTCAAATTTAAAACAAGTGTATGGTAGAATTTTCTCTCATTTTTATAAAGTTATAAGTAAATTACCATAATGTTGGATCTGATATGAAAATTGAGAACAGTTTTAATGGGATTGTGTTTTAAGTTGTTTCATTATTTCCAAAATATGTTAAACAAAAAATATGAAAAAGTAGATTTAGTACACAACCATTTGGGTAAGAACAAACAGGAAATAAGGAAAAAAAGTAGAACCAGAAAGGCACTAAACTTTACAAAATGAAAAACAAGAAATATAAATCAGAATATGATATACTTAGTTACCTCCAAGGGGATTGACAGGCGGACTGGGGAATGCAAAAGGAAGGGAGAAAGGAGGAATGATATTTCTCTAAGTATGCTTATTTATACTTTGGAAAGCAGGTTAATATTGTATATACATCAAAGAAAAAATAAAATAAAATCAACAGGATAATAAAAAGGGGGTAAAACTGAAAATAAATGACCTACTGAAACAAAAAACAAAGCACTAATACAAGTAACCTAAGAATACAAATCTGGTATATATCCTCAGTCTTAGTCAAAAGAGCAAGGCAGAAATAAAATCATGAACTTCTTTTAGTATTTTTTTCCTAGTTTCTATATGCTAAGAAATTCTAAAGCAAATTTAGAAGCATTATAGGATATATTAAATGAGTAAATGTGCTGTTGTTCAGAGTCAAGTACACATGGTGGGAGAAAGGATTTATACATGCAAAACAAAGGAAGGAAAGAACAAAACCTGAGGGAATAGATTGGAATTGAAGGTTATCATGAGAAGCAAGGATTTCTAAACATGTCTGTTTATGTGTATATGCACGTAAATATATATATGTACACATGTGTATGAATATGTATATATGTGTATGTACATGTGTATGCATATGTGTGCATATCGAAGAGTTCAGCTCCAGGCCAAATTCCTATTTGTGTTATTTCATGCCAACCAGAGAAAATTACAGACAGACATTTCAACAATAATAGCTGGAGACTTCAATACCCTAATTTAAATATTAAATAAATCAACAAAAGTATTAGGTCCAGAGGAAATGGAATAACTGAAAAACAATATAAACTAAGTTCTGTAGAGTCTATAGATATCTATAAACACTCCACCCAACAAAGGCCTAATACATGTTTTTAAATAAATTTTGGAACATTATCCAAGATACACAATATATTAAACCATAAATAAAGACATAATAGGATTGACAACATAGGAAATATGTTCTCTAACTCCAATAGGTTGATTTTAGACATCAATAACTGGAGAGGAAAAACAATGGTAGAGTAGGAAAGCAAAAAAGAAACCTTCTTCCACACACGCACCAAGGAAGCAACTACAGCAAATACAACTAACCCTGAAAATAACGTCTACTGCAGAACAGACTACCTATACCTGGTGAAGAAAAGAAGACCACACAGAGAAGGGGAAAAAGGCAGTGCCACTATTAAGCAGGACCCAAGGCCATCCCCCTCCAATCCAACAGGAAGGACAAAGAGGAATGGAGCAGGGAGGAGACATCACTCAGAAACTCTTGACAACTGGTACTAGAGATCTGCTTTAGCAACATAAGTCTACATTGCATTGGGTATTGATGATTAGTGGGACTGGACACGAGGAAGAGTTGGAGCATGCTGGGAGACTGAGACTCCAGTTGCATGCAGAGGACAGGCATGTTCCATCAGCCCCACTGACTCAAAAGAGATGCAGCAGATTGAAAGATTTGCCAGCAGCAGGAAGGGTGCCAGAGGAGCAAGGGTTGGATGGAGTTCCCTCTGCAGGGGAAAGGGAAGGTGGATGACATTTCATCAGCTCTTCCTTGTGCCAACAGTTGACCAACTGAGGGAACCCCAAATGCTCCATCTTCCATGCCATCACCTTAGCCATGGAGCACTTCCCTCTGCACCATCCTCCTGCCCACTTGGTCCAGTAGCATCACACTCTGTTGCCTGGCAGGCAGAGAAAATCTATCCAGCTTTCTTGGCCCTCTCTCAACCCAACTAGGGAGGCAGTTGCAGGACCCAGATCCAAGCACTCCTTCCACCCCAAAAGGTGGGCCAACCCAGTGCCATGTGCCCCTCTGCAGCTGTATGCCTGTACATCCAACCAACACACAACCATGGGAATTGCTGCAGTGCACCTACACTGCCCACCACATTAGACCAGCAGCACTTCCATTGCTGCATGGCAGGCAGAGGGTGGCCCTGCCCACAATGATCCCAGCAGAACTGTTGCTGCTCTGCTCACAAAGGGCCAGCTGAGGAAAACTGTCATCCATGTCACAGACAGACAGAAAGGTGGCCCTGTCCACAGCCCACCAACAGCAGCTGGGGCTCCACTGCAAAGGAGAACCAGGCAATGGTGAGTAGAGTCTTGAGCTTCTGGGCACCACAGGACACCTTCTACATAAAGCCATTACTCTCTAGACCAGGAAGCACAGCACATCCATTTAATACAAAGGAAGAAAAATAGAAACCTTGACAAAAGGAGGAGGCAGAGAAATATGTACCAAACAAAACTACAGGATAAGACACCAGATAAAGGGCTAAATGAAATGGAGATCACCAATCTTCTTGATAAAGATTTCAAAGTAAGAGTAATAAATGTGTTCATTGATTTGCAGAAAAGAATTGATCTCATGGAAGACGTCAACAAAGAGATAGAAGAGTTGAAAAAGAGCCATCAAAGCTGAAGAATACAGTAACTGAAATAAAATATACAATGGAGGGAATGAAAAAAAGATTACTGCAAGTAAAGGAGATAATCAATGAGATGGATATTAGAGAACAGGGAAACAACAAAACTGAGCGACAGAGGGGAAAAAGAATCCATGAAACAAAAGAATGCTAAGAGAGCTGTTTGACAGCTCCAAATTATATCCATATAATAGGGGTACCAGAAAGAGAAGAGAGAGACAAAGGGATAGAAAAATCTCTGAAGAAATAATTGCTGAAAACTTCCCCAATCTGGAGAAGGGAATAGACACTCAAGTCATGGGAGCTCAGAGAACTCCTAAAAAAATGAACCCGACGAAGACAACACAAAGACATACAGTAATTAAAATTACAAAGACTAAGGATTAAGAGAGGGCATTGAAATCAGCCAGAAAGAGAAAAAAGATTATTCATAAGGGAAACCCTATCAAGGTATCAGCAGACAACTAAGCAGAAACTTTAAAGGCCAGACAGGAGTAGCATGAGATACTTAACGTATTGAAGATGAAGGACTTTTAACTCAAAAAATCTCTACGAACAAGATTATCATTCAAATTTAGTGATACACAGGAGAGATTAACCATTTCCCAAATAAATGAAGGATGAAGGAATTTAAAACCACTAAATCGGACAGGATATAGTCTATGAAATATTATATGGCAATAAATTGGACAACCTAGAAGAAATGGACAAATTCCTAGAAAAGACAATCCTTCAAGACTGACCCAGGAAGAAACAGAAAATTTGAACAGACCAGCTACCAGTAATGAAATTGAATTGGTAATCAAAAAACTTCCAATAAAATCCAGGACCTCATGGCTACACAGTTGAATTCTACCAAACATTTAAAGAACAACTAATACTCACCTTTCTTAAAATATTCCAAAATGTAGAAGAGGAGGGAATATTTAAAATCTCATTCTATGAGGCCAGAATTACACTAATATCAAAACCAGACACACCACAAAAAAGAAAATTTTAGAGCAATATCCCTGATGAACATAGATGCAAAAATTCTTAACAAAATATTAGCAAACCAAATCCAAAAATACATTAAAAGGATCACCCATCACAACCAAGTGGGATGCAAGGGTGGTATAATACAATCAATATCATGCACCACATTAACAAAAAGAATAAAAACCACCAAAACATTGGAATTCCAGGAAGATGGCGGCGTGAGCAGGGTGGCAGAAAACTCCCCAAACCATATATATTTATGAAAATACAACAAACACAACTATTCCTAAAAGAGAGACCAGAAGATACAGGATGGCACCCAGCCTGCAGGTACACCTGAGAGGACTCGGCACCCCACGAGGTGGGTAAGATACGTAGCCGCAACCCGGCGGGACCCGAGCAGTTCCCCACGGCAGCACAACAGCAGGAGGAGAGGATTCAGAGTGGGAAGGGAGTGGAAGGACAGGCCCGCAAAATAACCAGCCTTGGTGATCTGCACTGGGAGCACTGACACACATCGCGTGCTGTATCAGAGATTGGAGAGACAGAGGGTGCAGGATCTCAGCCTGAGAACGCACCTGGGTCCTCTCAGCCGGCTCCCTGGGACAAAAGAAAAGTGCACACTTTTTTAGTGGTCTTAAAGAGACTGGGGCCCAATGGAGGAGCAGGATCATCCGAGCCCACTCAGCCGAGCAGGGTGGGAGTCCTGGGGAATTTCGGACCCCTTGGATGATGACGTGGAAAAAGTAGCCGCACTGAGACTTCCCACAGAGATCAGCAGCCTCCCATTCGTTCCCGACCTGGCCACAGCAACAAAGGGCCCTGTGGAGCGGCATGGCCACAGCTGCGGAAGAATGGAGCAGCAGGTCCATCTATAGCATCGACACAGAATCTACTCCCAGTGGCCGTTTTTTTTTTCTTTTCTATTTTTTCTTTCTTTTTTTCTATCTCTATTCTTTCTTTATTTTCTTTCTCTTTTTTTTTTTTAAGTCTTAAAGAGCCCAGCTTACATATGTGGCACCGACCAGCGACCACTTCTATCGCCATGAAAAGAGACAGGAATATGATACAAACAAACCTTACCCAGACCCAGACAACATGAGAGAGGGAGCCTGACGGGATGAACATGAACAATCATCTTGAAAAAGAATTCAGAATAAAAGTCATAACCATACTGATGGATCTACGGAGAAATGTGCAAGAGCTGAGGGAGGAAGTGAGGGAAGTGAGGAAAGACAATGCAGAGATGAGACAAGACACTGACGGACTTAGCAGCAGACTGGACGAGATGCACGAGACAGTTAATGGAATAGAAATCAGAGAACAGGAATACAGACAAGCTGAGGCAGAGAGAGATAAAAGGATTTCTACAAATGAAAGAATATTAGGAGAACTGTGGGACAAATCCAAACGGAATAATATTCGCATTATAGGAGAACCAGAGGAAGAAGAGAGAGAAAAAGGGATAGAAAGTGTCTTTGAAGAAATAATTGCTGGAAACTTCCCCAAGCTGGGGAAGGAAATAGTCTCGCAGTCCACAGAACCCCACAGACCTCCCAACACAAGGGACCCAAACAAGAAAACACCAAGACACATAATAATTAAAATGGCAAGGATCAAAGATAAGGACAGAGAACTAAAGGCAGCTAGAGAGAGAAAAAAGATCACCTACAAAGGAAAAGCCATCAGACTATCATCAGACTTCTCAACGGCAACCTTACAGGTGAGAAGAGAATTGCATGATACATTTAACGTAATGAAACGGAAGGGCCTCGAAAAAAGAATATTGGATCCAGCACGATTATTTAAATATGATGGAGGCATTAAACAATTCCCAGAGAAGTGAAATCTGAGAGAGTTTACCTCCCATAAACCACCTCTACAGGATATCTTAAATGGACTGCTCTGAGGGAACCATTCCTAAGGCTAAAAAGATGTCACCAGAGAAAATAAAATCATAGCAAAGAAAGCAGACCATCCAAATACTAACTAAAGGCAAAGAATGAAACACCTAGTATATAAAGAATGGAGGAGGAAGAATAAGAAGGGAGAGAAATAAAGAAACATCAGACTGTGTTTAAAATGACTTAACAAGAAAGTTCAGTTATATTGTTAGATAGTAAAGAAGCAACCCATGAATCTTTGATAACCATGAGTCGAAAGCCAGCAATGGCAATAAGTACATATCTATCGATAATCACCCTAAATGTAAATGGACTGAATGAACCAATCAAAAGACACAGAGGAACAGAATGGATAAAAAAGCAAGACCCATCTATATGCTGCTTACAAGAGACTCACCTCAAACTCAAAGATATACACAGACTAAACGTGAAGGGATGGAAAAAGATATTTCATGCAAACAACAAAGAGAAAAAAGCAGGTGTTGCAGTACTTGTATCAGACAAAATAGACTTCAAAACGAAGAAAGTAGCAAGAGATAAAGAAGGACATTACATAATGATAAAGGGGTCAGTACAACAAGAGGATATAACCATTATAAATATATATGCACCCAACACAGGAGTGCCAGCATATGTGAAACAAATACTAACAGAATTAAAGGAGGAAATAGAGAGCAATGCATTCATTTTAGGAGACTTCAACACACCACGCACTCCAAAGGACAGATAAACCAGACAGAAAATAAGTAAAGACACGGAGGCACGGAACAACACACTAGAACAGATGGACCTAACAGACATCTACAGAACTCTACACCCAAAAGCAACAGGATACACATTCTTCTCAAGTGCACATGGAACATTTTCCAGAATAGACCACATACTAGGCCACAAAAAGAACCTCAGTAAATTCAAAAATATTGAAATTCTACCAACCAACTTCTCAGATCACAAAGGTATAAAACAAGAAATAAATTTTGGAAAGAAAACAAAATGGCTCATAAATACATGGAGACTTAACAACATTCTCCTAGATAATCGATGGGTCAACGTCCAAATTAAAAAAGAGATCAAAGAATATTTGGAGACCAATGACAACAATAACACAAAGCCACAAATTCTGTGGGACACAGCAAAGGCAGTACTAAGAGGAAAGTATATTCCAATCCAGGCCTATTTAAAGAAGGAAAAACAATCCCAAATGAATAGTCTAAAGACACAATTACTGAAATTGGAAAAAGAAGAACAAATGAGGCCCAAAGTCACCAGAAGGAGGGACATAATAAAGATCAGAGAAGAAATAAATAAAATTGAGAAGAATAAAACAATAGAAAAATCAATGAAACCAAGAGCTGGTTCTTTGAAAAAATAAGCAAAATAGATAAACCCCTAGCCAGAGTCACTAAGAGAAAAAGAGAATCTACATACATAAACAGAATGAGAAATGAGAAAGGAAAAATCACGGCGGATCAGGCAAAAATACAAAGATTTATAAGAGATGCGATGAGAATCTATATGCTAACAAGCTGGAAAACCTAGAAGAAATGGACAACTTCTTAGAAAAATACAACCTTTCAAGACTGACCAAGCAAGAAACAGAAAAACTAAACAGACCAATCACCAGCGATGAAATTGAATCGGTAATCAAAATATTAGCCAAGAATAAAACCCGTGGAGCAGATGGATTCACCTCTGAATTCTACCAGATATATAGAGAAGAAATAACACCCATTCTCCTTAAAGATTTCCAAAAAATAGAAGATGAGGGAATACTTCCAAACTCATTCTATGAGGCTGGCATCACTCTTATAACAAAACCTGGCAAAGACCTCACCAAAAAAGAAAATTACAAACCAATAACCCTGATGAACGTAGATGCAAAAATACTCAACAAAATATTAGCAAACTGAATTGAAAAATACATCAAGAGGATCATACACCATGATCAAGTGGGATTCATCCCAGGGATGCAAGGATGGTACAACATTCAAAAGTCCATCAACATCATCCACCACATCAACAAAAAGAAGAACAAAAACCACATGATCATCTCCATAGATGCTGAAAAAGCATTTGACAAAATTCAACATCCACTCATGATAAAAACTCTCAAGAAAATGTGTATAGAGGGCAAGTACCTCAACATCATGATGGCCATATATGACAAACTAACAGCTAACATCATACTTAACACCAAGAAGCTGAAAGCTTTTCATCTAATATTGGGAACAAGACAGGAATGCTCACTCTCTCCATTGTTACTCAACTAGTACTGGATGTCCTAGCCATGGCAATCAGACAAAACAAAGAAATACATGGCATACAGATTGGTAAAGAAGAAGTCAAATTGTCACTATTTGCAGATGACATGATATTGTACATAAAAAACCCTAAAGACTCCACTCCAAAACTACTAGAACTAATATCTGAATTCAGCAAAGTTGCAGGATACAAAATTAACACACAGAAATCTGTTGCTTTCCTATACACTAACGATGAGCTAACAGAAAGAGAATTCAGGAAAACAATTCCATTCATAACTGCATCAAAAAGAATAAAATACCTAGGAATAAACCTAATGAAGGAAGTGAACGACCCATACCCTGAAAACTACAAAACACTCCTAAGAGAAATTAAAGAGGACACTAACAAATGGAAATGCATGCCATGCTCTTGGCTAGGAAGAATAAATATTGTCAAAATGGCTATACTACCTAAAGCAATCTACAGATTCAATGCAATCCCTATCAAAATCCCAACAGCTTTCTTCAATGAACTGGAACAAATAATTCTAAAACTCATGTGGAACCACAAAAGACCCCAAATAGCCAAAGCAATCCTGAGAAGGAAGAATAAAACAGGGGGAATTACACTCGCTGACTTCAAGCTCTACTACAAAGCCACAGTAATCAAGACAATTTGGTATTGGCACAACAACAGACCCACAGAATACTGGAACAGAATAGAAAATCCAAACATTAACCCAAACATATATAGTCAATTAATATATGATAAAGGAGCCTTAGATACACAATGGGGAGATAACAGCCTCTTCAGCAGCTTGTGTTGGCAAAACTGGACAACTACATGTAAGAGAATGAAACTGGACTACTGTCTAACCCCATACACAAAAGTAAACTCAAAATGGATCAAAGACTTGAATGTAAGTCATGAAACCATAAAACTCTTAGAAAAAAACAAGGCAAAAATCTCTTGGACATAAACATGAGCAACTTCTTCATGAACATATCTCCCCGATCAAGGGAAACAAAAGCAACAATGAACAAGTGGGACTATATCAAGCTGAAAAGCTTCTGTTCAGCAACGGACACCATCAGTAGAACAAAAAGATATCCTACAGTATGGAAGAATATATTCATAAATGACATCCGATAAGGGGTTGATATCCAAATTATATAAAGAACTCGCACACCTCAACAAACAGAAAGCAAATAATCCAATTAATAAATGAGCAGAGGACATGAATAGACACTTCTCCAAAGAAGAAATTCAGATGGCCAACAGGCACATGAAAAGATGCTCCACATCGCTAATCATCAGAGAAATGCAGATTAAAACCACAATGAGATATCACCTCACACCAGTGAGAATGGCCAACATCCAAAACACAAACAACAACAAATGTTGGCGAGGATGTGGAGAAAAGGGAACCCTCCTACACTGCTGGTGGGAATGCAAATTAGTTCAACCATTGTGGAAAGCAGTATGGAGGTTCCTCAAAAAACTCAAAATAGAAATACCATTTGACCCAGGAATTCCACTCCTAAGAATTTACCCTAAGAATGCAGCAGCCCAGTTTGAAAAAGACAGATGCACCCCTATGTTTATCGCAGCACTATTTACAATAGCCAAGAAATGGAAGCAACCTCAGTGTCCATCAGTAGATGAATGGATAAAGAAGATGTGGTACATATACACAATGGAATATTATTCAGCCATAAGAAGAAAACAAATCCTACCTTTTGCAACAACATGGATTGAACTACAGGGTATTATGCTTAGTGAAATAAGCCAAGTCGAAAAAGACAAGTATCAAATGATTTCACTCATATGTGGAGTATAAGAACAAAGAAAAAAACCTGAAGGAACAAAACAGCAGCGGACTCATAGAACCCAAGAACGGACTAATAGTTACCACAGGGAAAGGAACTGAGGAGGATGGGTGGGAAGGGAGGGACAAGGGGGAAAATGGGGCATTATGACTAGCAGATGTAGTGTTGAGGCAGTGCATGGGGAGGGCTGTACATCTCAGAGAAGACAGGTAGTGATTCTATAGCATCTCAGTATGCTGATGGACAGTGACTGTAATCGGGTTGGTGGGGGCCACCTGATGAAGGGACTAGTTTAATAACCATAATATTGCACATGTAATTGTACGTTAAGGATACAAAAAAACCCACAAGATCATCTCAATAGATGCTAAAAAAGCATTTGTCAAAATTCAACATCCACTCATGCCAAATCTCTCAATAAAATGGGTATAGAGGGTATATACCCCAACATAATAAAGACCACATATGACAAACCCACAACTAAGAACATACTCAATGGTGAAAAGCTGAAAGCTTTTCCTCTAAGATCAGTAACAAAACAATGATGTCCACTCTCACCACTTTTATTCAACATAGTCCTGAGGTCTTAGCCACAGCAATCAGACAAGGTAAAGAAATAAAAGTCACCCAAGCTGGTTCGGAAGAAGTTAAACTGTCACTATTTGCAGATTACATGATGTAATACATGTACCATAAAACTATTAGAACTAATAACTGGATTCAGCAAAGTTGCAGGATACAAAACTAATACACAGGAATCTTTTGTGTTCTTATGTACAGATGAAAAACTAGCAGGAGAAATCAGGAAAACAATTCCACTTACAACTGCATCAAAAAAATAATGAAACACCTGTGAATAAACCTAACCAATGAGGTGAAAGATCTGTACTCAAAACTATAAGACACTCATTAGAGAAATTAAATAAGACACCAATAAATGGAAATCTCTCCCATGATCATTGATTGGAAGATTTAGGATAGTCAAAAAAGCCCATCTTTCCCAAAGCAATTTAGAGATTCAATGTAATCCCTATCAAAATGCCAACAACGTATTTCAGTGAAGTACAGCGAATAATCCTAAAATTCATACAGAACCATAAAAGATCCTTTATGGCCAAAGCAATCCTAAGAAAGAAGAATAACGCTGGGGTATTACACTCTGACTTCAAGCTATAATGCAAAGCTACAGGAATCAAAACAGTATGGTCCTAGAACAAGAGCAGATCCATAGATCAATGGAACTGGATAGAGAGCTGAGATATAAACCCATGCATAGATGGTCAGTTAATTTATGGTAAAGGAGCCATGAATATACAATGACGAAATACAGTCACTTCAACAACTTGTGTTGGGAAAACTGAACAGCTGCATGCAAGAGAATCAAACTGGATTAGTAATTCCATACACAAAAATGAAGTCAAAATGGATTAAAGACCTAAATGTAAGACATGAAACCATAAAACTCTTAGAAGAAACATGGACAAAAATTTCTTGAACATAAGCATGAGCAATTTTTTTTTGGACACACTCCTTGGACAAAGGAAACTAAAAAATGAACAAGGGGACTACATCAAATAAAAAAAGCTTCTTACAGGAAAAGACACCATTAGCTAAACAAAAAGGAAACTCACAGTATGGGAGGATATATTTATAATTGATTTATCCCATAAGGGGTTAACATTCAAAATATATAAAGACCTCATATGCCTCAACACTAAAAACAAAACTAAAAACAAATAGTCGATTAAAAAATTGGAGGAGAACATGAACAGACCTTTTTCAAAAAATAAATACAGACATTTTTCCAAAAGGCAGATGAAAATATGTTGTATATCACTTATCATTAGGGAAATGCAAATCAAAACCATAATGATATAACACCTCACACCAGTTTGAATGGCCACTACTTGAAAGACAAGAAATAATAAGCGTTAGCAAGAATGTGGAGAAAAGGGAAAACTCTCCTACACTGTTGGTGGGAATATAAATTGGTGCAGCCACTGTGGAAAGCAGTATGGAGGTTCCTCAGAAAACTAAAAATAGAAATACCATATGACTCAGTTAACTCCACTTCTAGGAATTTACCCAAAGAAAACAAAATCCCTGATTCAAAAAGATATATGCACCCCTATGTTTATTGCTGCATTATTTACAATAGCCAAGATATGGAAGCAACCTAAGTGTCCATGAGTAGATGAATGGATAAAGAGATGTGTTTATATATACAATGGAATATTATTCAGATATAAAAAAGAAATAAATTCTGCCATTGGCAACAACATGGATGGACCTAGAGAGTATTATTCTAAGTGGAATAAGTGACATAATCCAGATTGTGAAGACAAATACCATATGATTTCACTTATTTGTGGAATCTAAAAACAAAACAAAACAAAATGAACAAAATAGCAGTAGACATACAGACACTAAGAAGTGAGTGGTGGTTACCATGGGGGAGGAGTTGGGTGAGAGGGAAGGTGAGGGGATAAAAGGATACAAAAATTCTCAATCATAAATTAGTCATGGGATTGGTAGTACAGCATGGAGAATACAGCTAATAATTCTGTAACATCTTCTTATGTTGTCAGGTAGTAATCACAATAGTAGTGGGGGAGGATTTAATAATATTGTTAGCTGTTGAACCACTGTGTTGTGTAAGATGAATTAAAAAGAAATAAATAATGGAAGTAAATTAGGGAAATTCAGAAATGTGTGAAAAATTAAACAATCCAGTCAAAGAAGAAATCACAAGGGAAACAAAAAAATGATTTGAGGTAAGGAAAACAAAAAAACACCATACCAAAATTCATGGAATGCAGCTAGAGTGATGCCTAGAAGAAAATTTATACCTTCCAAAACATAATTTGGAAAAGAAAATGGACTACCATCAGGAAACAAACTAAACCCAAAGCAAACAAAAGGAAGCGAATTAAAGAGTAGAGACAAAATAAACAGAGAAGAAAAAAATAGAGAAAATCAACAGCCCAGAAATGGCTGGTTAGTTTAATAAGCAAAAATCAATCATTCAATGTACTGAACCATATTAGTAGAATAAAAGACAAAGTGCAATGCAGTTTCCAGCTAAGGCAAATGGGCAACAAAAAAATAAAAGATATCAATATGAGAAAGAAAGAAAAAAAGAAATCTCTCCTTTCAGACATTGTGCATACAAAATTCTAAGGAATAGACATACACAAACATAAACCCACAACATGTATTAGAATAAATGAATACAGCAAATATTTTCAGTTATAAGATCAATATATAAAACTCAACATATTTCAACATACCAGCAATGAAAATTCAGGAGGAAGGAAGACTTCCAAACTCATTTTATGAGGCCAGAATTACTCTAATACCAAACCAGAAAAAGACACAACAAAAAGATAAAATTAGAGACCAATATCCCTGATGAACACAGATGCAAAAATTCTCAACAAAATATTAGCAAACCAAATTCAAAATTACATTAAAATGATCATTCACCATGACCAAGTGGGATTTATTCCAGGAATGCAAGGATGGTTTAATATCTGCAAGTCAGTCCATCTGATACACCACATTAACAAAAGGAAGCAGAAAAACCATATGATCATATCAATGGATGCTAAAAAATCTTTTGACCAAATTCAACATTCATAATAAAAATTCTCAACAAACAAGGTATAGTGGGAACATACCTCACATAATGTAGGTCATATGCAACAAACCCACAGCTAACATCATACTGAAGGGTGAAAAGCTGAAAGTTTTTCCTCTAAGATGAGGAACAAGACAAGGATACCCACACTCATTAATTTATTCAACATAGTACTGGAAGCCACAGCCACAGCAATCAGAGAAGAAAAAGAAATAAAAGGCATCCAAATTGGGATGGAAGAAGTAAAACTGTCACTATTTGCAAATGATATGATACTATAGAAAACTCTAAAGACACCACCAAAACTTATTAGAAGTAATAAATGGATTCAGAAAAATTGCTGTATAAAAAATAAACAAAAATCTATTGCATTTCTATATACAAATAACAAACTAGCAGAAAGAGAAATCAAGAAATCAATCCCATTTATAACTGCATCTAAAGAATACAGTACCTAGGAATTTAACTGAAACTGAGATGAAAGGCCTGTACTGAAAAAGCTGTAAGATATTGATGAAAGAAACTGAAGATGACATAAATAAATGGAAGGTATTCCATCCTCATAGATATGATGAGTTTATATTGTCAAATGGCCAAAGCAATCTACAGATTCAGTGCAATCCCTATCAAAACAGCAATGGTATTTTTCATAGAATTAGAGCAAATAATCCTAAAATTTGTATGGAACCATAGGAAGCCCAAATATGCAAAGCAATCTTGAGAAAGAAGACCAGGTATCACACTGCCTGATTTCAAGCTATATGACAAAGCTACAGTAATCAAAACAATATGACACTAGCACAAGAATAGACACAAAGATCAATGGAACAGAATAGAAATATAAATAAATCCACAGATTTAAATAAAATAGAAACAGAATAGAAATCCCAGAAATAAATCCACACCCCTATGGTCAATTAATATCTATGAGAAAGGAGGCAAGAATATACAATGGGGAAAAGACAGCCTCTTCAATAAATGGGGTTGGTAAAACTGGACAGCTACAAAAAAACAAACAATGTGATTTTAAAATTAGCAAGAGGGCCTGAGTAGACATTTTTCAAAAAAAGACACACAGATGGCCAAGAGGCACATCAAAAGATGTTCCACACCACTAATTATCAGGAAAATGCAAATCAAAACCACAAGGAGATATCACTTTACACCAAGTGGAATGGTTACTATGCAAAAGACAAGAAATAAGCATTGGCAAGGATGTGGCAAAAGGGGGCACCCACCTACACTGTTGGCGGGAATGTAAATTGGCTCAGCCACTATGGAAAGCAGTATGGACGTTCTTAAAGAAAACTAAAAATAGAAATACCATTCAACCACCAATTCCATTTCTGGGAATTTACCCAAAGAAAACAAAATCACTAATTTGAAAAGATATATACACTCCTATGTTTATTGCAGCATTATTTACAATAGCCAAAATATGGAAGGAGTCAAAGTGTCCATCAATAAATGAATGGAGAAAGAAGATGTGGTACATATATACAATGAAATATTATTCATCCATAAAAATAAAGAAATCTTTTGCCATTTGCAACAGCATAGAAAGGTGTGATACTAAGAGGGTATTATGCTAAGTAAAATAAGCCAGACAAAGGAAGACAAAACCATATGAATCACTTATTTGTGGAATCAAAAACAAAAAAATGAACAAACAAACAAAACAGAAATGACTCATAGACACTGAGAAATTCCTATGGTTATCATGGGGGAGGGATTGGAATGACTGGGTGAAACAGGTGAAGGGGATAAAGGAGCACAAAATCTCAATCATACTATAAATTAGTGACAGGGATGAAAGTACCACATAGAGTGTATAGTCAATAATTCTGTAACATCTTTCTATGTTGACAGATAGTTAACTACACTACTTGGTGCAAACATTTAATAATGTAGATAATTGTTGGAGCATTATATTGTATACCTGAAACCAATATAATATTGTATATAAACTATACTTCAATAAAAAAATTAACATGAGTGATGTCACCAAAGTGGTTGTGTATGTAAGATTATGTATGGAAGAAACAATTCAACACAATAAAGGCCTCACAATAAAGGCTGTTCCTGACTTCATTACCCCTCACAAAAGACAACTATTCACAGACAAGATGCCACTGAGAGAATTCTAGAACACAGGGATAAGTCTGAAGCACCATAGAGATCAAAACAGACTGCATAAAAAGGGTAAGAGGAGTGTCGACATGCTGAGCACAATGCCCCTGCCCTGTGCTGGAATGGCACCACACCAAGAAGTCTCTCTTGAGCCTATGGTGCCTCTAGTGGGGAAGGGGAGTTCAGAGTGGATACCTAGCTCTCTCAGCATTTTGGGTCACTTACTGGGATTCCCCATTCCTGTCTCACCCAACAGGGCATGCAAGGGAATCTTCAGAGCTTGATCACTGGGAATCTGTGATGGGAGAAGTAGCAACGGCTTGCAATAATCAGTACTCTGATCTTGGCAGATTGGTTTCCTATCTGCAGTGTCCAAGTAGTAGTCCCAGCCAGCCGTTTGGCTGATCTGCAGAGCCAAGACTGTGTTACAATCTGACTGGGGAACTTAGTATAATGTAGGTCTGCCTGATTTGGGACCAAAAATGAAAAGCCTTGCCTGCCCTGAAGCTGGGCTTTCTGACTAACGACCCCAACCCCCAGCAACTCCCACAGGCAGTGGAGTTGAGTCAGACCCACCCATTGATGAGTGAAGCTCTTAGCCCTAACTAACCTGAAAGGCTTGCCAAACACCTAGAACCTGGATATCCCAGCAGTGCTTGAGCAGAGCATTTGGCAGGCAGAGCTGATCATCTTCAGAGCAGAGCTGGTGGTGCCATTCAGCTAGGGAACTTGGGATACAGGTTGGCTAGAGTCCAGAACACAAATAAAGAGCCCTGCTAGACTTAGAGCCAGCTTTCCTACTCCAGCCAGACAGAGAATCTAATTCATAGCCTTACCCACTACTGAGTATAGCTCCCAGCTCCTACAGTACAGAAAACCTAATTGTAAACAACTGGATGCTGCATACCTCAGGGCAGAGCTGACAGTTTTTAGAGCAAAGCCAACGGTCCTATTCAGACAGGGAACTTTGGATGTGGGTCACCATGAGTCAAGACCACAAAAAGCCTTTCTGGCCACAGACGTTCTGTGCCAGTGTAAGGAAACTTTGTAGCCCAGCCCATTGTTAAATATAGCCTTCAGCCTGACTGACCAGGGAAACTAGCCAGAGCACATGGGAAGCTGCATAGCCCATTTAACACCCCTGTTCACAGTGGCACTTGAACACAGAGACCAGCCCATGGCCTTCCCAGTCTGCAGAGTAAAACTATGGCCCTCTCTGTCCAGAGAACTCAGTGTGCAGTTTGCCAGATTTGGGTCCCCAAACAAATGGCAGTAATGGAAGAAATGAGGGGGAAATGGCATAAGGTACACAGAAAAAGTATGTAAAAATGACAGGCTCTCCCTTAATAGTAATTACTTTAAATGTAAATAAATTAAACTATCCCATCAAAACACAGAAGTTGTGAGAATAGGTTAAATATATATATATATATATGCTGGACCTAGGTGCTGTATATGAAAGACTCAGTTTAGAGGCAAAGATATAAATAGATTGAAAGGGAAAGGATGGAAAAAGATATTCTATGTAAATTGCAACCAAAAAAGAGATGGGGTAGTGTGATGGTTAATTTTATGTGTCAACTTGGCCTTGCTAAGGGATTCCCAGTGAGCTGATAAAACACTACTTCTAGATGTATCTGCGAGGGTGTCTCCAGATGAGATCAGTATTTGAAGCAGTAGACTGACGAAAGAAGATCACCATCACCCATGAGCATTCACACCCTCCAATTTTCTTTCTCTGCTTGAACTGAGCCATCCGTCTTCTCCTGCTCTCAGACATCAGCACTCCTGGGTCTAGGGAGTTCACACTCAGACCGGGACCATTGGCCCCCAAATACTCAGGCCTTTGGACTCAGACTGAATTACACCACTGGCTTGCCTCGTTCTCCAGCTTGCAGATGGCAAATCATGGAGCTTCCTGGCCTCCATAACTGACGGAGCCGGCCATCAGTAATCGAACAGTACCCAAAGAGAGGAGAGAGGATCAAGGAAAACAGAAGGAAGACAAGACTCAGAAGGGCACACTGTCAGTGCAGCCGCACTAAGCTTTATTTTTCCTCAGTATATACACAATCCCGCTATGAGACTGTCCAAAGCGTATTGGCGTCACAACAAAACCACTTCCTTAATCATACAAACAGTTGTTTTCTTAAACAAGTTCTCCATTTCCAGGGTCAAGGACCAGTCACTCTGTCTCAAGACATTCACGTCTCAAAACAGCTTGTACAAGCATAAAAGTTGCAGAATAAAGTTCTCTCTACAATATGGAGGAAGTAACAAAATGGCTTCACTCTGGTCAAGCAGTTTAGACAAGCAGCTCCCCACACGTAACTGCATGAACCATATCTTTTCTGTTTCTCTGGAGAACCCTTACTAATACAGGTGGCTTAACTAGTATCAAACAAGATAGACTGTAAGTCAAAAACTGTTGCAAGAGACAAAGGATGACATTATATACTGATAAAACCATCATTCATATATAACTATAAACATATGCACCACAAAAAGGAAACTCATATTATATGAACCAAACAACCAGACAAACGATCAGTAAGTAAATATAGGACTTGGAAAACATATGGACGAATTGTACCTAACAGACATATATGTAACTCAACGGTATATATACTCTACTCAACAGTAGCAGAATATATGTTTTTCTCTAGTACATATGGAACATTCTCCCAAGCAAACCATATATTAGACCACAAAACAGGTCTTAATGGAATGAAACTAGAAATAAAAGAAGAAAAACTGAAAAATCCCAACTATGTGGAATATAAACAGCACACGCTTAAATAGTCAACAGGTCTAATAGGAAATCACAAGGAAAATTAGAAAATAACTTGAAAAAATGAAAATGAAAACAAAACATACAAAAGCTTATTAGATTCCTTGAAAGCAGTGCTAAGAGCAAAATCTATAGCTATAAATGTATACAAGGAAGAACGATCTGAAAACAACAACTAACTTTACACCTTAAGGAATAAGAAAAAGAACAAACTAAACCCTAATCTAGAAGAAAGGAAGGAAATAATAAAGATTAGGGCAGAGATAAATGAAAGAGACTACAAAACCAATAGGGAAAAATCAATGAAATCAAGAGTAAGATATCTGAAAAGATAAACAAAATTGACAGTCATTTAACTAGGTTAGCTAAACTAAGAAATGAAAGAGGATATTATAATCAATTTTTAAAAATATAAAGGATTATAAGAGAACACTAGGAATAATTGTACACCAATAAAATTGGATAACCTAGATGAAATGGATAAAGTCTCAGAAACAGCAACCTACCAAGACTGAATCATGAAGAAAGAGAAGATCTGAATAGAAGTATAACTAATAAGGAGAATGAATCAGTAATCAAAAACCTCCCAAACAAAGAAAAGTCCAGGACATTTAAATATTTAAAATTCCAAGCATTTAAAGAATTAATACTAATCCTTCTCAAAACCTTCCAAAAAATAGAATAGTAGGGAAAATTTCCAAAATATGTCTGAGGCTAACATTACCCTGATACCAAAGCCAGATAAAAACATTATTAAGAAAAGGGGGGGGGGGCATCAATATCCCTTATGAACACAGATGCAAAAATCCTCAGCAAAATACTAGAAAACTAAATTCAACAACAAGTTAATGGACTATGTACCAAAGTCAAATGTGATTCATCCTAGGAATGCAAATGTGCTTCAACCTAAGAAAATCAATCAATGTAACATACCACATTAATAAAGCAAAGGGGAAAATCACATGACCATCTCAAATGATGCAAAAAATGGATCTGACAAAATCTGACACCCTTTCGTCGTTTAAAAAAAAACCTCTCAGAACAGTATGAATAGAAAGGAACTTTCTCAATGTGATGTCATTTATGAAAACCTACAGCTAACATGCTACTCGAAAAAATGAAAGCATTCCCCCTAGGATCAGGAACAAAACTAAAATGCCCATTTTTACCACTGCTATTCAACACTGTATTAAAAGTTCTAGCCAATGCAATTAGAAAATAAAATAAATAAATAAAAGGAATCCTATCTGTAAAGGAAGAAGTACAGCTCTCTCTATTCACAGATAACATGGTCTTATATATAGAAAATCCCAGATTCCACAAAGAAATATTGAAGTTAATAAATTCAGCAAACATTCAGGAAACAAGCTTAGCATGCAAAGTTAGCTCTATTTCTCAACACCAGCAGTGAATAAGTGAATAATTTGAAAATGAAATTAAGAATAAAACTTCATTTACAATAGTAGCAAAAAGCATAAAATATTTAGAAAAATATTAGCCAAGAGGTTACAAGAATTTTACATGGAAAACTACCCAACATTGCTAAAATAAACTAAATAAAACCTGAATAAATGAAAAAGTCTCCCAGGTTCATGAATAAGAAGTTAGGATGGCAGTACTTAATATTGTTAGGATGGCAGTACTTCCCAAGGCACTCTAGAGATTCAGTGCATTCCCTGACAAAATTCCAAAGGCCTATTTGAAAAATATAAAACTTGACTCTAAAATCCATATTTAATTGCAAGAGATCCCAAATAGCCAAAACAATGTTGAACGAAAAAAGCGTGAGAACTCACACTTCCCCATTTCAAACTTGCTACAAAGTTATAGTAAATCAAAACAATATGATACTGACATATGAATAGACATAAATACCAATGGTATACAATTGAGAGCACAAAAATAAAGCCATATATATGCAACTGATTTTTTACCAAGGTGCAATACAATCCAGTAAGAAAAAGAAAAGCCTGTTCAACAAATGCTGCTGGGAAAACTCAATTTCCATAGGCAAAAGAATGAAGTTGTATCCCTACCTCATACTGCACACAAAAACTTACTCAGAATGGATCAATGACCTAAATATAAGAGCTAAAACCATAAAGCTCAGAAGAAAAAAATATAAGGATAGCCATTAACTTGGATTTGGCAATGGATTCTCAGATATGACACCAAAAGTAAAAACAACAAAAGATAAATTGGGCTTCATTAAATTAAACTTTTATTCATCAAAAGACATTATGAAGAAAATGAAAAGACAACCTATGGAATGAGAAAAAATATTTGTAAACCATGTATCTGATAAGGCTTAATATCCAGAATATATAAAGAACCTCTGCAACTTGTCAGCAAAAAGACAAATAGATCAATTAAAAATGGGTGTTCACCCAAAAAGCAAATAACTCAATTAAAAAATGGGTGGAGGATCTGAACAGACACTACTCCAAAGAAGAAATTCGGATGGCCAACAGGCACATGAAAAGATGCTCCACATTGCTAATTATCAGGGAAATGCAAATTAAAACCACAATGAGATATCACCTCACACCAGTTAGGATGGGCTAACATCCAAAAGACAAGAAACTACAAATGTTGGCGAGGATGGGGAGAAAGGGGAACCCTCCTACACTGTTGATGGGGATGTAAATTAGTTCAACTATTGTGGAAAGCAATATGGGGGTTCCTCAAAAAACTCAAAATAGAAATACCATTTGACCCAGGAATTCCACTTCTAGGAATTTACCCAAAGAAAACAAGATCTCTGATTCAAAAAGACATATGCACCCCTATGTTTATCACAGCACTATTTACAATAGCCAAAAAATGGAAGCAACCTAAGTGTCCATCAGTAAATGAATGAATAAAGAAGAGGTGGTACATATACACAATGGAATACTATTCAGCCAAAAGAAGAAAACGAATCCTACTATTTGAACAACATGGATGAAGCTAGAGAGTATTATCCTCAGTGAAATAAGCCAGGTGAAGAAAGACAAGTACCAAAAGATTTCCCTCATTTGTGGAGTATAAGAACAAAGCAAAACTGAAGAAACAAAACACCAGTAGACTCAGACTCCAAGAGGGGGGACTAGCAGTTACCAAAGGGGAGAGGTAGGGGAGGGAGGGAAAAGGGGATTAAGGGGCATTATGATTAGCACACATCATGTAGGGGGGGCACGGGGAAGGGGGTACAGCACAGAGAAGACAAGTAATGACTCTATAGCATCTTACTACACTGATGGACAGTGACTGCAATGGGAGTGAGGGGGAACTCAATAATATGGGTGAATGTAATAGCCACAATGTTGCTCATGTAAAACCTTCATAAGATTGTTTATCAGTGATACCTTAATTAAAAAAAGAACAAAAAATGGGTGTTGAATAGACATTTTTCCAAAGAAGACAGAAATGACCAATAAGCATGCAAAATGATGCTTAACATCTTTATATGGGAAATGCAAATAAAAATCACAATGAGATAGACTTCATACCTACTAGAATGACTATAATTTAAAGAAAAAGGAAAACAAGTGTTGACAAGAATGCGTACCCTTCTACATTGCTGATAGGAGTATAAAATGGGGCAGCCACTAGAGAAAAGAGCTGGGCAGTTCAAACTTAAAATTGTTATATGATCCAGCAATTACATTCCTACCCAAAACAACTGAAAATAGAGATTTAAACAGATACCATACACCATGATCACTGTAGCATATTCACAGTAGCCAAAAAGATGGAAACAACCCAAATGTCCATAAGCAGATGAACAGGTAGTCAAACTGTGATATAATATGCAATTAAATATTATTCCACCATAAAAAGGAATAAAATTCTAACACTTGCTACAACATGAACGAACCCTGAAAACATTAAGCTAAGTGTAACAGGCCAGACAAAAAAGGACGAATTTTGTATGATTCCGCTACTATGAAATAGGCAAGTTCATAGAGACAGAAAATAAATTAGATGTTACTGGGGACTGGATGAAGGTGGAATGGCAGTTATTGCTTAGTAATTCTTCTTTTTGGGGTAATGAAAAGTTGTAGAAATAGATGTATTGATGATTACACAATATTGTGAAAGTAATTAATGCCACTGAACTGTACACTTAAAGATTATTAAAATAGCCAATTTTATGTATATATTACCACAATAAAAATGGTTTGCAGATTGATTAAAATCAGCTCAACTCTGGTTAAAAATGTATGATAAATTTTGAATAAGAGAAAATGCCCTGACCGTACAAGGAGTATTTTTTCAAATAAGCAATTATCATAGGTGGAACAGCAGAGGGACGCTCCTTCAAAGCACAGTGGAATCCTGCACTCTACAGCACAACCATTTAATTTTAATTTCATTTTGGAAATTAAGGCTAATGAAATAATATAGGGGTTGGTGATAAAATCTACGTATGTTGGAAAGCAGAACAAACATCAGTGATTTTTTATAATTTATTTTGGTATCATTATTTTACAATTGCATGTGCAATATTATGGTGATTAAACAACCCCCCTTCATTAGGTCCCCCCACACCCCATTACCGTCACTGTCAATCAGCATACTGAGATGCTATAGAATCACTACTTATCGTCTCTGAGCTGCACAGCCCTCCCAATGCCCCCACAACATTAAATCTGCTAATCGTAATGCCCCTTTTTCCCTCTAACCCCTCCCTTCCCACCCATCTTCCACAGTCCCTTTCCCTTTGGTAACTATGAGTCCGTTCTTGGGTTCTGTGAGTCTGCTGCTGTTTTGTTCCTTCAGTATTTTTTCTTTGTTCTTATACTCCACATATGAGTGAAATCATTTGATACTTGTCTTTTTCGGCTTGGCTTATTTCACTGAGCATAATACCCTCTAGCTCCATCCATGTTGTTGCAAATAGTAGGATTTGTATTCTTCTTATGGCTGTATAATATTCCATTGTGTATATGTACCACATCTTCTTTATCCATTCATCTACTGATGGACACTTAAGTTGCTTCCATTTCTTGGCTATTGTGATTAGTGCTGCAATAAACATATGGGTGCATATGTCTTCCTCAAACTGGGCTGCTGCAGACTTAGGGTAAATTCCTACGAGTGGAATTCCTGGGTCAAATGGTATTTCTATTTTGAGTTTCTTGAGGAACCTCCATACTGCTTTACACAATGGTTGAACTAATTTGCATTCCCACCAGCAGTGTAGGAGGGTTCCCTTTTCTCCACATCCTTGTCAACATTTGTTGTTGTTTGTGTTTTGGATGTTGGCTATCCTCACTGGTGTGAGGTGATATCTCACTGTGGTTTTAATCTGCATTTCTCTGATGATTAGTGATGTGGAGCATCTTTTCGTGTGCCTGTTGGCCATCTGAATTTCTTCTTTAGAGAAGTGTCTATTCATGTCCTCTGCCCATTTCTTTATTGGATTATTTGCTTTTTATTTGTTAAGGTGCATGAGTTCTTTATTTTGGATGTCAACCCTTTATCAGATACGTTATTTATGAATATATTCTCCCATACTATAGGATGTCTTTTTGTTGTACTGATGGTGTCCTTTGCTATACAGAAGATTTTCAGCTTGATATGGTCCCACTTGTTCATTTTCGGTTTTGTTTCCCTTGCCTGGGGAGATATATTCATGAAGAAGTCGCTCATGTTTATGTCCAAGAGATTTTTGCCTATGTTTTTTCCTAAGAGTTTTATGGTTTCATGACTTACATTCAGGTCTTTGATCCACCTTGAGCTTACATTTGTGTATGGGGCTAGACAGTAGTCCAGTTTCATTCTCTTACATGTAGCTGTCCAGTTTTTCCAACACCAGCTGCTGAAGAGGTTGTCATCTCCCCATTGTATATCCAAGGCTCCTTTATCAAATATTAATTGACTATATATGTTTGGGTTAATGTTTGGATTTTCTATTCTGTTCCACTGGTCTGTGGGTCTGTTGTTGTGCCAATACCAAATTGTCTTGATTACTGTGGCTTTCTAGTAGAGCTTGAAGTCAGGGAGCATAATTCATCCTGCTTTATTAATCCTTCTCAGGATTGCTTTGGCTACTCGGGGTCTTTCTGTGGTTCCATATGAAGTTTAGAATTATTTGTTCCAGTTCATTGAAGAAAGCTGTTTGTAGTTTGATAGGGATTGCATTGAATCTGTAGATTGCTTTAGGTAGTATAGCCATTTTGACAATATTTATTCTTCCTAGCCAAGAGCATGGGATGCATTTCCATTTGTTAGTGTCCTCTTTAATTTTTCTTAGGAGTGTTTTGTAGTTCTCAGAGTACAGGTCTTTCACTTCCTTTGTTAGGTTTATTCCTAGGTATTTTATTCTTTTTGATGCAATTGTGAACGGAATTGTTTTTCTAATTTCTCTTTCTGTCCGTTCTTCATTAGTGTATAGGAAAGCAACATATTTCTGTGTGTTAATTTTGTATCCTGCAACTTTACTGAATTCAGATATTAGTTCTAGTAGTTTTGGAATGGAGTCTTTAGGATTTTTTTATGTACAGTATCATGTCATCTGCAAATAGTGACAATTTGACTTCTGTACCAATATGGATGCCTTGTATATCTTTGTTGTGTCTGATTGCTGTGGCTAGGACATCCAGTAATATGTTGAATAACAGTGGAGAGAGTGGGCATCCCTATCTTGTTCCTGATCTTAGATGAAAAGCTTTCAGCTTCTCACTGTTAAGCATGATGTTAGCTGTGGGTTTGACATATATAGCCTTTCATGATGTTGAGGTACTTGCCGTCTATACCCATTTTGTTGAGAGTTTTAATGAGGAATGGATGCTGAGTTTTGTTAAATGCTTTTTCAGCATCTATGGAGATGATCATGTGGTTTTTGTTCTTCTTTTTGTTGATGTGGGGGATGATGTTGATGGATTTTCGAATGCTGTACCATCCTTGCATCCCTGAGATGAATCCCACTTGATCAAGCTGTATGATCCTCTTGATGTATTTTTGAATTCGGTTTGCTAATATTTTGTTGAGTATTTCTGCATCCACGTTCATCAGGGATATTGGTCTGTAATTTTCTTTCTTAGTGAGGTCTTTGCCCGGTTTTGGTTTAGAGTGATGCTGGCTTCATAGAATGAGTTTGGAAGTATTCCCTCCTCCTCTACATTTTGGAAAACCTTAAGGAAAATGGGTGTTATTTCTTCTGTATGTGTCTGGTAGAATTCAGAGGTGAATCCACCTGGTCTGGGGGTTTTTTTCTTGGGTAGTCTTTTGATTACTGATTCAATTTCGTTGCTGATAATCAGTATGTTTAGTTTTTCTGTTTCTTGCTTGGTCAGTCTTGGAAGGTTGTATTTTTCTAAGAAGTCGTCCATTTCTTCTAGGTTTTCCAGCTTGTTAGCATATAGATTCTCATAACATTCTCTCATAATTCTTTGTATTTCTGTGGGGTCTGTCATTATTTTTCCTTCCTCATTTCTGATTCTGTTTATGTGTGTAGATTCTCTTTTTCTCTTAATGAGTCTGGCTAGGGGTGTATCTGTTTGGTTTATTTTTTCAAAGAACCAGCTCTTGGTTTTATTGATTTTTTTCTATTGTTTTATTCTTCTCAATTTTATTTATTTCTTCTCTGATCTTTATTATGTCCCTCCTTCTGGTGACTTTGGGCCTCATTTGTTCTTCTTTTTCCAATTTCAGTAATTGTGTCTTTAGACTATTCATTTGGGAATGATCTTCTTTCTTTAAATAGGCCTGGATTGTAATATACTTTTCTCTTAGAACTGCGTTAGCTGCGTCCCACAGAAGTTGTGACTTTGTGTTGTTGTTGTCATTTGTCTCCACATATTCTTTGATTTCTGTTTTGATTTGGTCATTAACCCATAGATTAATTAGGAGAATGTTGTTAAGTCTCCATGTATTTGTGAGCCTTTTTAATTTCTTTCTAAAAACTATTTCTAGTTTTATACCTTTGTGATCTGAGAAGATGGTTGGTAGCATTTCAATATTTTTGAATTTACTGAGGTTCTTTTTGTGGCCTAGTATGTGGTCTATTCTGGAAAATGTTCCATGTGCACTTGAGAAGAATGTGTATTCTGCTCTTTGGGGGCAGAGCTCTGTAGATGTGTGTTAGGTCCATTTGTTCTAGTGTGTTGTTCAGTGCCTCTGTGTCTTTACTTATTTTCTGTCTGGTTGATCTGTCCTTTGGAGTGAGTGGTGTGTTGAAGTCTCCTAAAATGAATGCATTGCTGTCTATTTCCTCCTTTAATTCTGTTAGTATTTGTTTCACATATGCTGGGGCTCCTGTGTTGGGTGCATATACATTTATAATGGTTATATCTTCTTGCTGGACTGACCCCTTTATCATTATGTAATGTCCTTCTTTATCTCTTGCTACTTTCTTCGTTTTGAAGTCTATTTTGTCTGATACAAGTACTGCAACACCTGCTTTTTTCTCTTTGTTGTTTGAATGAAATATCTTTTTCCATCCCTTCACTTTAAGTCTGTGTATATTTTGGGATTGAGGTGAGTCTCTTGTAAGCAGTATATAGATGGGTCATGCTTTTTTATCCATTCTGTTACTCCGTGTCTTTTGATTGGTGAATTCAGTCTATTTACATTTAGGGTGATTATTGAAAGATATGTACTTATTGCCATTGCTGGCTTTACATTCGTGGTTACCAAAGGTTCAAGAGTTGCTTCTTTACTATCTAACAATCTAACTTAACTTTCTTGTTACGTTATTGTAAACACTGTCTGATGTTTCTTTATTTCTCTACCTTCTTGTTCTTCCTCCTCCATTCTTTATATTCTAGGTGTTTTATTCTTTGCTTTTACTTAGTATTTGGATGGTTGGCTTTCATTGCTATGATTTTATTTTCTGGTGACATCTTTTTCGCCTTAGGAGTGCTTCCCTTTAGAGCAGTCCGTTTAATATATCCTGTAGAGGTGGTTTATGAGAGGCAAACTCTCTCAGCTTTCGTTTGTCTGGAAACTGTTTAATCCCTCCATCATATTTAAATGATAATCGTGCTGGATACAATATTCTTGGTTCGAGGCCCTTCTGTTTCGTTGCGTTAAATATATCATCCCATTCTCTTCTGGCCTTTAAGGTTTCTGTTGATAAGTCTGATGATCGTCTGAGGGCTTTTCCTTTGTAGGTGATCTTTTTTCTCTCTCTAGCTGCCTTTAATACTCTGTCGTTATCTTTGATCTTTGCCATTTTAATTATCATGTGTCTTGGTATTGTCTTCCTTGGGTCCCTTGTGTTGGGAGATCTGTGGGCTTCCATGGACTAAAAGACTATTTCCTTCCCCAGCGTGGAAAAGTTTTCAGCAATTATTTCCTCAAAGACACTTGCTGTCCCTTTTTCTCTCTCTTCTTCCTCTGGTACTCCTATAATGCGAATATTGTTCCGTTTGGATTGGTCACACAGTTCTCTTAATATTCTCTCATTCCTAGAGATCATTTTATCTCTCTCTGCCTCAGCTTGTCTGTATTCCTGTTCTCTGATTTCTATTCCATTAAGAGTCTTTTGCATCTCATCCAGTCTGCTGTTAAGCCCATTGATCACTTGTCTGATTTCTGCATTGTCTTTCGCCACTTCCCTCACTTCCTCCCTCAGCTCTCACACATTTCTCTGTAGATTCATCAGCATGGTTATGCTATTGTTCTGAATTCTTTTTCAGGAAGACTGTGCATTTCCATTCCTTCAGGCTCCCTCTCTGGGGTTGTCTGGTTGATCTTAGTCTGGACCATATTCCTGTGTCTTTTGATGGCTATAGAAGTGGTCGCTGGTAGTTGCCACGTATGTCAGCTGGGCTCTTTAAGACTTTAAAAAGAGAAAAAAATAGAAAGAAAGAAAAAAGAAAGAAAAGGAAAAAAAAGAAAGAAGAAAAAAAAAACAAAAAAAGAACGCCCACTGGGAGTAGATTCTGTGGGAATGCTGTAGGTGGTGCTGTTGCTCTACTCTTCCTCAGCAGTGGCCGGGCTGCTCCGCAGGGCCCTTTATAGCTCCGCCTTGCGGGGTGGGGTATTCTCTCAGGTGTAACTGTACGCTGTGCGCTCTCCTGTGTATTCTGGTCTCTCCTTTAGGATTAGTTGTATTTGCTGTATTTTCATAGATATATATAGTTTTGGGAGGAGATTTCTGCCGCCCTGCTCACGCTGCCATCTTCCCGGAAGAGGTCCAGTGTTTTAAAATATACATTAAACACCTAAAAACTTAGCTAAAATATTAATTACTTATACCAAAAATCACCTTTTCTCCTGCTACACCCTGGTGAATTTTTCGTATAATATTATATTAAGAATTCAAGGAGAGTGGATTGAAGATGGCGGCGTGAGAGGTGAGACAGTCGCTTCCTCCTAAAACCTCATATAATATGAAAATAAAGCTACATCAACTACTCTTGAAAGAGCAATGCGAAAGAGGACGGCAACAAACTACGTACAACTGGAGACAAGAGCACTCCTCACAGAAAAGTGTAACGCACAAAAGCTCTGGTCCTGCGGGATCCAAGCCCTTCCCCCACGCCAGCTCACTGGCAGGAGGAACAGGAACGGAGCAGGGAGGGAGTGGGGATGTGCGACTGCTGAATACCTAACTCTGGAGATCTGCTCTGGGAGCACAAACCTACATTTCATGGTGCTTGCATGATACTCTTGTAATTAGGGGGTTGCAAAGCTAAGACAGGCAGAATTCCTGGAGAGACTAAGAATCCAGCTGCTTGTGAAAGCAGGGGTCCATACCCAGCTGACAGGGACAAAAGAAGGGCGGGCAGTCTGAGAGACTTCCTAACAAAGAAGCCCTTAGCAAGAGAGCTGCTAAAGGGGCAAGGATTGCATGGAGCTTACTGCTCAGGAGAAAGGACAGGCAGACAAAATTGTCCGGGTGCACTCTGCCCAGAAGGTTGGGAACTTTCATGATCTTCAGGTGCTCCAGCTCCCTGGCTGCCTACACAGCTCCAAGAACCCCTTCTGTGACAGGCAGACTTGTGTGTCTTTCTTCTGACCAGCCCCACTGGGCTTGCCAACTGGGAAATCCTTCCCTGGTGTTAGGCCAGCCAGAGAGAAGATCTGCCTATAGCAACTAAAAACGCAAAGCACAGAGGCTTATACCTGTGTGTTCAGCCCACTGGTTCAGGCAGCGGAGACAGGCATAGCAGCCACGAACCAGCAAACACCCCTTTCCTCCCGGAGGCACCAATACCACTCCGGTACAATCCCCACATTGCTTCAGGGGCTAAGCAGCTCCACAGAGTAGAGATTCTGGGCACTAGAGGGCGCCATACACAAATATGAAATGCCAAAGGAACCTGGTCCAGAGTAAAATTATGAACACAAATCCTGAGAAAGATTTAAATGATACGGACCTTATGACTCTCCCTGAAAGGGAGTTCAAAATAAAAATCATTAACATGCTCATGGAGGTACGGAAAGATATTCAAGAACTCAGGAACGAATTCCGGTCAGAGATCCAATCATTGAAGAACACAATGCACGGTATTAAGAGCAGATTGGATATGGTGAAGGAGACAATAAATGAAATTGAAACTAGAGAAGAGGAATATAAAGAAGCTGAGGCACAGAGACAAAAAAAGGATCTCTAAGAATGAAAGAATAATGAGAGAACTGTGTGACCAATCCAAACGGAACAATATTCGCATTATAGGGGTACCAGAGGAAAAAGAGAGAGAAAAAGGGATAGAAAGCGTCTTTCAGGAGGTGATTGCTGAGAACTTCCCCAATCTGAGGAAAGAGATAGTCTCTCAGGCCATGGAGGTGCGCAGATCTCCCAACACAAGGGACCCAAGAAAGACAACAGCAAGACATATAGTAATTAAAATGGCAAAGATCAAGGATAATGACAGACTACTAAAAGCAGCCAGAGAGATAAATAGGATCACATACAAAGGAAAACCCATGAGGCTATCATCAGACTACTCAGCAGAAACCTTACAGGCCGGAAGGGAGTGCCATGATGTATTTAATGCAATGAAGCAGAAGGGCCTTGAACCAAGATTACTTTATCCGGCAAGATTATCATTTAAATTTGAAGGAGGGATTAAACAATTCCCAGATAAGCGAAAGGTGAGAGAATTTGCCTCCACAAACCATCTCTACAGTGTATTTTGGAGGGAATGCTGTAGATGGAAGTGTTCCTACAGATTAATAGCTGTCACCAGAGGTAATAAAACCACAGTAAAGAAAATGGAACAGCTAATTACTAAGAAAATGTAAAATTAAATTAACTATTCCCAAAGTCAATGAAGGGATAGACAAACAGTACAGAATATGATACCTAATATATGAAGAATGGAATAGAAAGAAAAAGGAGGAAACAAACAAACAAACAACCTTAAGATTGTGTTTGTAATACCATATTAAGTTAGTTGCTACACTTGTAGATAGTAGGGAAGTTAACCTTGAACCTTTGGTAATGACGAATCTGAAGCCTGCACTGCCAATAAGTACATACCCATCCATAATCACCCTAAATGTAAATAGACTGAATGCACCAGTCAAAAGACATAGAGTCACTGAATGGATAAAAAAACAAGACCCATCTATATGCTGCCTTCAAGAGACTCACCTTAAACCCAAAGACATACACAGACTAAAAGTGAAGGGATGGAAAAAGATATTTCATGCAAACAACAAGGAGAAAAAACAAGGTGTAGCAGTACTTGTATCAGACAAAATAGACTTCAAAACGAAGAAAGTAGCAAGAGATAAAGAAGGACATTACATAATGATAAAGGGGTCAGTCCAACAAGAAGATGTAACCATTATAAATATACATGCACCCAACACAGGAGCACCAGCATATGTGAAACAAATACTAACAGAATTAAAGGAGGAATAAGACAGCAATGCATTCATTTTAGGAGACTTCAACACACCACTTACTCCAAAGGACATATCAAAAAGACAGAGAATAAGTAAAGACACAGAGGCACTGAACAACACAGTAGAACAGATGGACCTAACACACATCTACAGAACTCTGCACCCAAAAGCAGCAGGATACACATTTTTCTCAGGTGCACATGAAACATTTTCCAGAATAAACCACATACTAGGCCACAAAAAGAACCTCAGTAAAGTCAAAATTATTGAAATTCTAAAAGCCAACTTCTCAGATCACAAAGGTATAAAACTAGAAATCGTTTTTAGAAAGAAATCAAAAAGGCTCACAAATACATGGAGACTTAACAACATTCTCCTAACTAATCAATGGGTTAATGACCAAATCAAAACAGAAATCAAAGAATATATGGAGGCTAATGATAACAACAACACAAAGCCACAACTTCTGTGGGACGTAGCAAAGGCAGTTATAAGAGGAAAGTATATTGCAATCCAGGCCTATTTAAAGAAGGAGGGGCATTTCCAAATGAATAGTCTAAAGACACAATTACTGAAATTGGAAAAAGAAGAACAAATGAGGCCCAAAGTCACCAGAAAGAGGGACATAATAAAGATCAGAGAAGAAATAAATAAAATTGAGAAGAATAAAACAATAGAAAAAATCAACAAAACCAAGATCTGGTTCTTTTAAAAAATAAACAAAATAGATAAACCCCTAACCAGACTCATTAAGAGAAGAAGAGAATCTACACACATAAACAGAATCAGAAATGAGAAAGAAAAAATAACGACGGACCCCACAGAAATACAAAGAATTATAAGAGAATATTATGAGAATTTATATGCTAAAAAGCTGGAAAACCTAGAAGAAATGGACGACTTCTTAGAAAAATACAACCTTCCAAGACTGACCAAGCAAGAAACGGAAAAACTAAACAGACCAATCACCAGTGACGAAATCGAATCAGTAATCAAAAAACTACCCAAGAACAAAACCCCCAGACCAGATGGATTCACTTCTGAATTCTACCAGACATATAGAGAAGAAATAACACCCATTCTCCTTAATGTTTTTCAAAAAATAGAAGATGAGGGAATACTTCCAAACTCATTCTATGAGGCTGGCATCACTCTTATACCAAAACCGGGCAAAGACCTCACCAAAAAAGAAAATTACAGACCAATATCCCTGATGAACACAGAGGCAAAAATACTCAACAAAATATTAGCAAACTGAATTCAAAAATACATCAAGAGGATCATACAGCATGATCAAGTGGGATTCATCCCAGGGATGCAAGGATGGTACAGCATTCGAAAATCCTTCAACATCATCCCCCACATCAACAAAAAGAACAAAAACCACATGATCATCTCCATAGATGCTGAAAAAGCATATGACATAATTCAGCATCCATTCCTCATTAAAACTCTCAACAAAATGGGTATAGACGGCAAGTACCTCAACATCATAAACACCATATATGACAAACCCACAGCTAACATCATACTTAACAGCGAGATGCTGAAAACTTTTCATCTAAGATCGGGAACAAGACAGGTTGCCCACTCTCTCCACTGTTATTCAGCATAGTACTGGAGGTCCTAGCCACAGCAATCAGACAAAACAAAGACATACAAGGCATCCAGATTGGTAAAGAAGAAGTCAAATTGTCACTATTTGCAGATGACATGATACTGTACATAAAAAACCCTAAAGACTCCACTCCAAAACTACTAGAACTAATATCTGAATTCAGCAAAGTTGCAGGATACAAAATTAACACACAGAAATATGTTGCTTTCCTATACACTAATGATGAACTAACAGAAAGAGAAATCAGAAAAACAATTCCATTCACAATTGCATCGAAAAGAATAAAATACCTAGGAATAAACCTAACGAAGGAAGTGAAAGACCTGTACTCTGAAAACTACAAGACACTCCTAAGAGAAATTAAAGAGGACACTAACAAATGGAAATGCATCCCATGCTCTTGGCTAGGAAGAATAAATATTGTCAAAATGGCTATACTACCTAAAGCAATCTACAGATTCAATGCAATCCCTATCAAACTACCAACAGCTTTCTTCAATGAACTGGAACAAATAATTCTAAAATTCATATGGAACCACAAAAGACCCCGAATAGCCAAAGCAATCCTGAGAAGGAGGAATAAAACAGGGGGAATTACGCTCCCTGACTTCAAGCTCTACTACAAAGCCACAGTAATCAAGACAATTTGGTATTGGCACAAAAACAGATCCACAGACCAGTGGAACAGAATAGAAAATCCAAACATTAACCCAAATATATACAGTCAATTAATATTTGATAAAGGAGCCTTGGATATACAATGGGGAGAGGACAGCCTCTTCAGCACCTGGTGTTGGAAAAACTGGACAGCTACATGTAAGAGAATGAAACTGGACTACAGTCTAACCCCATGCACAAAGGTAAACTCAAGGTGGATCTAAGACCTGAATGTAAGTCATGAAACCATAAAACTCTTAGATAAAAACATAGGCAAAAATCTCTTGGACGTAAACATGAGCGACTTCTTCATGAGCATATCTCCCCGGGCAAGGGAAACAAAACAAAAATGAACAAGTGGGACTATATCATGCTGAAAAGCTTCTGTACAGCAAAGGACACCATCAGTAGAACAAAAAGACATCCTACAGTATGGGAGAATATATTCATAAATGACGTATCCGAAAAGGGGTTGACATCCCAAATATATAAAGAACTCATGCACCTTAACAAACAAAAAGCAAATAATCCAATTAAGAAATGGGCAGAGGACATGAACAGACACTTCTCTAAAGAAGAAATTCAGATGGCCAACAGGCACATGAAAAGATGCTCCACATCGCTAATCATCAGAGAAATGCAGATTAAAACCACAATGAGATATCACCATACACCAGTGAGGATGGCCAACATCCAAAACACAAACAACAACAAATGTTTGTGAGGATGAGCATGTAGATGGGTCTTGCTTTTTTATCCATTCTATTACTCTGTGTCTTTTGATTGGGACATTCAGTCCATTTACATTTAGGGTGATTATCGATAGATATATACTTATTGCCATTGCAGGCTTTGGATTCTTGGTTACCAAAGGTTCAAGGGCCACTTCTTTACTATCTAAGAGTCTAACTTAACTCACTTACTATGGTATTATAAACAGTCTGATGATTATTTCTCTCCCTTTTTCTTCCTCCTCCACTCTTTATATGTTAAGTGTTTTATTCTGTACTCTTGGTTTTTCCCTTGACTGATTTTGTGGATAACTGAGTATATTTTGCCTTTAGTTAATATTTGGTTGGTCTACTTTCTTTGTCGTCATTTTTTTTCCCTCTGGTGACTGCTATTTAGCCTTAGGCATCCTTCCATCTAAAGCAGTCCCTTTAAAATATCCTGTAGAGAGGGTTTGTGGGAAGTTCAAGGGTAGCTTCTTTACTATCCAACCATCTAACTTAACTCTATTATTAATCTATTATAAACACAGTCTGATGATTCTTAATTTCTCTCCCTTCTTATTCTTTGTCCTCCTTTCTTTATATGTTAGGTGTTTTATTCTGTACTCTTTTGTGTTTCTTTTGATTGCTTTTGTGGATAGTTGATTTTACTTTTTGCCTTTAGTTAGTATTTGGTTGGTCTGCTTTCTTTGCTGTGAATTCATTTTCTCTGGTGACATCTATTTAGCCTTAGGAGTGCTTCCATCTAGAGCAATCCCTTTAAAATATCCTGTAGAGGTCGTTTGTGGGAGGCAAATTCCCTCACCTTTTCCTTGTCTGGAAATTGTTTAATCCCTCCTTCAAATTTAAATGATAATCGTGCTGGCCACAGAATTCTTGGTTCAAGGCCCTTCTGTTTCATTGCATTAAATATATCATGTCATTCTCTTCTGGCCTGTAAGGTTTCTGTTGAGAAATCTGATAGCCTGATAGGTTTTCCTTTGTAGGTGATCTTTTTTCTCTCTGTGGGTGCCTTTAATACTCTGTCCTTGTCTTTGATCTTTATCATTTTAATTATTATATGTCTCAGTGTTGTCCTCCTTGCTTCCCTTGTGTTGGGAGATCTGTGGGCTACCATGGTCTGAGAGACTATTTCCTTCCCCTACTTCGGGAAGTTTTCAGCAATTATTTCTTCAAGGACACTTACTATCCCTTTTTCTCTCTTCTTCTTCTGGAACCCCTATAATGAGAATAGTTTCATTTGGATTGGTCACACAGTTCTCTTAATATTCTTTCATTCGCAGAGATCCTTTTATCTCTCTCTGCCTCAGCTTGTCTGTATTCCTGTTCTCTGATTTCTATTCCATTAACAGTCTCTTGCACCTCGTGCAGTCTGCTCTTCAGTCCTTCTATTGATTGTTCATTTCTGTTATCTTCTCCAGACTTCATCCCTTGGCTCTTGCATATTTCTCTGCAGATCCATCAGCATGGTTATGACTTTTATTTTGAATTCCTTTTCAAGAAGATTGGGTATATCTATCTCACCAGGCCCTCTCTCTGGAGTAGTCTGAGTGATTTTTGACTTTTTCATGGCAATAGAAGTGGTCGCAGGCAGGTGGTGCATGTGTCAGCTGGGAGAACAAAGTCCCTTCGTGATTTGGTCGCCTTGCCCTTCTCCACTGCCTGTGTCATCTACCCACACACTGGGAGCAGTCCCTGGGATAATCTCCTGAGCTGCCATGGGTGGGGCAGCCTTTGGGAAAGCCTACCGCACTGCAGGGGGGTAGCACCCGCCCCAGGTGTGTTCTCCTGCGAGAACGGTGCCCCTTCGCGCCTTCCATACCTTGTTCTGGCTTCCTCTGTCTGTCCCAGTTAGCTGCGCTCTGGGAGGAGACTCTGTATGGTTGCTGTGCGTGGGGCTGTTCTCCAGCTTCTCCACAGCTGTGACAGGTCAGCAAGTTTGCCTGCAACACCTGCCGGGGGGTGGGCAGAATGAATGACAGGCTGCTTATCACCGTGAGGGGCTTTGGGGCTGCATTACTGCCCTGGGGGTTAAGGAGCCTGAAGTTCCTCAAGATTCCCAGCCTGCTGAGCTGAGAGTGCTGGAATGATTTTGTCCAGTTGTTGAGTCCTTCTCCCTTTAAGACTTTTTAAAAGCACCCACTTTTCTTTTGCCCCAGGGGAGCCAGGTGTGGGGACCCGCTCGCAGTCTGTCTTGGATTTTACTTTTACTTTTCTCTAATATCCAGTACACCATGCAATGTGTGTCTGTGCTCCCAGTGCAGATTACTAGGGCTGGTTATTTAGCAGTCCTGTGCTTCCACTTCCTCACCAGTCTCATTCTTTTCCTCCTGCCAGTGAGCTGGGGTGGGGGTATTGCTCAGGTCCCGTGAGCCACGGCTTTGTATCTTACCCTTTTCGTGAGATGCTGAGTTCTTGCAGATGTAGATGTAGCCTGGCTGTTGTACTGTATCTTCTGGTCACTCTTTTAGGAATAATTGTGTTCGTTGTATTTTTAAAAATCTATATGGTTTTGGAAAGAGATTTCTGCCACTCTACTCATACTGCCGTCTTCAGCCCCTCTTCTGTTTCTTAATTTTTTTACCACAATAGGAGGTTAAAATAAATCTATCCCACTGTTATTTTAAATTTCATTTATTTGATAGCTAGTAGGGATGAATATATTTATAAGTACTTATTGGTCATATGTTTCTCTAAATTATGACTTGTTTGTTTCCTTTTGCTTATTTTGGGGAGGGCTATTCCTATTTCTTGTGTAAAAGATCTTCATACATACATTTTATGAAGATTTTCCATTTATCTTTTATCTCATATTTTTATCATAAAAAAAGTCTTAAATTTATAGATAGCCAAATATATTAACATATTCCCTTGTGACATAATGCTTAAAAGCCTTGCTTTAGCCAAAACCATCTGTTATCCAGTGTTTCTTCTAATTTGTTCATAGTTCATTCATCATTGCCAGATATTAAATCAGTCTGCAACTTAGTCTAGTGTATTATATGAATTAGAGTCCTGACCATTTTCTCATAAGTTTATTTTTTGTGATTATTTCATACTTTTGTGAAAAAGTTTTAATAAGTAAACCATAAAATTTAATTATTATATTCATTCAAATCTGTTTCTGGAATTTTCACTCAGTACCAAAACCGTACCCACATTGCTTTAGTTATTGTAGTTTTACATTATACACTGATTTTTGGATAAGCAAATCCTCCTTAATTATTGTTTTGTATAATCATCAGTTTATCTCAATAAATCCTATAATAATTCTTTTAAGCTCAAAATTATTCCATTTCTGTCTAGAAATAAATTGTCTTAGGTTTGTATATAAATTTGGAGACAATGGAAATTGAAATATTTTATAATATCATGGCTTGAAAACCAGCAACATAAATTTCTATTTCTTCACTGTTAATTTATATCCCTGAATACAGTATCTTTTTCTTCATATAAAACTGTATTTTTCTTAAATATGCTATCCTAATATTAAGAATATAATTTTTTCTATTATGTTTTCTAAATGGTTGTTCCTGATAAAAAGGAAAACTGCTTTTTTTGCTATTTTTTTATACCTACTTTGTCCCCACTTACATTTCTGAACTATATCATTAATAAATTTGTGTATGATCTCACATTTTTTCAGAAATATTATATATAAAAAATTATACATTTGCATGCCACTTATAAAAATGCTTGTTGCTTATTTCAATTCTTGTTTTATCATTTAGCAAGAATTTGAAAAAGAGCAATATGACTCAACATCTTAGTTTAATTTATTTTAATTGAAATGGCTGAAGTATTTCACTTTTACATACAATATTGACTCAGTTTGCAATAGATTTCTTTAGTTTAAGCAAGTTTACTCTTCTTTCTAGGTTACTGTTTCAGATAAGAATGAATGTTAAATTGTATTAATATCTTCCTGTTACAGATAATGAATATGCTTTTCAGAGCTTGATATCCTTTACCTGTAAAGCTTGTTTCAGTTGTTCCTGAAGGACTTTGTTCTCAATTTCCAGAGTACCTGTTACATTCCAGGATGTAATGTGAGAGGAAAAAAAGATTCATTTGGTATTTTGTTTTTATTAATGTACTGTTACAACTATCACCTTTCTAAAATCTATAGATACCCAAAATAAATAATTTGAGCATACTCATTTACTGCACACTTCTCAGGCATAATAATGGATAATTTCTGTAGCTATAGCTTCCTATTGGTTTTCTAGAGGCAAATTCACCTTGAATCTGGAAAATTACAACTACAGTAAATTAAAAACTTCATTTTTCCTTTTCTCTAGGACAAAAATATATTTAAATACAAACATTTCAAATGTTATAAAAAGAAACAACTCTACTTTTAACACAAAACAAACAGCTCTGACTTTGTGAGAATTAACAGATTCAATTACACATGAAAAGTCTCAATAATTCTCCATTAGATGGAAGACAGTTTGAGAACAATATCTAACGTCCCTAGTTCTGCTTCTTATATTGCAGTGCAAGTTTCTACTGGACAAACCCTGCCACACATAACAATCACAAACTATGAACAAAACACAGATATCAACACCAGAGTGAGTAGATTATTGAGAGAAGGTGACACTTAAAGAAGGAAAGAGTCCTAAGTAAGATTCTTGTTTCCTGGACTCTAGTCTGAGTATAAGCCTTATCTGAGCCAGGCAAAGCACCTGACCTTAGGGGGAAGTCACACAAAAAAGACAACTAGAAAGAAGGAGCCCCAAACTCTTCATATAAACTGTCCAAATCTCCCCTGATCCCTGAACTACAAATGCAAAAAAAGAATACTCAGCAGCCTAGGAAAATATAAAAAAACTGAAATGCAATTTGAGCTGCTGCCCAAATACAAAATTTTCATTTTACATCCAATAATGTTAACTACATATTAAAACAAAACAAAACAAGACAAAAACGTACCAATCATCAGAAGAATATAGCAGAATCCTGTTTCAACAGCATGACATTCCCAAAATCCAGGATACAATTTAGAATTATTTGACATTTCAAGAAACAGGAAAATGAGACTTACTGTTAAGATAAAAAACAATCTACAGGGAGTAATCCGAAGATAGTCTAGGTTTTAGAATTAGTGTACAAGAATTTTAAATTAACTAGTGTAATACAAAACAAAGGAAAACATGTTCATAATAAATGAAATTATGGAGCTCTCAGAGAAATACAAACTACAAAAAAAATAGCAAACTAGAAATTGTAGCACAGATAAATGCATCTCAATTTAAAAATTTAATGGATGAACACAGGAGCAGATTGTATATGACTATGGATATGACCATGGAAGAAGAAAATATCTATCTAAACACAAGAGACAAAGATTTCTTTTTTTACAATGTCCGTACTCCATACTTAACTCATTTTGTTTCTTTTTTATATTGAATTATGTTGACATACAATCTTATATTAATTTCAAGTATACAACACAGTGGTTCAACAGTTACCCACATTATTAAATCCCCACCCCAATTAGTGCAGTTACTATTGTCAACATAGGAAAATGTTACAGAATCATTGGCTATATTCTCCATGCTATACTACCATCCCCATGACCAAGTTATATTGTGACTGAGATTTTGTGCCTCTTTACCCCACTCACCTTCCACATTGACTCACCCCAACCCCACCCCCATGGTAACAACCAGTCACTTCTCAGTGTCTGTAAATCAACTGCTCTTCACTGTTTTGTTAAACAAAGATTTTTTTTCTTAAATCACACAAAAATAAATGATGATTGAATGACTGCTCCCAGTCAGGAAAAAAAAGTGAAAGCCAAACAAAAACGGAGAAATATCTTTAAAGTGTAGAGAAAATGTCCCTTTTCTGAAACACGGTTATTTTAAGAAACAAAAGAAAGATTTAAAGCTACATTTTTATTCTCATTGAAATTTGAGAGATCATGGCATCTATTAAAAACAGAAGCAGCCACAACTAACATTATACTCAATGACAAAAAGCTGAAAGATTTTTCTCTAAGGTCAGGAACAAGACAAGGATGTCCATTATCACCACTTTTATTCAACATAGTACTGGAGGTCCTAGCCATGGCAATCACACAAGATAAAAATATAAATGGCATCCAAATTAGGAAGAAGTAAAACTGTCACTATTTGCAGATGACACGTTATTATACATAGTAAACCCTAAAGACACCACCAAAAAATTATTACAGCTAATAAATGGATTAAGCAAAGTTTCAGGATACAAAGTTAATACCCAGAAATCTTTTTCTATATTCTAACAACAAACTAGCAGAAAGAGAAATCAGGGAAACAATTCCATTTAGAATTACATCAAAAAGCATAAAGTACCTAGGAATAAACCTAACCAAGGAGGTGAAAGACCTGTACTCTGAAAACTATGAGACTCTCATAGGAGAAATTAAAGAAGACACAAATAAATGGAAATTTATTCCATGCTCATAGATAAGAAGAATTAATATTGTCAAAATGGCCATCCTGCCCAAAGCAACTGACTTATCAATTGGCCTACAGATTCAGTGCAATCCCTATAAAAATACCAACAGCACTTTTCAATGAAACAGAGAAAACAATCTTAAAATTCATATGGAACCACAAAAGACTCCAAATAGCCAAAGCAATCCTGAGAAAGAATAACAAAGCTGGGGGATTACACTCCCTGACTTTAACCTATACTACAAAGCTACAATAATCAAAACAATTTGGTACTGGCACAAGAACAGACCCATACATCAGTGGAACAGAATAGAGAGTCCAGATATAAATCCACACATATATGGCCAATTAATATACAATAAAGGAACCATTAATATACAATGGGGAAAAGACAGTCTCTTCAATAAATGGCATTTGGAAAACTGGACAGCTACATGTGAGAGAATGAAACTGGATCACTGTCTAACTCCATACACAAAAGTAAACTCAAATGAATTAAAGACTTCAATGTAAATATGACACCATAAATCTCTTAGAAGAAAACTTAGGCAAAAATCTCTTGTAACATAATAAGCATGAGCAATTTTTTCCTGGACACATCTCTACAGGAAAGGGAAACAAAATCAGAAGTAAACAAGTGGGACTACATCAAACTAAAAAGCTTCTTTACAGCAAAGGACACCATCAGCAAAACAAAAAGACATCCTACAGTATGGGAGAATATATTTGTAAACAACTTATCTAATAAGGGGTTATCCAAAATATATAAATAATTCATACACCTCAACACCAAAAAAAAAGAAAATAACCTGATTAAAAAATGTGAAGAAGAAAAAACTGAACAGTCCAAAGAGGTATCCTTACTAAAGCAGAACTAAAGGGACAGAAAATAACTAAAAAGAACATTAAAACTGTGATGTAATCTGTGATGGATGCAATTAGAGCCATAAATTAGGTTCTCCTGATTTTTTATAAAACATGATTTTTTAACTTAAAAATTCAAGAAGTGAAAAGGAGAAAGGCTACTTCTAAAAACAGATTTTTAAATATTGTAAAGTAAATGGAAGAAGTATCTCATAGCACAGAACATAAAATAGAAGTCAAGACTGAAAAATAGAAGACTTAAAGAATAGATCTAGGATCAAATTATTAGTACCAGACGGATAAAAGAGAGAAGAAAGATAAATAATAATGAAAGAATTATGAAAACAAAAATTTTTGAGCTAAATAAAAAGATTTAAGATCTGGTAAAATTTCTAAACTTCATTGAGAAATGAGGCAAGAAGTAAAGAGATTGGGTTCTAGATAACATCAAGCTACCAAATACAGGTAAAACCATCTACCAAAACTTTCCACAAGAGAAAAATAATATTCCATCTTGCTTAAGCCATTAAATTATGTGGGGTCTCTTTATATGTAGCCTAGCCTATTTTCCAACTAAGATATATGGAATTAAAATAATAAGTAAATCTAAATTTAATAGAATTTTATCAAGAGAAAAGACAGGGAAAGAAAGAAAAGGAAAGAGAATATATACAGCCATAAATTCTTTGCAGTAGCTCTTCAAAAGGTGCAGTCTATCTATTTCCTTACTCCTTGAAACTGAGCTGGCCTGTGACTCATTTTTATAATATGCAGATAGCACTGCCTGAGGTCTGAGCTTAGGCCTCAAAAAGTTTTCCAGCTTTGTTTTACTCTCTTGCCACTGAGAATCCTTCTGTAAACTCCCCAGGATGAGGCTAGAAATAGGTCCCATCTATCCAAGATGTCACTGTTGGGATCTCATATACAGTGAATAAAGCTATCTCACACGACCCAGCTCAAGTCAAGCCTGCACTGAGAGAACACCTAAATAGTCACTAAGAGAAACAATGAATATCTTCTGTTTTAAATCATTAAGTTTTGGAATAATTTGTTATTTTATGAAAAGTTAACTGGCATACCTGGCAATAGAAAATGTGCAATGTTTTATGTCACAAGAACATTTACAGAATTATATATTGGTTAGACTATTTCCATAATTGGTTGTGAACAATTTCCCCCACTCTATGCCACTCGTCTGCTTGAATAGCCTTACATCTTCCTTACAGAATGTGGTAAAAAAAAACTTCAAGGACTTCCAATCCCACTCTTCAACCAACTTTACAGTTTTTGCTTTTGCCAGCTTGAGTCTCAGCCACCATGTAAACAAGGTTGGGCTAGACTAGTGAATGAAGGACACCAGACGTGAGAGAAGCTATCTTGGACATGTCCAACTGCAGCTGAGCTCCCAGCTGAATGCAGCCACGTAAGTGACCTTAGTCAACATGATATCAGACAGACACTGCCTAGCAGAGTACAGCAAGTAAATGAATTGTGAAAAATAATAAATCATTATTTTTTTAACTATTAAATTTTGGGGGTAGTTTGATAAAAAGCAATACAAGTATTTGGAAGTAGGATCGTACAACAACAAAAACTTTAAAAAAAAACTCTGGGAAGACAAGTAGGGATTCTGTGGCATCTGACTACACTGATGGACAGTGAATGCAATAGGATGTGGGGGGAACTTGATAATAAGGGTGGATGTAGTAACCACAACTTTGTATTTCATGTGAAACCTTCATACGACTGTATATCAATGATATCTTTAAAAAAATCTTAAAAAAAAAAAACTCTGGGTCCAGTAGGTGAGCATAAACTGGAAGGATACTACAGAGACTACTCGTGGAGACTAGAAAAGTAGCAAGAAGGTTATAGGTAAAGATTGGAGGAATTGTGGAGATCTTTTAGTGGAGGCTATAAAAGGCAATAAGGCTAGAAAATTGATATTGGAGGCTGGAAAAGCAGGGAGGGGCTCTGTTATGCAGTGACAGAGCAATTAACAACACTTGGGCCAGGAGTAACATGCTATGTTAAAAACATAACTAATAAAGTTGTGGATCTGGCTTAGGAAATTTCCAACCAGGATGCTAAATGTACTGTTTGGCTTATATTAGTGAATCACAACAAGGTATTGCAAGAAGAGAAATAAGCTAAAGAAAGAACAGATCAATTTTAAAGCAGAAATTAGAAAACACAGAGAAAGTACAGGACGGTATCTACAGCCTGCAAAAAATTTCTCAAAGAAATTACTTTGTGGCAAAATATGAAAGCTATAGTACTGACAATAAAATACAGATTGAGTCAAAGTCAAATCTAGGGTATGGCTTTAAGATCCTTTGTTAAAACCTCAGAAAGGCTGAACTACTCTTCATGGATTCTCTTAATTAGACAGAAGAGCTTTAATAATCTTGAGAGTATTTTCCTGCAGAAGGCTAACATACCTTAAGTAAAAAGAGATCTACCTCAGAAAGAATTATGGATGTGGCTTTAGAGTAAAAGAATGAACCACAATAACATACATAGAAAAAAAGTTTTTTTATAATTTATTTTGGTATCATTAATCTACAATTACATGTGCAATATTATGGTGATTAAACTACCCCCTTCATCAGGTCCTCCCCACCAACCCCATTACAGTCACTGTCCATCAGCGTAGTGAGATGCTATAGAATCACTACTTATCTTTTCTGAGTTGTACAGCCCTCCCTGCACACCCCCAACATTACTTCTGCTAATCATAATGCCCCTTTTCCCCCTTGTCCCTCCCTTCCCACCCATCCTCCCAGTCTCTTTCTCTTTGGTAACTATTAGTCCATTCTTGGGTTCTATGAGTCTGCTGCTGTTTTGTTCCTTCAGATTTTTTCTTTGTTCTTATACTCCACATATGAGTGAAATCATTTGATACTTGTCTTTTTCGGCTTGGCTTATTTCACTGAGCATAATACCCTCTAGCTCCATCCATGTTGTCGCAAATGGTAGGATTTGTTTTCTTCTTATGGCTGAATAATATTCCATTGTGTATATGTACCACATCTTCTTTATCCATTCATCTACTGATGGACACTTAGGTTGCTTCCATTTCTTGGCTATTGTAAATAGTGCTGCAATAAACATAGGGGTGCATCTGTCCTTTTCAAATTGGGCTGCTGCATTCTTAGGGTAAATTCCTAGGAGTGGAATTCCTGGGTCAAATGGTATTTCTATTTTGAGTTTTTTGAGGAACCTCCATACTGCTTTCCAAATGGTTGAACTAATTCGCATTCCCACCAGCAGTGTAAGGTTCCCTTTCTCCACATCCTCGCCAACATTTGTTGTTGTTTGTGTTTTGGATGTTGGCCATCCTCACTGGTGTGAGGTGAAGAAAAAAAGTTTTTAAGAAAACATCACCATATTTTCTATGAGCAGAAAGCAGGCTGAGAGAGCTATTCAGCTGCAAACATGGGCTATTTCGTACGGAAGAGAAATGATGATTCAGAGAGTAGAACTGAAGTACCATAATGCAAAGTAATTAGGAAACTATTACCAAGCAGCAAAACTAGACCCTAATCAAGGTACGCCCCCTACTCTAAGAGCCAGGAGCACTGGTGACATGTGCCTAGCTGGATTTCCAAATTGCTCTGACTGCATGCCTTCTGTTTTCCCTCTTTTCAAATAATAGTATCTATTGCAGTTATCTATCCTTTCCTCAGTAGTAGACATTGGGTATGTGTTGGAGGGGTAAGGTAGAGATAACTAGCCTTTTTAAGGGACAAATTTCCAGATCAAGAAGAGGTGTGTCAAGAAGTTACATCCATATCTGACCTGGTACAAATGTTAAGATCCTAGACTTCAAGATAAAAACAGAATTACAATGAGACATAGAAGGAAGGGATGAGTACACTTAGAATGTGGGAGAAATATAAACATGCAGCCAGATGGAAGGGTACTGTAGATGGTTTATAAAAATCATCATCTATAATTTGTCCCACACTTATAGGCATAATACCACTTCTCCCATCAAGAGGTGAAACATATTTATTGCCTCTTTGAGTCTAGGCTGGCCCCAACCAGTAAAATGTGGTGGAAATTATTTTCTAAGGCTTCTGAACCCAGGTCTTCTGAAGTCTTGTGATTTCTACTTTTTGCCTATTGGATTCTAGTTTCCATGTAAGGATGCTTGGCCTTAACTACTGAATGATGAGCAATACCTTAGAAAGATTCAGCCCGTAGCCATTCCAACCACCTCCACACATTTGAGAAAACCATCTTGAATGATTCCACATGAATGACCCCTGCTGAAACAACATTGACGCAAGGAATCATTCCACTGGCCCCAGGCAACCAAAAAACCAATGAGAAATAATTAATTATACGTCTATTAAAACTCTAAATGTTGGTGTCGTTTGTTATAGAATAGAAAACTAAAAGAAAAATAGATGCTTGACCACAGAGAAAACTTTTTTAAACTGCCAAAAAGAAGAGACTTTTTATGTCGTATTTTCTGATGCTAGCGCCATTAAAAAGTAAACCAACAGAAGACTGACTCAAGATGGAGGTGTGAGAGGTGAAATGGAGAACTCCTCCAAAATCACAAACAGTACAAAAATATAGTTAATTAATACAACTAACACTACAACAGCAACAAGGAAGAAGGCTGAACCAGACTGCATACAGACCTCACGAACAGAGCAGACCTCATGAAACAGGGTAACATAGGAAAGCTTTAATCTGGCGGGACCCAGACCCTTCCCCGACCCCAGCTCACCGGCGGGGGGAAGAGAAACGGAACAGGGAGGGGTGGAAGCTTGGGCCTGCTGAGCACCTACCCTGGAGATCTGCTTTGGGAGTGGAAGTCTACATTGTGTGGTGCCCTGGACATTGCGGAGCTCACATGGAGAGAGTGCTTGGGAGACTGACATTCCGACCATTTGTGGACTGGGGGATCCACATCCGGCTGCTCTGTCTTCAAGGAGGGGCAGGCAGTCTGAGAAGCTCCTAGTAGTGAGAGCACAGCGGCAGGGACGGGGTTTGCATGGAGCTTGCTGCACGGGAGAAGAAAGAGCTGGACAAGGTTGTCTGGGTGTACTCTGCCCAGCTGGTTGGGAACTTTAAGGAACTTCAGGTGCTCCATCCCCCTGGCTGCCTACTCAGCTCTGGGGCCCGCCACTGTGACATGCAGCCTGCTGTACCTTGCTCCTAGCATGTCAGCATTGATTTGCAAACAGGCAGTCACTGTGCTGGCATGAGGCCCGCCAGAGGGAGGCCCTGCCTGCAACAGCTAGAGATGCAAAGCACAGAGGCTTACATGTGTGTACTTGGCCCTCTGGCTCTGACACTGGAGACAGGCACCACAGACGGGAATCAGGAAACATACCTTTCCTCCCCTCAGGCACCAGCTCCGCTTACTTATGACTCCCAACCTCACTCTAGGGGCTGGGCAGCTCCAGAGACTGGAGTTTCTGCACACTAGTGGGCACCACACAGAAATATGAAATGTCAAAAGAACATGCTTCATACCAAAATCTCACAAACCCCAGAAAGAGGGCCAAATGAAAACAAACTCACCAATCTTCCTGAAAGAGAGTTCAAAATAAAAATTATAAATATGCTTATGGAGGTACAGAAAAATATTCAAGAACTCAGGAACAAATTTAAGTCAGAGATTCAATCATTAAGAAATTCCATATCTGAAATGAAACATACAGTGTAGGAATTTTAAAGCAGATTAGATGTGGCAGAAGAGACGGTAAATGGAATAGAAATTAGAGAAGAGAAATACAAAGAAGCTAAGGCACAGAAATAAAAAAGGATCTCTAAGAATGAGAGAACTGTGTGACCAATCCAAACGGAGCAATATTCGCATTATAGGGGTACCAGAAGAAGAGAGAGAAAAAGGAATAGAAAGTGTCATTGAGGAGGGTAATTGCTGTAAACTTCCTCAGTCTGGGGGAGGAGATAGTCTCTCAAGCAATGGAGCTGCACAGATCTCCCAACACAAGGGACCAAAGAAGACAACATCAAGACATATAATAATTAAAATGGCAAAGATCAAGGATAAAGACAGACTTTAAAAGGAGCTAGAGAGAGAAAAAAGATCACATACAAAGGAAAACTCATCAGGCTATCATCAGACTTCTCAACAGAAACCTTACAGGCCAGAAGGGAGTGGCATGACATATGTAATGCAATGAAGCAGAAGGGCCTTGAACCAAGAATACTCTACCCAGAAAGGTTATCACTTAAATTTGAAGGAGGGATCAAACAGTTTTCAGATAAGCAAAAGCTGAGACAATTTACCTCCCACAAACCACCTCTAAGGTGCATTTTGGAGGGACTAAGTAGAAGTATTTCTAAGGCTACATAGATGTCACCCAAAGGATAGACAAAGAGTACAGAATATGATTCATAACATACAAATAATAGAGGAGGAAGAAAAGGGGGGGAAAAAAGAATCTTTAGGTTGTGTTTGTAATAGCATATGAAATGGGTTAAATTAGACTGTTAGATGGTAAGGGAATTACCCTTGAACTTTTGGTAACCACAAATCTAATGCCTGCAATGGCAATAAGTACATACCTATTGATAAACACCCTAAATGTAAATGGTCTGAATGCACCAATCAAAGGACGTAGAGTCACTGAATGGATAAAAAAACAAAACCCGTCTATATGCTGCCTACAAGAGACTCACTTCAAACCCAAAGACATACATAGACTAAAACTGAAGGGACGGAAAAAGATATTACATGCAACTAAAAGGGAGAAAAAAGCAGGAGTTGCAGTACTTGTATCAGACAAAATAGACTTCAAAACAAAGAAAGTGAAACGATGTCAACCAAAAGGCTTCTGTACAGCAAAGGACACCATCAGTAGAACAAAAAGACATCCTACAGTATGGGAAAATATATTCATAAATGACATATCCAATTAGTGGTTGACATCCAAATTATATAAAGAGCTCACACACCTCAACAAACAAAAAGCAAATAAGCCAATTAAAAAATGGGCAGACGAGCTGAACAGACACCTGTCCAATGCAGAAATTCAGATGGCCAACAGGCACATGAAAAGATGCTCCACATCGCTAATCATCAGAGAAATGCAAATTAAAACCACAATGAGATACCACCTCACACCGGCTAGGCTACCCAATATCCAAAAGACAAACAACAACAAGTGTTGGCAAGGATGTGGAGAGAGGGGAACCCTCCTACCTGCTGGTGGGAATGTTAATTAGTTCAACCATTGTGGAAAGCAGTATGGAGGTTCCTCAGAAAACTCAAAATAGAAATACCATTTGACCCAAGAATTCCACTCCTAGGAATTTACCCTAAGAATGCAGCAGCCCAGTTTGAAAAAGACATATGCACCCCTATGTTTATCGCAGCACTATTTACAATAGTCAAGAAATGGAAGCAACATAAGTGTCCATCAGTAGATGAATGGATAAAGAAGATGTGGTACATATACACAATGGAATATTATACAGCCATAAGAAGAAAACAAATCCTACTATTTGCAACAACATGGATGGAGCTGGAGGGTATTATCCTAAGTGAAATAAGTCAGGTGGAGAAAGACAAATATCAAATGATTTCACTCATCTGTGGTGTATAAGAACAAAGAAAAAACTGAAGGAACATAGTAGCTGCAGATTCACAGACTCCAAGAAGGGACTAGCTGTTACCACAGGGGAGGGTGAGTGGGGAGGGAGAAGGGGATAGTGGGGTATCATGATTAGTGCACATGGTGTGTGTTGGGTCACAGAGAAGACAGTGTAGCACAGAGAAAACAAGTAGGTACTCTGTGACATCTTACTACTCTGATGGACAGTGACTGTAATGGGGTATGAGGGGACTCAATAATAAGGTGAAAGCAGTAACCATTTTGTTTTTCTTGTGAAACCTTCATAAAAGTCCATATCAATGATACCTTAATAAAAAAAGTTTGTCACTTCTCCTCCAAAGTCTGCTATACCTGCAACATTTCAGTAGCATATTGTAATCACAACTAAAAATCCTCCATTCTAAACGACAGCATGGTACTCCTCAAAACCGAGTCTATTTTTGGTAACAAGTAGTCTTAACTAGGACTGTCAGCACTTGCTTGACTGCCAGCTCAACCATCTGGCTCCAAACTCCAAGGAATCTATGTTGTTACCTTGATAATTATTACTTTAAATCATATAAAACTATACAAATTAAAGCACTCAACAGAAGTTATTAACACAATAATGCTTAAATGAGTGGAAACTTACATCGATCAGTTACAGAAACACCTGTTTCTTCTTTAGCTGAGTGGGTTTTTATGAAGTCTGAAATAAAAGTTTGTCATGAGTTTCAAATATACATTATAGTATTCACTGAGTTTAAATTTCATAGTTTTTTATTTTAATAACTCATTCCATAGAAAGAAAACTCTAAGAAAAACAATAGTGCTACCAAAACTGTAGATTCTCCCAAAGGGGCAACAAAGGGTAATATCTAAAAGAAAGTAACAGCTGAGTGATGTAGACTCATCATTTTCTCAACAAAACTTATTTTTCCAACTATTCTCTTACTTAATGTTACCATCAGCCAATCTCCCTTCCTTTTAAAATATCCAGTCTCCGAGTTTTGCCAATTTTACCAGTAAATATTTCTAAAGTCTGGCCCCTTCTCATTTAGTTGTCCTCTAATTTAAAAACTTATCACACATCTACGATACAGCAATATTCTCCCTTTTCTACTTCTAGTCCCTAAATCTAGCTCCTAAAATGTGGCTAGAATAATCTCTATAAAATTAAATCCAACAATCTCACCTCCTTACAAAAATCTGCAATGATTCCCCATTATATATGAAAAAAAGAAAAAAAAGATTTTTTTCTCCTCTACCTCATCCCTACCTGTTGCTACCACTCTAATACCATCATGATTGTAATTCCCTTTTAATGCTGTTTGTTTATACTACATCCTCTTCTTAAAATGCCAAATATCTCCCTTTTCACTTGACTAAATCCTATTCATCTTTAAGGTTGCATAAAATTTTCCAGACTCGCTCAGGTTGAACAAATTGGCTCCCTTCTGTGGACTCATTGAAAATTACATACTTTACCATGCATTACATTACATTAAAATGATAAGTAATGTGCTTGTGCCCTTATTAAGTTGTGGATTTTATGGAGACAACTGCAAAATTTTATTCATTTTGTTCATTCTTAGAATCTGGAATATAATAAAAATTTTTACTGAAAACATCAAACTCACTATTGAATATCTTTTTTAATTTACTATTATATAATTTTATGGCTATAAATTTCTAAACTCCATTTCTCAAAATGTCAACATATTTAGGAAACCCTATAAATGCTAAACATGTTTAAAATATCACCTTCAATTATCTTCTGTACAGTTTCATAATTTTGTACTGCTTCTTGTGGATTTTCAATATCCCTATTAAAATGTCAACAAATAAAACAGTTATTATCAAAGAATAAGAGTTTAAAGTACACTTAAAAATGAGGATGTATGCTCTAGCCATATAGCTTATAAAATAAAATTAAACATTCTTTAACCTTTATTCACAGACATTAGGTAAATTAATTAGTAGCAAGCAAATAAGTATAAAAGCCAAACTCTGTAATTCTGTGAATTCTATATATTCTATGACTATAATTAGGTAGGTCAACAACATTAACAACAAAAATGGCAAAAGCAAATTAGGTAGAAGCCTGAGATTTCTTTTGACAAATGTATTACTAATGGTGTAACTCTTAAGAACACAAGTTCTAGAGCAGACTGCTTGGCTCAAAACCTGTTTTACCCATTTAAATTTATATAACCTTGGGTAATTCAGTGAACCTCTCTGAGATTCAGTTTCTTCATCTATTAAAATTGGGATATTAGACACAGAAGACCCCCAAATAGCCAAAGCAATCTGAGAAAGAAGAACAAAGGTGGGGGGACTATGCTCCCTGACTTCAAGCTCTACAGCAAAGCCTCAGTACTCAAAACAATTTTTACTGGCACAAGAACAGACCCATAGATCAGTGGAACAGAACAGAGAGCCCAGATATAAACCCATAAATCTATGGTTAATTAATACATGATAAAAGAACCATGAATATACAGTGAGGAAAAGACAGACTCTTCAACAAGTGGTGTTGGCAAAACTGGACAGCTACATGTAAGAGAATGAAACTGAATTACTGTCTAACTCCATACACAAAAGTAAAATCAAAATGGATCAAAGAGCTGAATGTAAGTCATGAAACCATAAAACCCTTAGAAAACATAGGCAAAAATCTCTTGAATATAAGCATGAGTAACTTTTTCCTGGGCACATCTCCACAGGCAAGGGAAACAAAATAAAAAATGAACAGTGGGAGCACATCAAACTAAAAAGCTTCTGTATAGCAAGGAACACCACCAGCAGAACAAAAAGACATCCTGGCATCCTACAGTATGGGAAAATATATTTACAAAGGACTAATCTAATAAGGAGTTAACATCCAAATTACATAAAGAGCTCATATGCCTCAAAAACCAAAAAAAAAAAAACCCAATTAAGAATGGATGGAAATCCTGAGCAGACACTTCTCCAAAGAAGAAATACAAATGGCCAACAGACACATGAAAAGACACTCCACATTGCTAATCATCCGGGCAATACAAAATAAAGACACAATGAGATATCACCTCACGCAAGTTACAATGGACATTATCCAAAAGACAAGAAATAACCAATGCTGGAGAGAATGAGGGGAAATGGGAACCCTCCTATACTATTGGTGGGAATGTAAATTGGTACAGCCATTGTGGAGAGCAATATGGAGGTTCCTCAAAAAACTAAAAACAGAAATACCATTTGACCCAGGAATTCCACTCTTAGGAACTTACCCAAAGAAAACAAGATCCCTGATTCAAAAAGATATGTCACCCCTATGTTTATTGCTGTACTATTTTCAATAGCCATGATATGGAAGCAACCTAAGTGTCCATCTACAGATGAATGGATAAAAAATACGTGGTACTTATGAACAATGGAATATTATTCAGCCATAAGAAGAAAACAAATCCTCCCATTTACAACAACATGGATGGATCTAGAGGGTATTATGCCCAGTGAAATAAGCCAGGCAGAGAAAGACAAGTACCAAATGGTCTCACTTATTTGTGGAGTATAGAAAGAAATTAAATAGAAGGAACAAAATAGCAGTAGACTCATAAACACTAGTGTTTACGAAGGGGGAGAGAGACCTAGTGTTTGACCAAGGGGGAGGGGGAAGGGGATAAAGTAGCACAAAAATTTGCAATCACAATATAAGCTGATCATGGGGATGGTAGTACAGCATAGAAAATACTGTTTCTGTAAGATTCTGTATTCACAGTAAGATTCTCTAACATCTTCCTATTTTAATAGTGAACACACTAGAAGGAATGAGGATTTAATAATATGGGTAACTGTTGAACCACTGTGTTGTATAATTGAAACCAACATAAGATTGTATATCAATGATACTTTAATTTTAAAAATTGGGGTGTTAGAGTACTTAATTAATAAAATAGATGTAAGGATCAAAGAATACATTTAAAGTTGCTAGGAAAAACCGGCACATATCAAACACTTAAATTTCAGTATTAAGATTAATACATGGTCTGAAACTAATTTGATGCCTCACAATAGACAGTTCAAATGAATATATCTGAAGCAAGGATTTAGGTAGGCAGCCCCATTGGAGCCAGCTCAGGTGCCATTCCTTTCATTCCTTTAAACCTAGTCATTGACAGATGGAGATATCAATAAAGTACTTTCATAATAAATACCAGCCCCTACAAGTTATGGGTACTTTCTATTTTAACATTATAAAATATAACGGTTTTCTGTATTTTTTTTTAATGAAAAATATGATTGTTACAGATATAAAATTTTACTTGGATAAGAAACTATACAAATATTGTTGGAGGTAGAATAATAGAATAGAACAATTAATTGGAGTTGATTTAAGTCAGGTATCTGTAAAAATTACACATTTATTTATTGCTTATTACATGTGATAGGAAATATGTAGATGTGCATGACTCACATTAATGATCAATAAAGAGTAATAATGATCAATTCATAATAGAAAATTTTTCAGTATATGATTTGATAAACAATAGGGGACATGAGAGAAGTAACAAAGGAAGAGATCATTGTAAGACAGATCAACCCAAACACTATTGACATTTTCTGGGGGGCGGAGGTATTTCTATTTTTTGTGTGTGTGCTGTCCCACAGTACATCGTTTTTTTGGTATCATTAACATACAATTACATGAGCAACGTTGTGGCTACTAGATTCCTTCCCTTATCAAGTCCCACCACATACCCCATTACAGTCACAGTCCATCAATGAAGTCAGATGCTATAGAATCACTACTTGTCTTCTCTATGCTATACTGCCTTTCCCATGCCCCCCACCCCACATTATGTGTGCTAATCATAATGCCCCTTATTCCCCCTTTCCGTCCCTTCCCACCCATCCTCCCCAGCCCCTTTCCTTTTGGTAACTGTTAGTCCTCTTGGGTACTGTTAGTCTGCTGCTGTTATGTTCCTTCAGTTTTTTCTTTGTTCTTATACTCCATAGATAAATGAAATCATTTGGTACTTCTCTTTCTCCACCTTGTTCATTTCACTGAGCATAATACCCTCTAGCTCCATCCATGTTGTTGCAAATGGTAGGATTTGTTTTCTTCTTATGGGTGAATAATATTCCATTGTGTATACGTACCACATCTTCTTTATCCATTCATCTACTGATGGACACTTAGGTTGCTTCCATTTCTTGGCTATTGTAAAAAGTGCTGCTATAAACATAGGGGTGTATATGTCTTTTTGAAACTGGGCTGCTGTATTCTTAGGGTAAATTCCTGGGAGTGGAATTCCTGAGTCAAATGGTATTTCTATTTTGAGTTTTTTGAGGAACCTCCATACTGCTTTCCACAATGGTTGAAATAATTTACATTCCCACCAGCAGGGTAGGAGGATTCCCCTTTCTCCATATCCTCGCCAATATTTGTTTTTGTTTGTCTTTTGGATGGTGGCCATCCTAAATGCTGTGAGGTGATATCTCATTGTGGTTTTGATTTGCATTTCTCTGATGTTTAGCAATGTGGAGCACCTTTTCATGTGCTTGTTGGCCATCTGAACTTCTTTGGAGAAGTGTCTGTTCAGATCTTCTGCCCATTTTTCAGTTGGATTATTAGCTTTTTGTTTGTTGAGATGCATGAGCTCTTTGTATATTTTGGACATCAACCCCTTATTGAATATGTCATTTATGAATATATTCTCCAATACTGTAGGATGTCTTTTTGTTCTACTGATGGTGTCCTTTGGTGTATAGAAGCTTTTTAGTTTGATATAGCCCCACTTGTTCATTTTTATTTTCTTTCCCTTGTCCACAGAGATATGTTCATGAAGAAGTTGTTCATGTTTATATTCAAGAGAGTTTTGCCCATGTTTTTTTCTGTGAGTTTTATGGTTTCATGACTTACATTCAGGTCTTTGAGCCATTTCAAGTTTACTTTTATGTACGGAGTTAGACAGTAATCCAGTTTCATTCTCTTACATGTAGCTGTCCAATTTTGCCAACACCAGCTGTTGAAGAGGCTGTCATTTCCCCACTGCATATCCATGGCTCCTTTATCATATATTAATTGACCATATATGCTTAAGTTAATATCTGGACCTCTATTCTGTTCCACTGGTTTATGGGTCTGTTCTTGTGCCAGTATCAATTTTTCGTGATTACTGTGGCTTTGTAGTAGAGCTTGAGGTTGGTAAGCGAGATTCCCCCAGCTTTATTCTTCGTTCTTAGGATTGCTTTGGCTATTCAGGGTCTTCTGTGGTTCCATATGAATTTTAAAACTATTTGTTCCAGTTCGGTGAAAAATGCTGTCTGTATTTTGATAGGGATTGCATTGAATCCCTAGATTGCTTTAGGCATGATGGCCATTTTGGCAACATTAATTCTTCTCACCCAAGAGCATGGGATTAATTTCCATTTATTAGCATCCTCTTTAATTTCTCTTAAGAGTGTCTGATCGTTTTCAGGGTATAGGTCTTTCACTTCCTTGGTTAGGTTTATTCCTAGGTATTTTATTGTTTTTTGATGCAATTGTGAATGGAATTGTTTTCCTGATTTCTCTTTCTGCTAGTGCGTTAGTGTATAGGAATGCAACAGATTTCTGTATATTAATTTTTTATACTGCAACTTTGCTGAATTCAGATAATAGTTCTAGGAGTTTTGGAGTGGATTCTTTAGGATTTTTTATGTACAATATCATGTCATCTGCAAACAGGGACAGTTCAACTTCTTCATTACCAATCTGGATGCCTTTTATTTCTTTGTGTTGTCTGCAGTCGTTCAGACCTCCAGTACTATGTTGAATTAAAGCAGGGAGAGTGGGCATCCTTGTCTCGTTCCTGATCTTACACAAAAGGCTTTCAGCTTCTGACTGTTAAGAATGATGTTGGCTGTGGGTTTGTCATATATGGCCTTTATTATGTTGAGGTACTTGCCCTCTATACCCATTTTGTTGAGAGTTTTTATCATGAATGGATGTTGAATTTTGGCAAATGCTTTTTCAGCATCTATGGAGATGATCACGTGGCTTTTGTCCTTCTTTTTCTTGATGTGGTGGATGATGTTGATGGAATTCCGAATGTTGTATCATCTTTGCATTCCTGTCCCACTTGATCATGGTGTATGATCCTCTTGATGTATTTTTGAATTCGGTTTGCTAATATTTTGTTGAGTATTTTTGCATATATGTTCATCAGGGATGTTGGTCTGTAGTTTTCTTTTTTTGTGGTGTCCTTGCCTGATTTTGTTATTAGAGTGATGCTAGCTTCATATAATGAGCTTGGAAGCAATCTCTCCTCTTTTATTTTATGGAAAACATTAAGAAGAATGGGTGTTATGTCTTCTCTAAATGTCTGACAAAATTCAGTGATGAATCCATCTTGTTCAGGGGTTTTGTTCTTGGGTAGTTTTTTGATTACCAATTCAACTTCGTTGCTGCTAATTGGTCTGTTTAGATTTTCTGTTTCTTCCTGGGTCAGTCTTGGAAGGTTGTATTTTTATAGAAAGTTGTCAATTTCTTCTAGCTTATCCAGTTTGCTGGCATATAGATTTTCATAGTATTCTCTCATAAGTCTTTGTATTTCTGTGGTGTCCATCATGATTTTTCCTTTTTCATTTCTGATTCTGTTTATGTGTGTAGATTCCTTTTTTTTTTTTTTTTTTTTGATAATTCTGGTTAGGGTTTTATCTGTTTTGTTTATTTTGTCAAAGAACCAGCTCTTGGTTTCATTAATTTTTTCTATTGTTTTATTCTCAATTTCTTTAAATTTTTTCTCTGACCTTTATTATATCCCTCCTTCTGCTGACTTTGGGCCTCATTTGTTCTTCTTTTTCTAGTTCCAATTAATTGTGACTTTAGACTATTCATTTGGGATTGTTCTTCCTTCTTTAAATAGGCTTGGACTGCTACATACTTTCCTCTTAGAACTGCCTTCGCTGTGTCCCACAGAAGTTGGGGCGTTGTTCTGTTGTTTTCATTTGTCCATATATTGCTTGATATCTGTTTTAATTTGGACATTGTTCCATTCATTATTAAGGAGCATGTTGTTAAGCCTCCATGTGTCTGTGACCCTTTCTGTTTTCTTTCCACAATTTATTTCTACTTTTATACCTTTGTGATCTGATAATTTGGCTGGTATAATTTCAATCTTTTTTAACTTACTGAGGCTCTTTTTGTTGCCTAGTATGTGGTCTATTCTGGAAATTGTTCTGTGTGCACTTGAGAAGAATGTGTATCCTGCTGCTTCTGGGTGTAGAGTTGTGTAGATATGTGTTAGGTCCATCTGTTCTAATGTGTTGTTCAGTGCCTCTGTGTCCTTACTTATTTTCTGTCTGGTTGATCTGTCCTTTGGTGTGAGTGGTGTGTTGAGGTCTCCTAAAATGAATGCAATTGCATTTTATTTCCTACTTTAATTCTGTTAATATTTGTTTCAGAGATGTAGGTGCTCCTGTGTTGGGTGCATAGATATTTATAATGGTTATATTCTCTTGTTGGACTGACCCCTTTATTATTATGTACTGACCGTCTTTGTCTCTTGTTATTTTCTTCGTTTTGAAGTCTATTTTGTCTGATACAAGTACTGCAATACCTGTTTTTTTTCTCCTTATTGTTTGCATGAAATATCTTTTTCCATCACTTCAGTTTTAGTCTGTGTATGTCTTTGGGTTTGAAGTGAGTCTCTTGTAGGCACCATATAGATGGGTCTCGCTTTTTTATCCATTCTATTACTCTGTGTCTTTTGATTGGTGCATTCTGTCATTTACATTTAGGGTTATTATTGATAGATATGTACTTATTGCCATTGCAGGCTTTGGATTCGTGGTTACCAAAGTTTCCATGGCCATTTGTTTACTATCTAACCATCTAAGTTTACTCACTTATTATGCTATTATAAAAAGTCTGATGATGCTTTATTTCTCTCCCTTCTTTTTCTTCCTCCTCCACTCTTTATATGTTATGTGTTTTATTCTGTACTCTTGGTTTTTCCCTTGACTGATTTATGGATAACTGATTTTATTCTGCCTTTAGTTAGTATTTGGTGGGTCTACTTTCTTTGCTGTAGTTTTATTTTCTCTGGTGACAGCTATTTAGCCTTAGACATACTTTCATCTAGAGCAGCCCCTTTAAAATACATTGTAGAAATGGTTTTGGGGAAGTAAATTCCCTCAACTTTTGCTTATCTGGGAATTGCTTAATCCCTCCTTTAAATTTAAATGATATTCTTGCTGGATACAGTATTCTTGGTTCGAGGCCCTTCTGTTTCATTGCATTGAATATATCATCCCATTCCCTTCTGGCCTGCAAGGTTTCTGATGAGAAGTCTGATGATAGCCTGATGGGTTTTCCTTTGTAGGTGATCTTTTTTCTCTCTCTGGCTGCTTTTAATATTCTGTCCTTGTCTTTGATCTTTGCCATTTTAATTATTATATGTCTTGGTGTTGTCCTACTTGGGACCCTTGTGTTGGGAGATCTGTGGACTTTCACAGTCTGAGAGACTATTTCCTTCCCCACATTGTGGATGTTTTCAGCAATTATTTCTTCAAAGACACTTTCTATCCCGTTTTCGCTCCCTTCCTCTTCTGGTACCCCTATCATGCTAATACTGCTCCATTTGGATTGGCCACACAGTTCTCTTAATATTCTTTCATTCCTAGAGATCCTTTTAACTCTATGCCACAGCTTCTCTATATTCCTGTTCTCTGATTTCTATTCCATTAACAGTCTCTTCCACCTCATGCAGTCTGCAATTAAATCCTTTCATTGTTTGTTTCATTTCTGTTATCTCCCTCCTGAATTCATCCTTCATCTCTTGAATATTTCTCTGTAGCTCCATCTGCATGCTTATGACTTTTACTTTGAAATCCTTTTTAGGACAATTGGTGATTTCAGTCTCACCAAGCCCTCTCTCTGGTGTTTGAGGGATTTTGGACTGAACAAGGTTCTTCTGCCTTTTCATGGCGATGGGAGTGACCACCAGCAAGTGGCGCCAGTGTCAGCTAGAAGAAGAAAGTCCCTTCCTGCTTGCTGGTTGCCTTGACTGTCTTTGCTGTCTGTCCTGGTTAACCTCAGACAGGGAGCAGCCTCTGGGTAGGGCACGGCTGCCTTCAAGATGGCCTAGGGCAATGGCGGGGATCACAGGCCAGCAGCACATGTTCTGCTGCAAAAGCAAAGCCCCTTTGTGCCTCCCAGTCTCTGCACCCATCTCTGCTGCCTATGCCAGTCAACCTCGTGCAGCGAGCAGCCTCGGGGTTAATCCCCTGAGCTGCTGTGGGCGGGGAGGCCCTTGGGATGGCCTAGGACACTGGCAGGGGTCACAGGCCAGCAGCACATGTTCTGCCATGAGAACAGAGCCCCTTTGTGCCTCCCAGACTCTGCACTGGTCTCCACTGTCTGTGCCAGTCTACCGCATGCAGGGAGCAGCCTCTGGGTCTGGGCTGGTTAGCTGCATGCAGCAAGAAGCCTCTGTGCTAAACTGTGTGGTTGCTGTTGGCGGGGCTGCTCCCCAGCTGTTTGGCAGCAATGGCGGGTCAGCTGGTTTGCCTGCAGTGCCAGGCAGGGGGAAGGAACGGCAGGTTGCTTATCACCATGAGGGGCTTCAAAGCTGCATTGCCACCCAGGGGGTTTGGGCGCCTGAAGTTCCTTAAAGTTCCCAGCCTGCTGGGCTGAGTGTGCCTGGACGATTTTGTCCACCTGCTAAACGCTTGTCCCTTGAAGACTTTTAAAGAGCCAGCTTTTCTTTTGTCCCAGGACTGTCGGGACCTGTTCACAGTCTCAATCTTGGACCTTGCTCTTCCGCTTCTTCAATATCGAGTGCACCATACAATGTGTGTCTGTGCTCCCAGGGCAGACCACCAGGGCTGGTTATTTAGTAGTCCTGTGCTTCCACTCCCTCCCCACTATGCTTCCCTTTCTCCCACCAGTGAGCTGGGGAGTGCTTGGGTCTCACTGGGTCATGGCTTTGTATCCTAGCCTTTTCCATGAGATGTTGGGCTCTCGCAGATATAGCCTGGCTCATTTGTTATATCTTCTGGTTACTCTTTTAGGAATAGTTGTATTTGCTGTATTTTCAAAATACATATGGTTTTGGGAGGAGATTTCCACCACCCTACTCATGCTGCCATCTTGAGAATCTCCACTATTGACATTTTAGAGTGGAAAATTCTTTGCTGTGGGGGACTATCTCATGCATTTTAGAGTGTTTAACAGCAAACAGCATCTTAGATATATACCTAGTAAGTGCCAATAGCACTCCCCTACTCTGAGTTGTGACAATAGCACTCCCCTACTCTGAGTTGTGACAAACAGAATGTCTACAAACAAATGTCCTCTAGGACACAAGATAAAACTCCATTTGAGAATCACTGCTGTAAGAGAACAGTTCTACCATGACACTCTGCCAGCAATGCACAGATCAGCACAAGCTACACAGGCAAGGCTCAACAGCGGTCAGACCCAAATCTTAGCTGAATGCCCTGTGACATCTCTTGGAGAGATAGGATATGCCTTGTGAGGAGTCTCCATGAAGCAGTTTCTCATGCCTATCTTTTGGAAGGCTGACACAAGCCCATTTCTCATCTACTCCCTAATTTCTGTAGAGTATAGAACTTTCTGTCTGGTCCTAAGGGCAGAGTTGAAGGTTTCTATTTAAGTCTATAAAGCTGCCTTAGAATTAAGTCTATAAAGCTGCATTGGAATTTGCTCCTCCATGGGAAAACAACAAATCACTAGACTGATATGTCATCTGGTGCCTCCCCACCAGGTCACCCTGTGGAACAAGGAACACCAATTTAAATGTTAATCTCATCCAGAAACACCATCAAAACATCTAGAATAATGTTTGACCAATTATCTGGGTACCACTACTCGGGCAGGTTAGCACATAAAATCAACTATCATGACACATAAATATTTTTTGAATAAATGGGTATAGTTTGACTCTTAATAATCACCACCACTTCTCCTCCTGAAAACTTCACCAAGGATGACAGCAGAAATGAACATCAGTTAAAATAGGGTGCCTTCTGTCACTCATAGCAGATTCTTATAAAAAGTAGTAATGTAAGTGTACCAGGACTAATTGGAGACTATTATATAAATTAAATGAAAACCTAGACAAGGTAGGTAATAGTGAAAGGAAAGAAAAATAAACCATAAGAAATTTTTTAAGAAAAATTACTATATACATTCACGTATGTATTAAGCAGCACAGAGGGGAAAATAGCAAATAGCCAGTAAGTATATGATAAGGTATTCAACTCCCATCTATTTTTTACAGAAGTGAGAAATTAAAAATGAAAATTAGGAGTAGGTTATTCTTTTCCATATATCACACTGGCAAAACTTTAAATGTTTGATGATGCATGGTATTGGCCAGCAAGTGGGGAAGAGGTGACAGGATAAACTAGTCCAATCTTTCTGAAGTGCAATGTGGTAATACCTTTCAAAAACGTTAAATGCACAAACATTTTGATAGAGCAGTTATATTTCTAACAATTTATCCTTCAAATAGACTCATATCAGTGCCCAAAGATGTATGCAACATTGTAATGACTAAACCAGGAAAAGCCCGAAATGTCTGTTATTGGGGAACTGATTTGATAAATTAGTGTTGATAAAATCTGATAAATTTTGATAAATTAGAGACAATGCTTGCAGTTAGAACTATACTATGTATGCTTATATGAATTCATATCCAAAGTAAGACATAAACTAGTATATAGAGTTGAAACCTATTTGCATAAATAAAATGTTACATAGGTACATAAATATTTGTATTTGCCTAGAAATTTTCTAAAGGTCTTACTCCTACACACACAGAAATTAATTGTGTCTGCTTTTAGAGAGTGAGAATAAATGCCACTGGAAAGAAAATTTTTACTTCTCATTAGATTGAATAACTCCCCATAAAGTTGGCCTTTTAACATTTGCATTTTTTTTTTTAGTTTTACAATTAAATATAGATAGCTTAATTTTTTAAGAAGACTTAAATGTTTCACTTATGTGTGGCTAAAGGACAGTACCACTAACAGAAATGAAAAACACAGCTAAGTAAATCAATTTAAGAAAATAGGTAAAATAGGTAGTAATACCATAAAATTTGTTTTCATTAAGTAATTTTTTTCATCAGCCATTCACATGAGGCATTTGTAGCAGACTATGAATAAGGAGTAAGTTTTTAAATTTCTTTCCATCTTTTTTTATCACATAAGCATGCAGACATGGTCTCTGTATTGAATAAGCTGACATTCTAGTTGCTGATAAAAGTTAAGCAATATAAAAGTATATATAACTAAATGTCCAATATACGGTACAAGTTACAGAACTTCAGAGGAGACAAACCTCACTGTAGACTAAAATACTTTGGAAAAATAATTAACTGATAACCTTGATTCTAGTCTTGAGTTTTACATAGAACTTGGATAAAGAATAAGTTAAGGGAATTCTAGTCAAAAGGCCACTGCTTAATGAAAGACACAGAAGTAATACAACACTGTTTTTGTAAAATATGTGTTTATTTTAGAAATGCTGAGTTTGTTAGTCTGAAGCAGAAAGGTTATGTAGTAACAAAGATAAACATAGAGAATGGAGAGAAACAATGTAGAGCTTTAGAGGCTAATAAAAGCAAAGGGGAAAGCATTATGGATGTTTAAACTAGAAGAAGACATGAAGTATTATTTTTAAAAATTTTTATTTAGAGGTAACTGAAAATCCACTGCAAGAAAAATACAGAGATTATGTTTACACTTCACGGTTCCCCAGCAGTAGCATCTTACATATCTGTAATATAATATCACAAGGAAATTAACATAGATGTCACCAGTTTTATATGTACTCCTTTATATATATGGGTGTGTGTATTTAGTTCTATGGATTTTCCCACATCTGTAGATTTGTGTGACCACCACCACAGCCAACATACAGAACAGCCCCATCACAAATTCCATCATGCTACTGTTTTATGGCCAAGCTACCTCACTTCCTGCCTCCCTAAATCCTCACAACCATTAAACTTTTTTCTATCTCTATAATTTTGTCATTTTAAAAATGTTATAAAAATGAAATCATAACGAATGTAATCCTTTAAGATTGGCTTTTTTCACTCTGCACAATTCCCTTAATATCTATCCAATTTGTTGCATGTATCAATAGTTTGTTTCTCTCTATTGTCAAGTAGTATTGAGACAGGGACTGTGGGTGTAGTCAGAGTACAGGGAGGGCCTCCGGAAAAAGCAAGGCAGAATATTTGCAGTCAGAGCAATGTAACCACATGCAAGGAAACCCCCTACCAAAACTCTGTTAAACATTAAGCTCTAGGGTCATTCTTCAGTAAGATCAGTTAATGTTCCCCAGATAAAGAAGTGTAGCACATGTTTTTATTATGCTAATCATTTGTAAGATTCACTTTAGCATGCTAACAGGCCCAGGCTTATGTGCTGTCTTTCCTCTTTCAGATCTGATGGGGTGGTTTTGCAAACTGGGCAACTAATTTAGCATGCAGACCCAGCTGTAAACAACATATTAAAAGGCAGCAAAGATTCCACCTTAAAGAAAAGATTGCATTTTAACACCCAGGAAGTTTGGGAAGCAAGATTCTTAACTTACCCTTTAGCAAACAGACTATACCTCAGCCCACCTTGGGGGCTGGGCAGGCCACCTTTTGATATGCTCCTAGACCAAGACACCAGTATCCCGGAGAGAGATCGAGATCGGGGCAAGAAATTCCTTGTGTTAATTCTGGGTGTTCAGACACCACTTAGCAGGTCTACACCCCTAAACGTTTTTTCATGATCTCGAAAAATCCTCATCTGCCTATAAAACCCATAGACAATGCACCACACCAGAATCTCTTGTCCCCTCCTGGCGTGAGCCAGGAGCTCTGTCCTTTCACTTTATTTCTAAATAAAAGCCTGTACCTTGCTCTCCTACCTTGCGTGTTTGCTAAGCTCATGCTTCGGCTTCATGAACAAGAACCCCGGCATCAGTATTCCATGGTATGGATGCAACACAGTTTAATGATTCATTAAAAAACATTCTTGGAAAGACATTGGGATGTTTCTCATTTGGGCTATTATAAATAAAGCATCTAGAAACATTTGTACATACAGTTTTTTTATCCTAAGTTTTCATTTCTCTGAAATAAATATCCCAAAGTGCAATTGCTGGGTCTTAATGCAGGTGCCTGTTTAGTTTCTGAAGAAACTGCCTATTCTTCCAGACTGACTACCATTTTCACATTCTCACCAACCATGCATGCATAAATGATCTAGTTTCTCTGAACCCTATCAAAATTTAATATTATCACTTTTTAAAATTTTAGCCATTCTGGGTAGTGGTATCTCATTGTAGTTTTAATTTGCATTTCCCTAATGCTTAAAATGTTGGAATATCTTTTCATGCCCTTATGTGCCATCTACATAACCTATTCAACAGAATGTTTTTGTTAACGTTTCGTGTCTTTGGCCAATTTTCTATTTGGATTTATTTACTGTTGACTTTTGGAAGTCTTTATATATTCTACATACAAGTTCTTTGTCATGTATGTGATTTCCAAACATATTCTCACAGTACATAGCCTGTCTTTTCATCCTCTTAAGAGGTGTAAGACCCAGAAAACAGGCCCTGCTCAGCCCCGGGATGGACGGTGACCCAAATACTCACAAGAGACTGGTCTTGATGCAAACAGCAAGAGGTTTATTGATTCCACCAGCGTGCTGGGGTCAAGACTCATAACTCACGCAGGAGCAGAGGAGTCCGACCCCGAGCAGAAATCACAGGAGGTTTTAAAGGAAAAGGGACCACAACCAGGGGGAGGTGAGGGGGAGGTCTGCTGATGATTCGATAGCAAAAATATTTCAATTAGGGTCTCACAGGGCTTTATCTTTAAAGTCTGTCAGTTTGGGAAAGATTACCTAGGCACGGGTTTGCAAGCTATTGTGTCATTGTGTTCAGGCCGGTTTTTATGACTCAGGCCAAGGGTCAGAGCCTACTTAAAATTTTCCTATTCTTTCAGGTGGTTTCAGGGAAACTGAAACTCAGGCCCTCTGATTTCTGAGGCTTTCTGGGGCCTGTCATGGCGTTAGTTTGGTCCTTTCAGAGGGTCTTTCATGGAGCCTATTTTTCATTTTGAAGAGATCAAATTCATCAATTATTCTTTTTACAGATCACAGTTAAGAGTCAAATTTAAGGACTCTCTGCCTAGCCCTAGATACTGAAGATTCTTCTGTTTTTTCTAAAGGTTTTACAGTTTTACACTCTACATTTAATTCCATAACATACTTTCAGTTGATTGTAAGGTGTGAGGTTTAGAGTAAGTTTTCTTTTTTTGTTTGTGGATATCCAATGGCTCAAGCACCACTTGTTGAAGTGGCTCTCCTTCCTCTATTGGATTGTTTTGGCACCTCTGTCAAAGATCAGCTGGGCACATTTATATGTGTCTATTTCTGAATTCCCTCTTCCATTTCATGATCTATTCCTCCATCAATACCATACTCTCTGCCTTAATACCAACTAGAATGATTCCTCACACTTTATTCTCCTTTCTCAAAATAATTTTAGCTATTCTAAGTCCTTCTTTAACCAATATAAATTTTGTAATAAGCTTGGTGGGATTTTGAAAATAATTTCGTTAAGCAATTTAGGGAGAATTGGCATCATTACTATGTTGTCTTTCAGTCCAAGAACATGACATGTATTTGGTTCTTCTTTGATTTCTTTCATTGGCATTTTGTAATATTCAACATACTTTACATGTTTGCTTAAGTTTATATCTTAAGTATTTCATTTTCTTTTGAACAATTGTAAATAGTATTGTATTTTAATTTTGGTTCCCACATGATCGTTGTTAGAAATGGCAATTGTTTTTTTGTGTGTGTTGATAATTTCATCTACAACCTTAGTTCTAGGAGAGGTCTGTTTTCTTGTTTTGCTTTGTTTTTTATAGATTCCACAGGATTTTCTATGTAGACCATCTTGTCATCTGCAAATAGGTCCAGCTCTATTTTTCCTTTGCTAATCTGCATGACTTTTGTTTCCTTTCTTTGTATATTACAAGAGCTTGAATTTCCAACATTATTTTAAATAAGAGTGGATAGCCTCACCTTGATCCTGACCTTAGAGGTAAAACCATTAAGTATAATATTAAGTGCAGATTATTTTAAAGGTTCTTTATTTAAAAGAAGTAAGTTCCCTTCTATTTCTATTTTTATGAACATCTTTATTATGAATAGGTGTTGAATTTTAGCAAATGCTTTGTGCATCAATCAATATGATAACATAGTTTTCTTCTTTAGACTATTAATATGGTAGATTACTTTCACTGAGTATTGAATATTGAACTTAGTTTTATATACCTAGAATAAACCCCACTTGGTTATGGTGTACAAATTTTTATACTTTACTAAATTCTATTTGCTTCTATTTGTTGAAGCTTTTTGCACTTATGTTTAAGGAAGATATTGGTCAGTACTTTAATTTTTTCTGTACTGTCTTTGTCTGGGTTAATGCCAGAGAAATATTAGCCCCACAAACTTAGCTAAGAAATGTTTGTCTTGTCTTTCATATTTGAGAATAAACTGGATAAAATTAGTGTTAATTATGCTTTAAATAGTTGGTAGAATTCTATAGCTAGCCATCTATATACGGAAATTTATTTTTCAAATTTTTAATTAGAATTCAATTTCTTTAATGGTTACTGTTACCATGAGATTCACCATTTTAACACCATCTCCATTTTGAGAAGAATGGCAATTTCCCACTTGAGCTCAAGCCATGAGAATATCCTGATTGGCCCCTATCAACCAGACTTCAAAAGCTATCTCTCTAGCAACAGTTATCAACCCATCTGCAAAAGTTACCTCCCTAGCAACCCCTAGCAAGAGTAACTGCAGAAATTCCCACCTCCCAAAGTACCTCCTCCCTTTGTGCTGTATCTACCCCAGTCTGTAAGTTGATGTAGGCTTCAGCCCTTTGCTGGAGACCCCTTTTGCAGGTTTATCTCCAATAAACCTGTGTTGTTGTCAAGCCATGCCTCCTCTATTTTCCTTCCTAACCTAAAACCTTACAGTTACAGATTCAGATCATTTATTTCATCTTGATATAGTTTAGTAACTTGTAGTTTAGGGAAGATTGGTACATTTCTTCTAAGTTATTGAATTGACTATAAAATTATTCATGCTACAGTTGACCCTTGAACAATACAGGAGTTAGGAATACTGACCCCCCCCAAGTCAAAAATCTGCATGTAACTTTTGACTCCCCAAGAACTTAACTACTAAGAGCTTACTGTTCACTGGAAACCTTTCTGATAACAAAAAAGGTCAATTAACACATATTATGTATGTTGTATGTATAATATACTGTATTCTTATAATAAATTAAGCTAAAGAAAACTTCTTCAAATTGCTGGAATCTCCAAAACAATTTCCAATGTATTTATTGAAAAAAAATACACAAGTAAGTGGACCCATGCATTTCAAACCCATGTTGCTCAAGGGTCAGCTGCATTCCTTTAATATCTTTAAGTAGCTGCAGAATTTGTAATGATGACCCATTTCATTCCTGACACTGATTAGTGACCTGTCTTTTTATTCTTGTCAGTCTTGCAAAAGACGTATCAATTTTACTGTTTTTATATGTTTTCCATCAATTTTTCCTAGTTTTCTTCTTTTCAATTTCATTGATTTTGCTATTATTTTCATTCTTCTTTTTGCTTAAAATTTATTTTGCTTTTTCTTTTTTTTTTTTTTGATTATTTAGGGACTCATTATTGGAGAGTTTTAATCTTTTCTAATTAGTAAGCATTAGTCCTACAAACCTTCTCAGGAATCATTTAGCTGCATCGCACGTATTTTGGTACATTGTGTCTCATTATCATTTAACTCTGAATTTTTTTAATTTCTTTGAGAATTTTTTAACCAATGAATGATTTAGATACAAGTGTTTATGACCAACTGTTTGGAGATTCTCTTGTTATGTTTCTGTTAATGATATCTAGTTTGTACTATGGTCAGAGAATATACTCCAAATGATTTCAATTATTTTAAATTGTTTGAGGTTTGTTTTATGACTCAGAATATGATCTAGCTTGGTGAATATTCCATCAGCACTTGGGAGAAAATGTATTCTGCTCTTGTTGTGTTTTACATATGTCAATTTAATCCTATTGGTTGACTGTGATATTTAAGTCTTTTATGCTGTTGCTGACTTTAACCCTAGTAATTCCATCAATTGCTGAGAGTGAAGTGTTGAAATTCCAACTCTAATTGTGGGATTTGCATATTTCTCTTTTCATCTCTATTAGTTTTTGCGTCATGTATTTGAGACACTGTGATTTGGTGCATCCACATTTAGGATCATCATGGCTTCCTGATGGATTGATCCTTTTATCATTACATAAATTCTCTCCTTGTCTCTAGCAATTTTCTTCGCTTTAATGTCTACTTAATCTGATGATAATATAGCTACTCTGCTTTCAGTTAGTATTTGTATAATGTGTCTTTTTTCCATCATTTGCCTTTATACTTACTTACTTTGTTATATTTGAAGTAAGAATCTTGCAGACAGCATATTGTTGGATCATATTTTTTCACCCTCTCTGCTAATTTGCCTTTTAATTGGTGCATTTAAACAACTCACATTAAAAGTAATTACTGATATGTTAGGACTCAAGCATCCTTTCTATTTTCTCTGTTTCTTCTGCTTTTCATCCCTCTGTTTCCCTTCTCTTACCTCTTATAGGTTGCTTAGCATTTTTACGTTTCCATTTTTTTCTCTTCCAAGTGTCTTAAGTTTTTCTCTACATTCACTGAGACAATAGCAGTTGGTGCTAGCTCTCTTGTTTCAACCATTAAGTATGATTTTAGAAACTTATTTGAAGAAGGGCATTCTATACTATATTTAGCCCTACTTTTTTTATGAATCAAGAACCAATTTATAACTATGTCAGGTTCCAAAAATTCTTACACTAATTGCTTAATCTCAAAAGCACATGGTCCAAAAACAAAATAAAACAAAAGACTAAATTTGGTGCCATAAAAAGAAAGGTACAATTCATTATTTGGTATTCAGGCTAGCCTTCTAATCCCTTTTTTTTGTTTTGTTTTGTTTTACTTTAATATTATTATTTTTAATAAGTTATTTTGGTATCATTATTCTACAACTACATGTACAATATTATGGTTATCAAACTACCCTCTTCATCAGGTCCCCCCCCACCAACCCCATTACACTCACTGTCCATCAGCGTAGTGAGATGCTATAGAATCACTACTTGTCTTCTCTAAGTTGTACAGGCCTCACCATGCCCCCTCAACATTACATTTGCTAATCATAATGACCCTTTTTCCCTCTTATCCCTCCCTTCCTACCCATCTTCCCCAGTCCCTTTCCCTTTGGAAACTGTTAGTCCATTCTTAGGTTCGGTGAGTCTGCTGCTGTTTTGTTCCTTCAGTTTTTTTTTTTATTCTTATACTCCACATATGAGTGAAATGATTTGATACTGGTCTTTTTCAGCTTGGCTTATTTCACTGAGCATAATACCTTCTAGCTCCATCCATGTTATTGCAAATGGTAGGATTTGTTTTCTTCTTATGGCTGAATAATATTCCATTGTGTATATGTACCACCTCTTCTTTATCCATTCATCTACTGATAGACACTTAGGTTGCTTCCATTTCTTGGCTATTGTAAATACTGCTGCGATAAACATAGGGGTGCATATGTCTTTTTCAAATTGGGCTGCTGCATTCTTAGGGTAAACTCCTAGGAGTGGAATTCCTGGGTCAAATGGTATTTCTATTTTGAGTTTTTTAAGGAACCTCCATACTGCTTTCCACAATGGTTGAATTAATTTGCATTCCCACCAGCAGTGTAGGAGGGTTCCCTTTTCTCCACATCCTCGCCAACATTTGTTGTTCGTGTTTTGGATGTTGGCCATCCTCACTGGTGTGAGGTGATATCTCATTGTGGTTTTAATCTGCATTTCTCTGATGATTAGCAATGTGGAGCATCTTTTCATGGGCCTGTTGGCCATCTGAATTTCTTCTTTGGAGAAGTGTATACTCATGTTCTCTGCCCATTTCTTAATTGGATTATTTGCTTTCTGTTTCTTAAGGTGCATGACTTCTTTATATATTTTGGATGTCAACCCCCATCAGATACATCATTTATGAATATATTCTCCCATACTGTAGGATGTCTTTTTGATCTACTGATGGTGTCCTTTGCTGTACAGAAGCTTTTCAGCTTGATATAGTCCCACTTGTTCATTTTTGCTTTTGTTTCCCTTGCCCGGGGAGATAGGTTCATGAAGAAGTCGCTCATGTTTATGTCCAAAAGATTTTTGCCTATGTGTTTTTCTAAGAGTTTTATGGTTTCATGACTTACATTCAGGTCTTTGATCCACCTTGAGTTTACCTTTGTGTATGGGGCTAGACAGTAGTCCAGTTTCATTCTCTTACATGTATATAACACCTAGTATATAAAGAATGGAGGAGGAAGAATAAGAAGGGAGAGAAATAAAGAAACATAAGAGTGTGTTTACAATAACTTAACAAGAAATTTAAGTTATATTGTTAGATAGTAAAGATGCAATCCTTGAACCTTTGGTAAAGACGAATCTAAAGCCACCAATGGCAATAAGTACATATCTATCAATAATCACCCTAAACGTAAATGGACTGAATGCACCAATCAAAAGACACAGAGTAACAGAATGGGTAAAAAAGCAAGACCCATCTATATGTTGCCTACAAGAAACTCACCTTAAATGCAAAGATATCCCCAGATGAAAAGTGAAGGAATGGAAAAAGATAATTCATGCAAATAACAAGGAGAAAAAAGCAGGTGTTGCAGTACTTGTATCAGACAAAATAGACTTCAAAACGAAGAAAGTAGCAAGAGATATAGAGGGACATTATATAATGATAAAGGGGTCAGTCCAACAAGAGGATAAACCATTTTAAATATATATGCACCCAACACAGGAGCGCCGGCATTTGTGAAATAAATACTAACAGAATTAAAGGAGGAAATAGACAGCAATGCATTCATTATAGGTGACTTCAACACGCCACTCACTCCAAAAGACAATCAACCAGACAGAAAATAAGTAAAGACACAGAGGCAGTGAACAACTCACTGGAACAGATGGACCTAACAGACATCTACAGAACTCTACACCCAAAAGCAACAGGATACACATTCTTCTCAAGTGCACATGGAACATTTTCCAGAATAGACCACATACTAGGCCAAAAAAAGAACCTCAGTAAAATCGAAAATATTGAAATTCTACCAACCAACTTCTCAGATCATCAAGGAATTAAACTAGAATTAAACTTCAGAAAGAAAACGAAAAGGCTCACAAATACATGGAGACTTAACAACCTTCTCCTAATTAATCAATGGGTCAATGACCAAATCAAAACAGAAATCAAAGAGTATATGGAGACAAATGACAACAACAACAGAAAGCCACAGCTTCTATGGGACACAGAAAAGGCAGTTCTGAGAGGAAAGTATATTGCAATCAAGGCCTATCTAAAGAAAGAAGACACTCCCAAATGAATAATCTAAAGACACAATTACTGAAACTGGAAAAGGAAGAACAAATGAGACTCAAAGTTACCGAAAGGAGGGACATAATAAAGATCAGAGAAGAAATAAATAAAATTGAGAAGAACAAAACAATAGAAAAAAATCAATGAAACCAAGAGCTGGTTCTTTGAAAAAATAAACAAAATAGATAAACCCCTAGCCAGACTCATTAAGAGAAAAAGAGAATCTACACACATAAACAGAATCAGAAATGAGAAAGGAAAAATCACGACGGATCCCACAGAAATACAAAGAATTATAAGAGAATACTATGAGAATCTATATGCTAGCAAGCTGGAAAACCTAGAAGAAATGGACAACTTTTTAGAAAAATACAACCTTCCAAAACTGACCAAGCAAGAAACAGAAAAACTAAACAGACCGATTATCAGCAATGAAATTGAATCAGTAATCAAAAAACTACCCAAGAAAAAAACCCCAGACCAGGTGGATTCACCTCTGAATTCTACCAGACACATACAGAAGAAATAACAACCATTTTCCTTAAAGTTTTCCAAAAAGTAGAGGAGGAGGGAATACTTCCAAACTCATTCTATGAAGCCAGCATCACTCTAATACCAAAACCCGGCAAAGACCTCACCAAAAAAAAAACCTACAGACCAATATCCCTGATGAACGTGGATGCAGAAATACTCAACAAAATACTAGCAAACCGAATTAAAAAATACATCAAGAGGATCATACACCATGATGAAGTGGGATTCATCCTAGGGATGCAAGGATGGTACAAGATTCGAAAATCCATCAACATCATCCCCCACATCAACAAAAAGAAGAACAAAAACCACATGATCATCTCCATAGATGCTGAGAAAGCATTTGACAAAATTCCCCATCCATTCATGATTAAAACTCTCAACAAAATGGGTATAGAGGGCAAGAACATCAACATCATAAAGGCCATATATGACAAACCCACAGCTAACATCATACTTAATGGTGAGAAGCTGAAAGCTTTTCATCTAAGATCGGGAACAAGACAGGGATGCCCTCTCTCCACTGTTATTCAACATAGTATTGGAGGTCCTAGCCACGGCAAAAAGACAAAACAAAGACATACAAAGCATCCATATAGGTGAAGAAGAAGTCAAATGGTCACTATTTGCAGATGACATGATATTGTACATAAAAAACCCCAAAGAACCCACTGCAAAACTACTAGAACTAATATCTGAATTCAGCAAAGTTGCAGGTTACAAAATTAACACACAGAAATCTGTTGCTTTCCTATACACTAATGATGAACTAACAGAAGGAGAAATCAGAAAAACAATTCCATTCACAATTGCATCAAAAAGAATAAAATACCTAGGAATAAACCTAACGAAGGAAGTGAAAGACCTGTACTCTGAAAACTACAAGACACTCCTAAGAGAAATTAAAGAGGACACTAACAAATGGAAATGCATCCCATGCTCTTGGCTAGGAAGAATAAATATTGTCAAAATGGCTATACTACCTAAAGCAATCTACAGATTCAATGCAATCCCTATCAAACTACCAACAGCTTTCTTCAATGAACTCGAACTAATAATTCTAAAATTCATATGGAACCACAAAAGACCCCGAATAGCCAAAGCAATCCTGAGAAGGAGGAATAAAACAGGGGGAATTACACTCCCTGACTTCAAGCTCTACTACAAAGCCACAGTAATCAAGACAATTTGGTATTGGCACAAAAACAGACCCACAGACCAGTGGAACAGAATAGAAAATCCAAACATTAACCCAAACACATACAGTCAATTAATATTTGATAAAAGAGCCTTGGATATACAATGGGGAGATGACAGCCTCTTCAGCAGCTGGTGTTGGAAAAACTGGACAGCTACATGTAAGAGAATGAAACTGGACTACTGTCTAGCCCCATACACAAAGGTAAACTCAAGGTGGATCAAAGACCTGAATGTAAGTCATGAAACCATAAAACTCTTAGAAAAAAACATAGGCAAAAATCTCTTGGACATAAACATGAGCGACTTCTTCATGAACATATCTCCCGGGCAAGGGAAACAAAAGCAAAAATGAACAAGTGGGACTATATCAAGCTGAAAAGCTTCTGTACAGCAAAGGACACCATCAGTAGAACAAAAAGACATCCTACAGTATGGGAGAATATATTCATAAGTGACGTATCCGATAAGGGGTTGACATCCAAAATATATAAAGAACTCATGCACCTTAACAAACAAAAAGCAAATAATCCAATTAAGAAATGGGCAGAGGACATGAATAGACACTTCTCCAAAGAAGAAATTCAGATGGCCAACAGGCACATGAAAAGATGCTCCACATCGCTAATCATCAGAGAAATGCAGATTAAAACCACAATGAGATATCACCTCACACCAGTGAGGATGGCCAACATCCAAAACACAAACAACAACAAATGTTGGCGAGGATGTGGAGAAAAGGGAACCCTCCTACACTGCTGGTGGGACTGCAAATTAGTTCAACCATTGTGGAAAGCAGTATGGAGGTTCCTTAAAAAACTCAAAATAGAAATACCATTTGACCCAGGAATTCCACTCCTAGGAATTTACCCTAAGAATGCAGCAGCCCACTTTGAAGAAGACAGATGCACCCCTATGTTTACGCAGCACTATTTACAATAGCCAAGAAATGGAAACAACCTAACTGTCCATCAGTAGATGAATGGATAAAGAAGAGGTGGTACATATACACAATGGAATATTATTCAGCCATAAGAAGAAAACAAATCCTACCATTTGCAACAACATGGATGGAGCTAGAAGGTATTATGCTCAGTGAAATAAGCCAAGCTGAAAAAGGCAAGTATCAAATGATTTCACTCACATGTGGAGTATAAGAACAAAGAAAAAAACTGAAGGAAAAAACAGCAGGAGACTCACAGAACCCAAGAACGGACTAATAGTTACCAAAGGGAAAGGGACTGGGGAGGATGGGTGGGAAGGGAGGGGCAATGGGGAAAAAGGGACATTACGATTAGCAGATGTAATGTTAGGGGGGCACGGGGTGGGCTGTACAACCCAGAGAGGACAAGTAGTGACTCTGTGGCATCTCGCTACGCTGATGGACAGTGAGTGTAATGGGATTGGGGTGGGGCTGATGAAGAGGGTAGTGTAATCACCATAATATTACTCATTTAATTGTAGATTAATTATATCAAAATAAACTTTAAAAAAAGAGGAGAGCAAAGCAAATCCATGAATAAAATAGAATAAAAAGAGGTTTTTAAATAAAAATAAGAAATCAGAACATGAGTTGCATTGACCAAGTTGCAAAGAAGTACACATTTTATAAGAGGGTAGGGGGATAGCAGACTTCAGCCCAGTCCTATTTCTCTGGAAAGAGCGACCAATCTACTAGTCAAAGAAAGACTACTAACACTCTTCCTATGTCAACCTTATCTATCCTAAAGCAAACAGTCTACAAACCATCAGAGTGTTCTACTCTGGAGCCAGAGGTAAAATAATAAGGTACTAAGAAACAGTTACAATTTATATCTTTACTCTAAATTTACAACCCAAACAAATGAACGTCTTCAACTTAAAGTACCTGGGCTTCAAGAGTGTTTTATTGAACTAAACCATAAGTATAATCAAGGGAGAACTAGAATAATTCTATTTATCACTGAAGCTGCCCTGGAAATCATTCTGCTATAATAAGAACATAAATAAAGTCTTTTCCAAAATGAATTAAAAGCCCCTACAGATATAAACCAGTTTTCAAACTGGTGGTAAAGCACCTAAAAATCAAAAGTCAAAAAAAATCATTAAAATAACATTAAACTTAAAGAAAACCAACATATAATTTTATGAGAAAACATGTATTATGTATGATTTTAAATGTAAGAGAAATTTTTAATTTGAGAAGTTTTCTATTGTCATTCACTCTATGTAAATTAGGGAAAGAATAATAATTAAATTTCCATTACTCAATTTTAGGAGAAAGAATGTGTTAACTCAGAGCATATCAGATATATGCAGGAATGTAGTGTGTAAATCACTGTGAAATATTTTATTCTATTCATTTATTCTTTCTCTACCAAAATCAAAAGATTCTATTAAATGGTTATTCAAAAATGTTTAACTTATACTTCAAACTGATTTTCAAATCAGAAAAAATATTAATTCACAACTAAGAAATGCTATAACTTACCTCTTCTATCTGATTGACCTGTTGCTGAGACCACTTTTAAAAAGGAACATAAAAGAGTTATTGGTAAGTTAAATTTCTGCAGTGAAATAAATGGGTATGAATGCATGTGCATGTGTATGTGAATCTTCCTCTATCAAATATTAGTCCTAACCCAAACATCATTTATCCTAGGGCTCAGAATGGGGCTATTGCAACATACAACTGGAACATAAAAAATTTAACTATATGTGGTACCAAGTCTGAGAGTTATTTTCACTGCCTCACAACTTAGAAACCTCTTCTTCTTTCACATGTATTTCTGTATTAAATGTTCATAGGTTTAAAACTGCAGCACATTGGACATACCTCAAAAAGAGATTCCAAAATCTGGAAAATAAAGTTTTAATTAAAACATTTAAAAACATGATTCCTCACAATGTATGACAAAATGAGTCTCTTGAAATTTTCAATTATTACTAAATAAAACTACTACTAAAATTAGGAATCTATAATAAAAAATCACAACGTTTTTACATTTACAGATAGTTTTTAGTATACCTTGCACAGACAACTTAATTCTAGAAAAAGAGACTTTTCCAACTTTCCATTTATTTTGGAGTTTCCATATTTAAGAAGCCCCAAAATATATCATCTATGTGATTAATAAATTTTCTTAATAAAGGTAAAAATATAAAGCTTAAATTCCTTTCATAAAAGCATTTTTTTCACATAGCAGAGAATAATGAAAAGCATTACGTTTACTAACATTACCTCTTCAATATAACTTTGCTCTGCTAAAGGGCCTAAAAATCAAGATACAAAATATTATACTTGATATTTTTAATGGAAAATACAGAGAACTTGTTTGGGAGATAATGAGAGAAACTGTACAAAATCAATCACAGAGTCCAAAATACCAACATTTACCACTTAGAAAATCTAATGTTAAAATGACTACATTTGACACAAAAAAACAAACCCACTCTAACACATCTACGTAGGAGTTCTGAATTATATTATTAAAGAAAAATATTACTACATGCATTCATGCAGGAAAAAAGTTACTTAACTGAAAAATCAGGCCAGTCTACAATTTCTCTTCCATAACACTAACTCTAGATCAATGGTACAAGAAGTGTGGTCCCACAATTAACAGCATCAGCATTAACTAAACAACCTTACTTATTAATAAATACAAATTCTCAGGCCCCACCCAGGCTTACTAAATCAAAAACTCTGGGAGTAGGACCAACAATTTGTGTTTTAACTACCCTCCAGTTAATTCCTTTGCATGCTAAAGTTTGAGAATCACTGTGCTAAATAGTAACAAAGCATAGGTCCAAGCAAAAAGGGCTTAGAACCTCAGGAAAATATACCAAAGCAAATTAAGATCCATGTCTAAAGGAAAATATTTACATCTATATAAAAATTTTGAAAGTAATGCTTACTAAGGCACACTACCTTGAAATAAAGTCATTTTTCCACTTTCCAGAGAGACTCCAAAGTTCTCAAAAACCTCCTTTCCTATCTCAGAAGATGATGGGAAACCCTAGTATAAATCAATATATCCACTCATTGTAGTCAGAATTCTACAATTATTTAAGCCACTGAAAGCCTGGAGAGGAGTGGCTTTCTCAGCTACTGGGGAGACACATTATCAATTATTGGTTCTGCTGAATCCAGAGCATTATTGATAATTATAAGTGGCAAATAAAAATTGATGAGAAGTGTGGAAAATCAAAATTACACAAATAACACTAAGTAGAAAGAGAAAATTTCTATGAAACTGTGGAGCAATGTCTATAAAGTTTTGGGGTCTTGTGCCAAGGAGCAGGGATATGCAGCTTTCCCTAGGAGGGGCTGGCTGGGTCCATTTTTCTGCTTACCCCCTCCCTCAACCTAGCTGGCCTGATGCTTTCTGAAGTTAGTTGTGATACTCTCCTTCAACCAAGCCAGCACCGCTTGCCCTGCTCCGGAGTAGTCCTGCAGACACTTCTCACCCAACCCACCCATCTGGGCAGGCACCCCTCCAAACCAACCCTGCCTACCTCACCCCACGACCAGCCCCAGCAGAACCTCTACCCTTGCAGAACAATGCCTGCTCTAGGGAGGGAGGAGCCAGTCCCACCCACCAGCAGGCCTGCTGCAGTAGACAGAGCTGGGCCTCTAAGGAAGTTGCTGAGGTTTAGGCCTCCCCATGAGTGTACCCACTCATAGAAGTCTAGCAACCACTGGTGTCAGCTGGGTTTAGGGCTGCCCATACCCACCAGCACACCTGCTGGGGCTGCAGCCCAGCCTTTCAGCCAGCCATGCCCAGATGGCCAGCCCTGAAAACCAGTACACTGGCAGTAGGTATTGCCCCTCTATGCTGACAGGAGGCGGAAGGACTGGTTCTGCCCAGCAGCATGCTGGCAGCAGTCCCCACCCAGCTACAGCAGAAGGCATATGCAGCCCACACAAGGAACACCCCTGGAGAGTCCCGTTCTGGTGACCACAGCATACTATGCCACTGGGAACCGGAACACCTACTACATAAGGCCACTGCTTTCAAGACGAGGAGATAGAGCTGACCTACCTAACACAAAAAACAAAGTCTCAGGGTAAGTTGAGGGGATCTTCTAGTGCTGCATTTCCTGTTCATGGACAGGATTCTTGATGGACAGAAGGGATTCACACCCATTTAATGTCTACCAAGAGTTCTATCTGCCACTCTCCCTGCCTCTTTGCCCCACAGACATGTACCTCATGACTGAGTACTCTGATGGGAAAGAAAGAAATGAGCCTGTGGGAAAAACTGAAGCCCAATGGCCAGGATCCTAAAGTACTTGATGATGTAATTGGCCTACTGCTAGGCTACTGCTTCCATACCCATAGGCAATAAACTATTATTGACTGAGTCACTATATAAACAGCTCTAACCAGCACTATAGATGGAGGCAGAGACAAATGAGAATTACAGAACTGCAGACTGTTGGACCTGATTGACCTATCGAGGGAGAACAAAGCTGAGGAATAAACCCCTTTACCCCAAGAACATTCCAATGTCATTCCTCTGTCTCACTGAATCCATAGTGAACTTGCCCAGGGCTGAAATCCATGGGCGAGACTATTGGCATAGTTAAAAGGATTCATTGTAGGGCCTTGGTATAATACAAAGGTCCTTTGAGAAACAGAGTGCCCATGAGGTGGTGGGAACTGTGGGATGGATTTTTTCACAGTATTAAAAAAAAGTCTACAGGGGGGACTTCCGGGAATATTGCGGCATGAGCAGGGCGGCAGAAATCTCCTCCCGACACTATATTTATCTAAGAAAATACAGCAAATACAACTATCCCTAAAAGAGAGACCGAATACACAGGAAAGCACACAGCATGCAGCTACACCCGAGAGGACTCAGCACCCCAAGATACGGAGCCACGACCCGGCGGGACCCGAGCACTCACCCACCCCAGCCCACCGGTGGGAGGAGAGGATACAGAGCTGGGAGGGAGTAGAAGTACCCCCCGGGAAATAACCGGCCCTGGTGATCTGCGCGGAGAGCGCTGACATACATAGCGCACTGAAGCAGGGATTGGACAGCCAGAGGGTGCAGGATCTGAGCGAGGAACGTGCCAGGGTGCTTGCAGCTGACTCCTGGGAAGGAAAAAAAAGAAAAGCGCACGCTTTTCTCAGCGGTCTTAAAGAGACAGGAGCCCAGCGGAGGAGCCAGATAGCCCTGGCACACACAGGCAAGCGGGCTGGGAGTCCTGGGGAATTTCAGAGCCCTTAGCCTTCAACTGAGAAAGTGTGGCCACACTTAGACTTCTCACTGAGATCAACAGCCTCCCATTCATTCCCACCTCGGCCAGAGCTATAAAGGGCCCTGCGGAGAAGTGCGGCCAAGGCTGCGGAATACTGGGGCAACAGCGCTACCTACAGCATCCCCACAGAATCGACTCCCGGTGGGTGTTTTTGTTTTTGTTTTTGTTTTATTTTTTGTTTTTTCTTTCTTTTTTTTCGCTTTTTTTTTCATTCTTTCCTTCCTTTTATTTTTTTCTCTTTTTAAAGTCTTAAAGAGCCGAGCTGACATATGTGGCAATTACCAGCAATGACTTCTATAGCCATGAAAAGACAGAGGAATATGGTCCAGACCAAAATCAACCAGACAACCCCAGAGAGGGAGCCTGAAGGGATGGAAATGCACAGTCTACCTGAAAAAGAATTCAGAATAAAAGTCATAACCATGTGGATGGACGTACAGAGAAATGTGCAAGAGCTGAGTGAAGTAGTGAGGGAAGCTTGAGGAAAGCCAATGCAGAAATCAGACAAGCGATCGACGGGCTTAACAGCAGACTGGATGAGATGCAAGAGACACTAATGGAATAGAAATCAGAGAACAGGAATACAGAGAAGCTGAGGCAGAGAGAGATAAAAGGATTTCTACAAATGAAAGAATATTAAGAGAACTGTCTGACCAATTCAAACAGAACAATATTCGCATTATAGGAGTACCAGAGGAAGAAGAGAGAGAAAAAGGGATTGAAAGTGTATTTCAAGAAATAATTGCTGAAAACGTTCCATGTTAGGGAAGGAAATAGTCTCAGAGTCCACGAAAGCCCACAGATCTCCCAACACAAGGGACCCAAGGAAGACAACACCAACACACATAATAATTAAGAGGGCAAAGATCAAAGATAAAGACAGAGTATTAAAGGCAGCTAGAGAGAGAAAAAAGATCACCTACAAAGGAAAACCCATCAGATTATCAACAGACTTCTCAACAGAAACCTTACAGGCCAGAAGAGAATGGCATGATATATTTAACATAATGAAACAGAAGGGCCTCGAACCAAGAATATTGTATCCAGCACGATTATCATTTAAATATGATGGAGGGATTAAACAATTTCCAGACAAACGAAAGTTGAGAGAGTTTGCCTCTCATAAACCACCACTACAGGATATCATAAACGGACTGCTCTAGAGGGAAGCACACCTAAGGCTAAAAAGATGTCACCAGAGAAAATAAAATCATAGCAAAGAAAGAAGACCATCCAAATACTAACTAAAGGCAAAGAATAAAACACCTAGTATATAAAGAATGGAGGAGGAAGAATAAGAAAGGAGTGAAATAAAGAAACATCAGACGGTGTTTACAATAACTTAACAAGAAAGTTAAGTTAGTATGTTAGATAGTAAAGATGCAACCCTTGAACCTTTGGTAACCACGAATCTAAAGCCAGTGATGGCAATAAGTACATATCTATCAATAATCACCCTAAATGTAAATGGACTGAATGCACCAATCAAAAGACACAGAGTAACAGAATGAATAAAAAAGCAAGAACCATCTATATGCTGCTTACAAGAGACTCACCTCAAACCCAAAGATATACACAGACTAAAAGTGAAGGGATGGAAAAAGATATTTCATGCAAACAATAAAGAGAAAAAAACAGGTGTTGCAGTACATGTATCAGACAAAATAGACCTCAAAACGAAGAAAGTAGCAAGGGATAAAGGAGGACATTACATAATGATAAAGGGGTCAGTCCAACAAGAAGATATAACCATTATAAATATACATGCATCCAACACAGGAGCACCAGCATATGTGAAATAAATACTAACAGAATTAAAGGAGGGAATAGAGAGCAATGCATTCATTTTAGGAGACTTCAACACACCACTCACTCCAAAGGACAGAACAACCAGACAGAAAATAAGAAAAGACATAGAGGCACTGAACAACACACCAGAACAGATGGACCTAACAGATGTCTACAGAACTCTGTAGTCAAAAGCAACAGAATACACATTCTTCTCAAGTGCACGTGGAATATTTTCCAGAATAGACCACATACTAGACCACAAAAGAGAACCTCAGTAAATTCAAAAATATTGAAATCATACGAACCAACTTCTCAGATCACAAACGTATAAAACTAGAAATAAATTTAGAAAGAAATCAAAGAGGCTCACAAATACATGGAGACTTAACAACATTCTCCTAATTAATCGGCGGGTTAAGGACCAAATAAAAACAGAAATCAAAGAATATATGGAGACAAATGACAAAAACAACACAAAGCCACAACTTCTGTAGGACGCGGCAAAGGCAGTTCTAAGAGGAAAGTATATTGCAATCCAGGAATATTTAAAGAAGGAAGAACATTCCCAAATGAATAGTCAAATTAGACACAATTACTGAACTGGAAAAAGAAGAATAAACGAGGCCCAAAGTCACCAGAAGGAGGGACATAATAAAGATCAGAGAAGAAATAAATAAAACTGAGAAAAATAAAACAACAAAAAAAAATCAATGAAACAAAGAGCTGGTCCTTTGAAAAAATAAACAAAATCGATAAACCTCTAGCCAGACTCGTTAAGAGAAAAGGAGAATCTACACACATAAACAGAATCAGAAATGAGAAAGGAAAAATCATGACGGATCCCACAGAAATACAAAGAATAATAAGAGAATATTATGAGAATCTATATGCTAACAAGCTGGAAAAAAAAGAAGAAATGGACAACTTCTTAGAAAAATACAACCTCCCAAGACTGACAAAGCAAGAAACAGAAAAACTAAACAGACCAATCACCAGCAGGGAAATTGAATCGGTAATCAAAAAACTACCCAAGAACAAAACCCCCGGACCTGATGGATTAACGTCTGAATTCTTCAAGACATATAGAGAAGAAATAACACTGATTCTCCTTAAAGTTTTCCAAAAAATAGAAGAGGAGGGAATACTTCCAAACTCATTCTATGAAGCCAGCATCACTTTAACACCAAAACCGGGCAAACACCTCACCAAAAAAGAAAATTACAGACCAATCTCCCTGATGAACGTAGATGCAAAAATACTCAACAAAATATTAGCAAACCGAATTCGAAAATACATCAAGAGGATCATACACCATGATGAAGTGGGATTCATCCTAGGGTTGCAAGGATGGTACAACATTCGAAAATCCATCAACATCATCCACCACATCAACAAAAAGAAGAACAAAAACCACATGATCATCTCCATAGATGCTGAAAAAGCATTTGACAAAATTCAGCATCCATTCATAATTAAAACTCTCAACAAAATGGTTATAGACGGCAAGAACTTCAACATCATAAAGGCCATATATGACAAACCCACAGCTAACATCATACTTAATGGCGAGAAGCAGAAAGCTTTTCATCTAAGATCGGGAACAAGACAGGGATGCCCACTCTCTCCACTGTTATTCAACATAGTACTAGAGGTCCTAGCCACGGCAATCAGACAAAAACAAAGACATACAAGGCATCCAGACAGGTAAAGAAGAAGTCAAATGGTCACTATTTGCAGATGACATGATCCTGTACATAAAAAACCCTAAAGACTCCATTCCAAAACTATTAGAACTAATATCTGAATTCAGCAAAGTTGCAGGTTACAAAATTAACACACAGAAATCTGTTGCTTTCCTATACACTAACGACGAACTAACAGAAAGAGAAATCAGAAAAACAATTCCATTCACAATTGCATCAAAAAGAATAAAATACCTAGGAATAAACCTAACGAAGGAAGTGAAAGACCTGTACTCTGAAAACTACAAGACACTCCTAAGAGAAATTAAAGAGGACACTAACAAATGGAAATGCATCCCATGCTCTTGGCTAGGAAGAATAAATATTGTCAAAATGGCTATACTACCTAAAACAATCTACAGATTGAATGCAATCCCTATCAAACTACCAACAGCTTTCTTCAATGAACTCGAACAAATAACTCTAAAATTCAGATGGAATCACAAAAGACCCCGAATAGCCAAAGCAATCCTGAGAAGGAGGAATAAAACAGGGGGAATTACGCTCCCTGACTTCAAGCTCTACTACAAAGCCACAGTAATCAAGACAATTTGGTATTGGCACAAAAACAGACCCACAGACCAGGGGAACAGAATAGAAAATCCAAACATTAACCCAAGCATATACAGTCAATTAATATTTGATAAAGGAGCCTTGGATATACAATGGGGAGATGACAGCTTCTTCAGCAGCTGGTGTTGGAAAAACGGGACAGCTACATGTAAGAGAAGGAAACTGGACTACTGTCTAGCCCCATACACAAAGGTAAACTCAAGGTGGATCAAAGACCTGAATGTAAGTCATGAAACCATAAAACTCTTAGAAAAACACATAGGCAAAAAGCGCATGGACATAAACAGGAGTGACTTCTTAATGAACATATCTCCCCGGGCAAGGGAAACAAAAGCAAAAATGAACAAGTGGGACTATATCAAGCTGAAAACTTCTGTACAGCAAAGGACACCATCAGTACAACAAAAAGACACTCTACAGTATGGGAGAATATATTCATAAATGACGTATCTGATAAGGGGTTGACATCCAAAATATATAAAGAAGTAATGCACCTTAACAAACAAAAAGCAAATAATCCAATTAAGAAATGGGCAGAGGACATGAATAGACACTTCTCCAAAGAAGAAATTCAGATGGCCAACAGGCACATGAAAAGATGCTCCACATCGCTAATCATCAGAGAAATGCAGATTAAAACCACAATGAGATATCACCTCACACCAGTGAGGATGGCCAACATCCAAAACAGAAACAGCAACAAATGTTGGCGAGGATGTGGAGAAAAGGGACCATCCTACACTGCTGGTGGGACTGCAAATTACTTCAACCATTGTGGAAAGCAGTATGAAGGTTCCTCAAAAAACTCTAAATAGAAATACCATTTGACCCAGGAATTCCACTCCTAGGAATTTACCCTAAGAATACAGCAGCCCAGTTTGAAAAGGACAGATGCACCCCTATGTTTATCGCAGCACTATTTACAATAGCCAAGAAAGGGAAGCAACCTAAGTGTCCATCAGTAGATGCATGAATAAAGAAGATGTGGTACATATACACAATGGAATATTATTCAGCCATAAGAAGAAAACAAATCCTACCATTTGCAACAACATGGATGGAGCTAGAGTGTATTATGCTCAGTGAAATAAGCCAAGCCGAAAAAGACAAGTATCAAATGATTTCACTCATATGTGGAGTATAAGAACAAAGAAAAAAACTGAAGGAACAAAACAGCAGCAGACTCACAGAACCCAAGAACGGACTAATAGTTACCAAAGGGAAAGGGACTGGGGAAAATGGGCGGGAAGGGAGGGATAAGAGGGAAAAAGGGGCATTACGATTAGCAGATGTAATGTTGGGGGGGCACGGGGAGGGCAGTACAACTCAGAGAAGACAAGTAGTGATTCTATAGCATCTCACTACGCTGATGGACAGTGACTGTAATGGAGTTGGTGGGGGAGACCTGATGAAGGGGTAGTTTAATAACCATAATATTGCACATGTAATTGTAGATTAATGATACCAAAATAAATTATGTTAAAAAAATAAAAATAATAAAAATAGTAAAAAATAAAAAGTCTACAGATGAGAAGAACATGCACCTGAAAGAGACATGAGACACGGAACCATGAGAGTACAAGCTGGGAAGGGCTGTGGATACACTGAAGAATGAAATAGCATTGATATGAGAGGAGCAGCAAAGAATGCCAGCTACGAGGTGCTGTGGAGAAAGTTAAAAGTTTTGTTTAAAAAATGAAATGGTGAGGATTCAAGATGCCAGAGTGAGAGGTGACACAGAGAATTCCTCCCAAAACCACAAATAGTACAAAAATATAGTTAATTAATACAACTAACCCTAAAACAGCAAGAAGAAAGAAGGCTGAACTAGACTAGATACAGACCTCACGAACAGAGCAGACCTCACCAAACAGGGTAACATATGAAAGCCTTAATCTGGTGGGACCCAAGCCCTTCCCCCACCCCAGTTTACTGATGGGAGGAAGAGAAACAGAGCAGGGAGGGGCTGGAAGCCTGGGACTGCCGAATACCTAGCCCTGGAGATCTGTTTGTGAGCGGAAGCCTATATTGTGTGGTGCTCCGGACATTGGAGAGCTCAGACGGGTAGAGACCATGGGGGACTGACATTCCGGCCATCTGTGGAGGACAGGATCCACACCCAGCCACTCTGTGTCAGAGAAACGGCGGGCAGTCTGAGAGGCTTCCTAGCAGTGAAAGGGCTGATGAAGTGGTGGGGTTTCCACGGAGCTTGCAGTACAGGAGAAGGGAGGGCTGGACAAGTTGTCTGGGTGGGCTCTGCCCAGCTGGTTGGGAACTTTGAGGAGCTTAAGGTGCTCCATCCCCCTGGCTGCCTACTAAGCTCCAAAGCCACCCAATGTGACACACAGCCTGCCAAGCCTTCCTTCATGTCTGCAGGCACCAGCTTGCAAAACAGCAGTCACTGCACTGGCATCAGTCCAGCCAGAGGGAGGCCCCGCCTACAACAGCTAGAGAGGCAAAGCAAAGAGACTTACACATGTGTGCTTGGCCCACTGGCTCTGACATGTGAGACAGGCACTGCAGATGGGAATCAAGAAACAGATATTTCCTCCCCCCAGGCACCAGCTCTGCTCCCTATGACCCCCAACTTCACTCTAGGGGCTGAGAAGCTCCAGAGACTGGAGTTTCTGTGCACTAGTGGGCACCACCCAAAAATATGAAATGTCAAAAGAACATGGTTCAGACCAAAATTTCACAAAACCCAGAAAAATGGCCAAATGAAACTGAACTAACCAATCTACCTGAAAGAGAGTTCAAAATAAAAATTATAAACATGCTTATGGAGGTACAGGAAAATATTCAAGAACTCAGAAACGAATTTAAGTGGGAGATTCCATCATTTAAAAATTCCATATCTGAAATGAAACATACAATGGAGGTATTTAAAAGCAGATAAGATATGTAGAAGAGATGGTAAATGGAATAGAAATTAGAGAAGAGGAATAAAAGAAGCTGAGGCACAGAGAGAAAAAAGAATCTCTAAGAATGAAAGAATATTGAGAGACCTGTGTGACCAATACAAACAGACCAATATTCACATTATAGGGGTACCAGAGGAAGAAGAGACAGAAAAAGGGATAGAAATTATCATTGAGGAGGTAATTGCTGAAAACTTCCACAATCTGGGGAAGGACATAGACTCTCAAGCCATGGATGTGCACAGATCTCCCAACACAAGGGACCCAGGAAGACAACATCAAGACATAAAATAATTAATATAGCAAAGATCAAGGATAAAGACAGACTTTTAAAAGCACCTAGAGAGAGTAAAAAGATAACACACAAAGGAAAACCCATCAGGCTATCATCAGACTTCTCACCAGAAACCTTACAGGACAGAAGGGAGTGGCATGATGTGTTTAATGCAATGAAGCAGAAGGGCCTCGAACCAAGAATATTCTACCCAGAAAGGTTATCATTTAAATTTGAAGGAGGGATTAAACAATTTTCAGATAAGCAAAAGTTGAGACCATTTACCTCCCACAAACCACCTCTACAGTGCATTACAGAGGGACTCCTATTGATGGAAGTATTCCTAAGGCTAAATAGATGTCACCCAAGAGATAGACAGAGTACAGAATATGGTTCATAACATACAAAGAATGGAGGAGGAAGAAAAAGGAGGGAAAAAATTCTTTACATTGTGTTTGTAATAGCATACAAAGTGAGTTAAATTAGACTGTTACATATTAAGGGAATTACCCTTGAACCTTTGGTAACCATGAATCTAAAGCCTGTAATGGCAATAAGTACACCTATTGATAATCACCCTAAATGTAAATGGTCTGAATGCCCCAATCAAAAGACATAGAGTTACTGAATGGATAAAAAACAAGACCCATCTATATGCTGCCTACAAAAGGCTCGCTTCAAACCCAAAGACATACACAGACTGAAAGTAAAGGGATGGAAAAAGATATTTCATGCAAGAATAGTGAGAAAAAAGCAGGAGTTGCAGTAGTTTATCAGACAAAATAGACTTCAAAACAAAGACAGTCACAAGCGACAAAGAAGGATATTACATAATGATAAAAGGGTCAGTCCAACAAGAGGATATAACTATTATAAATATCTATGCACCCAACACAGGATCACCTACATATGTAAAACAAATACTAAAAGAACTAAAGGGGGAAATACAATACAATGCTTTCATTTTAGGAGACTTCAACACACCACTTACTCCAAAGGACAGATCAACCAGACAGAAAATAAATAAACAGACAGAAGGACTAAACAACACATTAGAACAGATGGACCTAATGGACATCTACAGAACACTCCATCCAAAAGCAACTGGATACAAATGCTCCTCAAGTGCACATGGAATATTTTCAAAAACAGATCATATTCTAGACCGCAAAAATAACCTCAATAAATTCAAAGACTGAAATTGTACCAACCAACTCTCAGATCACAAAGGTATGGAACTAGAAATAAATTACACAAAGAAAATGAAAAAGCCCACAAACACAAGGAGGCTTAATAACATGCTCTTAAATAATCAATGGATCAATGACCAAGTAAAAACAGAGATCAATCAATATATGGAGACAAATGACAACAATAATTCAACACCGCAAAACCTGTGGGACGCAGTGAAGGCCATGATAAGAGGGAACTGTGTTGCAATACAGGCCTACCTCAAGAAAGAACAACAATCCCAAATTAACAGTCTAAACTACAATTAATGAAACTAGAAAAGGAAGAACAAATTAGTCCCAAAGTCAGTAGAAGAAGGGACATAATAAAGATTAAAGCAAAAATAAATAAAACTGAGAAGAATAAAACAATAGAAATAATCAACAAGAGCAGGAGCTGGTTCTTTCAGAAATTAACAAAATAGATAAACCCCTCACCAGACTTATCAAGAAAAAAGAGAGTCTATGCACATAAACAGAATCAGAAATGAAAAAGGAAAAATCACTATGGACACCACAGAAACACAAAGAATTATGAGAGAATACTATGAAAAAATTATATGCTAACAAACTGGATAACCTAGAAGGAATGGACAACTTTCTAGAAAAATACAACCTTCCAAGGATGACCCAGAAAGAAACAGAAAATCTGAATAAAACAATTACCAGCAAAGAAATTGAATTGGTAATCATAAAACTACCTAAGAACAAAAAACCTTGACCAGATGTTTTCACTGCTGAATTTTATCCAACATTTAGTAAAGACCTAATACTCATCTTCCTTAAAGTTTTCCAAAAAGTAAAAGAGGAAGGAATACTCCCAAACTCATTCTACGAAACCAACATCACTCTAATACCAAAACCAGGCAAAGACAGCACAAAAAAAGAAAACTACAGACTCATATCCCTGATGAACATAGGTGCAAAAATACTCAACAAAATATTAGCAAACTGAATTCAAAAATTCATCAAAAAGATCATCCATCATGATCAAGTGGGATTCATCCCAGGGATGCAAGGATGGTGCAACATGCAAAAATCCATCAAAATTGTCCACTACATCAACCAAAAGGACAAAACCACATGATCATCTCCATAAATGCTGAAAAAGCATTTGACAAAATTCAACATTGATTCATGATAAAAACTCAAAAAAATGGGTATGCCAACATTATACTTAACAGCAAGAAGCTGAAAGCTTTTCCTCTAAGATCAGGAACAAGACAAGGATGCCCACTTTCCCCAATTTTATTCAACATAGTTCTGGAGGTCCTAGCCACGGCAATGAGACAACACAAAGAAATAAAAGGCATCCAGATAGGTAAAGAAGTCAAACTATCCCAGTTTGCAGATGACATGATAGTGTACATAAAAAACATAAAGAATCAACTCCAAAACTACTAGATCTAATATCTGCATTCAGCAAAGTTGCAGGATACAAAATTAATACACACAAATCTGTTCCATTCCTATACACTAATGATGAACTAGCAGGAAGAGAAATCAGGAAAACAGTTCCATTCATAATTGCATCAAAAAGAATAAAATACCTAGGAATAAACCTAATTAAGGAAGTGAAAGACCCATACTCTGAAAACTGCAAGACACTCTTAAAAGAAATTAAAGCAGACCCCAATAAATGGAAATTCATCCTATTCTCTTGGCTAGGAAGAACTAATATTGTCAAAATGGCCATCCTGCTTAAAGCAATCTACAGATTCAATGTAATCCCTATCAAAATACCAATAGCATTCTTCAATGAACTAGAGTAAATAGTTCTAAAATTCATATGGAACCACCAACACCCTGAATAGCCAAAGCTATCCTGAGAAGGAAGAATAAACCTCGGAGGATTACGCTCCCCAACTTCAAGCTCTACTACAAAACTACAGTAATCAAGACAATTTGATACTGGCACAAGAACAGACCCATAGACCAGTGGAACAGAATAGAGAGCCCAGATATATACTCAAGCATATATGGTCAATTAATATACGATAAAGGGGCCATGGATATACAATGGGGAAATGACAGCCTCTTCAGCAGCTGGTGTTGGCAAAACTGAACAGCTACATGTAAGAGAATGAAATTGGATTATTGTCTAACCCCATACACAAAAGTAAACTCAAAATGGATCAAAGACCTGAATGTAAGTCATGAAACCATAAAATTCTTAGAAAAAAACATAGGCAAAAATCTCTTGGACATAAACATGAGCAACTTCTTCATGAACATATCTCCCAGGGCAAGGAAAACAAAAACAAAAATGAGCAAGTGGGACTATATCAAACTAAAAAGCTTCTTTACAGCAAAGGAAACCATCAGTAGAACAAAACGACATCCTATGGTATGGGAGAATATTTTCATAAATGACATATCTGATAAAGGGTTGACATCCAAAATATATAAAGAACTCACGCACCTCAACAAACAAAAAGCAAATAATCCAATTAAGAAATGGGCAGAGGAGCCGGACACTTCTCCAAAGAAGAAATTCAGATGGACAACAGGCACATGAAAAGATGCTCCACATCGCTAATCATCAGAGAAATGCAAATAAAAACCACAATGAGATACCATCTCAAACCAGTTAGGATTGCCAACATCCAAAAGACAAACAACAACAAATGTTGGCAAGGATGTGGAGAAAGGGGAACCATCCTACACTGCTGATGGGAATGTAAATTAGTTCAACCATTGTGGAAAGCAGTATGGAGGTTCCTCAAAAAACTCAAAATAGAAATACCATTTGACCCAGGAATCCCACTCCTAGGAATTTACCCTAAGAATCCAGCAGTGCAGTTTGAAAAAGACATATGCATCCCTATGTTTATCACAGCACTATTTGCAATAGCCAAGAAATGGAAGAAACCTAAGTGTCCATCAGTAGATGAATGGATAAAGAAGATGTGGTACATATACACAGTGCAATATTATTTAGCCATAAGAAGAAAACTAATTCTACCATTTGCAACAACACGGATGGAGCTAGAGGGTATTATGCTCAGTGAAATAAGCCAGGTGGAGAAAGACAAGTATCAAATGATTTTCACTCATCTGTGAAGTATAAGAACAAAGGAAAAACTGAAGGAACAAAACAGCAGCAGACTCACAGAACCCAAGAATGGACTAACAGTTACCAAAGGGAAAGGGACTGGGGAGTATGGGTGGGAAGGGAGGTATAAGGAGGGAAAAGGGCTTTACGATTAGCACATGTAATGCAGCAGCAGGGGACATGGGGAAGGCAGTATTTATAGCGAAGACAAGTAATGATTTTATACTATCTACGCTGATGGACAGTGACTGTAGTGGGGTACGTAGTGGGCACTTGATAATAGAGGGTGTAGTAACCATAATGTTGTTCAAGTGATTGTACATTAATGATACCAAAATAAGAAAAAAAAATGAAATGGTTTTGCTGCAAAGTACTGTAAAAGAGGAAGGCTATAAAGGAGAAGGACATACCCCTGCAAAAAGCACAAGAAGTGCAAGAATGTGAACTGTGAGGTGCAATGGAGAAGGTAAAAGATTCTTTATACAATGAGACAGCAGCATGCAAGTTGCTCTGAAGGGAGGCAAAGGCCATGGAGGAAAAGGGTGTACTCCTGAGGGAAGAACAGGAAAAGGAAGCACGAGAATGCCAGCTGCGAGGTATTGAGGTGAAGGTAAGAAAGCTGTTGAAGAGACTAACATTGCTGCAAGGCACTGTAGAAAGGGTAAAGTGAGTAGCAGAGAAGGTACTCAGGGGAATGGAAAGAAAGGTGCTATCAGCCCCAGAACCTGACACTCCTCTATTGAAAGCATGCCCAGTGTATATAAAGAAAATAATGACACAGGAACCAAGGATTCTTCTGGGAGAAGTGCAGCTCCCAACCCAGGTAATGCATCACTCTATGCTCTGCCCCTATACCCAGGCTGAGCTGGTGGATTTGGGATCCCAGTTTCAGCAGAAGCCCTCAGAATCTATATCAGCTTGGCTTTTGTGTCTTTGGGATATTGTGGGAGGTGGGGGAGGTGGAATTGTTCTGTCTGGATCAAAAATGGGAAAGCTGGCTTCACTGACAGTTCATCCTGCCTTGCTGCAGCAACTGCAAAATGCACATCAGACCCCATAAAATCACTACGTCCTCGATTGGCTTATGGCTATGCTTCATGCTGTGTTGCCCAATCAGGGTGATTTACCATCTTCCCCTGGTAGATGTATGCTGAGCTCCAATATGTGTTACAGGAGCTAGGCGTGTAAAATGACATCTAAAGTCCAGAGAATTATGGCCCAGATGAGGAGCCTTTTACTGCAGGGATGAGAAATGTTGTGCCTCAAATGGCAACCACATCCCTCTTTGGGCCACTAGTGGCCATTCATGCCCCTCACTTAGGACAGCCCATAAGGTTCCCCATATGATAGCAGACTGGGGAGAGGCTGAAACTATGAGAACATGGAAGGAAATAAGGTCTGCTGCTCATAGGAAGAATTTAAAGAGCCCCATGAAGGTTACAAGGACCCAGATGTGGGTTGATTTAATAGGGGCAGGAGAAGACAGAAGGAAATTTGATGGGAAGTCAAATAGAATCTTACTGGAGCTGCAGCTGAAACTGGAGCAGCATTCTGGCCACTGAGAACAGAGAAGCAGAGGTTGGAGACAGACCACAAGTCCAGCCTGTGTATTTGCAAGACTTCCTGCTGTAGAGTAAACCATCCTCACCTGAACCCATACAGGAAGATCACTGGGGGACAGTTTGACTGAGGGGAAGGTTGAAGTACCTGCCCTGAGGGACCAGGGGGAACTGAAGGACACATGTTAAAATATATATCCATTGGTCCCCAGTGAACAAACATGTCCTGGCCCTGGTAGATAGAGTAGCTGAATTTTCAGTGATTTATGGCAACCCAGAGCAGTTTCCTGGGACCCCCATTTATTATCAGTGGATACGGGGATAGGGCTATCAGAGTGAAAAGAGCCTGAATCCCATTTGAAATAGGGCATCTACCACCAAAGGAGTATACTGTGTATATCTCTCCTATCCCCGAATATATTTGGGGGATAGATATCCTGCAGGACCTATGGTTGCAGACCACTGCAGGTAAATTCAGACTGAGGATATGTATGGTGAAGGCAGTTCTGAGGGAACATGCTAAACACCTTCCCATAGCTTTGCCTGTGCCTCAGCAGATGACTAATAACAAACAATACAAATTGCCCAGATGGCATAAAGAAACTGGAGAAACCATCCAGGAACTGGAAAAGTTGGGTATTATAAAGCCTACCCATAGTCATTCCAGGTCGTCAGTGTGGCCAGTAAAAAAGCTGGATGACTCATGGCATATGACTGTGGATTACAGAGAATTGAATAAAGTCATAACCCCTATGCATGTTGCTCTCCCCTCTATTGTAAACATGATGGATACCCTCAGTCATGAACTATGCACATATCATTATGCTGTAAATCTTGCTAATGCCTTCTTTTCCATTGACATAGAGCAGGAAAGTCAGGAACAATTTGCCTTCATGTAGAAGGGATGGAAATGGACTTTTACTGTCCTTTCACAGGGGTCCTCCACATCCCCACTATCAGTCATGGACTTGTAGCCCAGGACTTGGCAGCATGGGAGAAACTGCCAATGGTGCGGCTGTACCACTATATTGATGATACCATGCTCACATCCAATTCTCTTTTAGATTCTGGACGGTACAGCACCTAGACTGCTGCAACTTCTACAGGAGAAAGGATAGGTTGTGAACAGCACCAAGGTTCAGGGACCTGGTTTATCAGACAAATACTAGGAGGTCATCTGGTCAGATAAGCCTAAAGCTATACCAGAAGCACCCATAGATAAAAGCCTTCCCTATTCCTACAATTATATCATTATTAAAGGAGTTTTTGGGTTTTCTAGGTTACCAGAGAGTGTTCATCCCACACATGACACAAATTCTGAAGCCCTTATACCATTTGATATGAAAGGGCATAAAAAGAGACTGGGATGAGACATGTGCATCTGCCTTTACTACAGCAAAATGAGCAGTCAAGGCCATGCAGGCCTTAAGTGTGATAGACCCATCAAGGCCCTGTGAGCTGGATGTTCATGTGACTGAAGATGGTTATGGCTGGGGCCCCTGGCAGCAGCTTGAGTGAACTCACCAACCTATTGGATTCTGAATGCAACTCTGGAAAGGAGTAGAGGTATGATACACCTTACTAGAAGAACAGTTGGCTGCCATATATCACACCTTGCTGGCTACAGAACCCATCACTGGAATGACCCCAATAAAGGTAATAACCACCTATCCCATTGTGGGGTGAGTACAAAACTGGACCCAAAATCCATGGAGTGGTGTGGCACAGACACCTACACTTGCCAAGTGGGGCGCATACTTAGAGCAGCATAACGCCCTCTCTACTGGCCCCTTGAGTGAAGAACTCCAACAGTTATTGGGGACAGTGACATATACCAGTGAAGGGCAGGAAGAATTTACTTTAGAGCTATTAGTAGCAAAGAGCCCTTATCAGGAAGGAAGAGCCCCTATACCCAAAGATGCATGGTACACAGATGGCTATAGCCCTGGACAGCCCCCAAAATGGACTGTAGCTTACAATCCTAAGACTGAGACAATATGGATGGAGGATGGAGAAGGGAATAGCAGTCAATGGGCTGAATTGCAAGCAGAGTGGCCCCCAAAGATCACGTGGCGACTGAAGAGCCCCAGTTGTCTGCACTGACATCTGGGCCATCTTTTGAGGCTTGACTTTGTGCCTACTGACATGGTACCATGCCAAATGGATGGTTGGTCACCAACCCCTTCGGAGGCAAGACTTAAGGGCTTCTGGTCAGACTAAAATAGTTACAGTACATCATGTGACAGGCCATTCACCACTGGCATCCCCAGGAAATAATGAAGCAGATGAACTGGCCCAGGTACATTGGCTAGAAGGAAAGCCTGCCTCTGATGGGGCCTAATGGTTAATCAATATTTGTTGCATGCGGAGCAGAAGGCAGTGTGGGCTGTAAGCCCGTCAGTGGTGCCTGCCTTTGACCTTTGAAGAAGTCAGTAGAGTCTAGCAGGTGTGCATTGTGTGCTCTAAAAGGGACTTATACTACTGAGTCCCACAGCAACCTGGGACGATAGCTAAGGGGTTGATACTCCCTGTCACGTGGCTGAAAGACCATATTGGGCCTCTGCCCATGTCAGAAGGGTACCAATATGCCATGACTTGTGTAGACACAGCTACTGAACTTCTGGTTGCTTTTCTTGCATGTTGTACAAACCATTAAATGACCAAAAGAGGCATGGAGTATCTCTTTGCAGCTTATGGCTGACCACAAGTAATGGAGAGTAATCAAGGCACCCACTTTACTAGACATGCACTACAAAGTGGGTAGAACAGTTGAGAATCAAATGGAAGTTTCATGTGCCATACAATCCTACCACAGCAGGTATGATAGAGAGGTACAGTGGTTTGTTTAAATCTGGACTGAAGTCAGACACAGAGTCTATGGGGATGGTCAGTCCACTTATGGGCAGTGCTACAGAGTTTGAACTAGAAACCCCAAAAGGGAACACTGAGCCCCATAGACATGCTAACACATATTCCTGCCTCCCCTAAACAACTGCAAGTACAAACCTGGAGGAATCATTGAAACTGAGGTTTGGCCACCAGAATAATATCTTGCTGCCAGCACCAACTCTACTAAACCCTGGAGACTCCATGAGTGGACATGGCCTTGGACATTTTGACACATGGACCAGTGATGGCTAGCCCTCCTGGCACCTTGGGGACAAAGCCTGGAAGCTGGCCTCCTATGTATTCCTGAAGTAACAGCAGAGTCGCCCCCAAAGATCACAGTAGTATATCTTGAATGGCTGGAAGGTAGGAGCATCTTACCAGGGAGTTTTGTTTTATTATTATGTCCAGTGAGTGCACCCCCAGTAGCACTATATACAGATCCCTCAGGAACCCCCACGGGGAAAGGGGTAAAGGTATGGTATACTAGACCTGGATGGGACCCCGTTCCTGCCACAGTCCTATCACAGGACCACTCTCTTGCATGCATCTGAACTGATGTACAAGATTTGCCTATGTTGGTGTCATTAAAACATGTATCTTATTGCCCTTAAGGTCTTTGTGGATTGGGCTCATCCCTAGCAAAAAAATTGTTACTCAGTGGTGTGCATGGATCTCCCTATCCATAACACTACTAAGAGCGAGTCATGAACTCTCTGAGTAGAACAGGTTTTGAATATAGCTGGAATAACCTCCTCAGGCTTAAGTATTATTTTAATTTTTGTTACCTGTATCAAAATTTTGTTGTATCATAATTTTTTTTATTATCTCTATGTTGTCGTTATCCTCTGTTGCTGTTCTGGAATCTGGTTACAATGTTCCAGCTTTCTGACACAGGGACCATCACAGAAGACTGAGAGTGTGTGGATTGTGAGGCAAGAATCTTGGAGGGGTGGTTGAGGAAAATTGGAGTTCCTGTGGCCAGGATCATCATCTGAACCTAAACAACTTGATGTTGTAACTGGCCTGTTGCTAGGCTACTACTTCCATACCTGTAGGCAATAAGCTATTATTGACTGAGTCACTCACTGAACAAAGAGCTTCTGTCCAGGGTTCTGGGTGCAAAAAAAAAAAGATAAAAGACCTAGGAATAAACATAGAAAAGCTACAGCTTTTTTTCTGTTGGAGAAAACAAAGCACTCTTTAAACACCATATTATATTTGAACAACTGTAAAGACACCTTTTCCTTGGTAAGGATGTCTCAACATCACCAAGATGTCAGTTCTTCCTAGATTTACTTATAATTTTAATGCAATCCATTAAGTTATATCAATGAGCTCTCTTATGAAGCTATTTAATTTGATACTAAGGTTCATTATCAAAAAAATAAACATGTAAGAATAGCCAGTATAATATTATTCAGCCATAAGAAGAAAACAAATCCTACCATTTGCAACAACATGAATGGAGCTAGAGAGTATTATGCTCAGTGAAATAAGCCAGGCAGAGAAAGACAAGTACCAAATGATTTCACTCATATGTGGAGTATAACAACAAAGCAAAACTGAAGGAACAAAATATCAACAGACTCACAGACTCCAAGAAGGGACTAGCAGTTACCAAAGGCAAAGGGGATGGGGAGGCCGGGCAGGGAGGGAGGAAGAAGGGAATTAAGGAGTATTATGAATAGCACACATAATGTAGGGGGGCACAGGGAAGGCAGTATAACACAGAGAAGACAAGTAGTGACTCTATATCATCTTACTATGCTTGTGGACAGTGACTGCAGTGGAGTATGTCAGAGGGACTTGATAATATGGGTGAATGTAGTAACCACAATGTCATTCATATGAAACCTTCATAAGAATGTATATCAATGATACCTTAATACAAAAAAAGAATAGCCAGTATATTAATTTTCAAGGGCTGCCATTACAAATTACCACAAACAGGGTGGTTTAAACCAAAAATTTCTTCACTCAGGTTCTAAGAGTCAGACTCCAAAATCAAGGTGTCAGTAGATCTCCGCCCCTTCAGAGGCTCTAAGGGAAATTCCATTTCTTGACTCTTCCCAGCTTCTGGTGGTTCAAAACATTTTGGCTTATAGACATATAGCTCCAATGTCTGCTTCTGTCTTCACATGACCTTGTCCTTTATGACTTCTTCTCTTCTATCTCATATAAGGATACTTGTCATTGAATTTAGGGCCCACCTGGTTAATCCAAGATGATCTCACCTCAAGGTCCTTAACTTAATTAAATATCCAGAGACCTCTGTTTCTAAAGGTTCCACTCACAGGCAATCAGGATAAAGACTTAGACATATCTTTTTGGAGCCCACAAATCAATCCACTACAGCTAACAAAACACTGAAAAGCAAGGACTGTGAGGAAAGATGAGTGGTTGTTCCTGGTAGATATTAAAACATTATAATTATTTTTAATTATAATTAATTAAAATAATGTAGCATTCTGAATAGGCAGACCACCCAAAAGAGTAGAAAAGAAGGTCCATGAATAGACACACAGGCATATAGAATTCTATAATATGATAATGATAGAATCATTGGAGCAAAAAAAAGTCTTTGAAACAAAGTGTTATAACTGCAAAGCTATCTGGAGAAAGATAAAATTAGTCCATTCTTCATATCACACACAAGAAAAAATTCTGCATGTATATCTACCTATAAAAATATGGAACTGTAAAAGTACTAGAAGAAAACATGGGTTTTCTACTAAAAATTCATACATAGTAAAAGATTGATATATTTGACTACAAAACAAGGAGGAGGAGGAAGAGGGGGAGAGTGACCTTGACATGACCAAAATTATCATTAAAAATATCAAGATATCAAGATAAGTGACACATATGTCATAGAAAAGGTCAATATCCCTGATACACAAAAAAACATTTAGAAACCGAGAAAAAAATAAATGAAAATCCTTTACAAAACTGGTTAAAAGACATGGCCAATAGCTCTCAAGCATATGAAAATATTTTCAAATACACTCATAAAACTAAAATTTTAAATCACCAGTATACCATTTCTCACCCATCACACTAACAATATTTCAAGAGTTGATGCACTCAGTTGAAGAGGCTATGGGGTAACAGGTATTATCATAAACTGCTGGTGAAAGTTAAAGGTGACACAGTTTCCCAATGCAGAAAAGTTTCCCCAAATCTAACAAAATCCATACATATTTACCTTTTGACACCACAATCCCAATTATAGAAATTTGCCTTGAACATACACCTCTAAAAAGATTAATATACATATACTGCAATTCATTCACTGAAGCATTATTTGCAGTTGCAAAATATTGGAAACCATCTAAATGTTCATACAGGAGATGAGTTGAACAAATTATGATATGTACTATAAACCATGGCATACTATAAACTCTAAAGTATGGTATATATTATGACAAAAACAGATAATATATAATTTTAAAAAGAATAGAAAGATGTCTACAAATTGATATGGAATGATTTCCAGAAGGTAATATTAAGTCGGAAAAAAATGAAAACAAGGATATCTGATATGCTACATTTTGAGTAAGAGAGAAGGAGAAATAAAAAATACATGGAGATAAATACATATATATGTATACGTGTGTGTATATATATATGAAAGACAAAAAAAAAAGTAATGAAGTTTGTTACCTGCAAGAGGAGGGGAAAGGCCTGAGGATGTAAGGGAAAGGAATATGGAAAAGAATGATACTTCTCTAAGTATACCCTTTTGCATTATTTTTTACTTATAAAAGTGGGTTAATATTCTGCATAATCCTAAAATAAAATTAAGTCAGCAAGGATAGAAAGGGAGAACTAAAACTAAAAGCAAACTTAAACAGATGAAAATAGTAAAGAAAAAAACTAATCCAAGTAACTCATACATACTGAATTTAACATGTACCTTACATTCAGTCTTTGACAGGAGTGCTGTCAGGAGGTGAGGGGAGAGTTTTGCAAACAAATCATGAAATCTTTTTGATATGTGTGTTTTTATAGTGCTGTGGGCAAAAAAAATCTTAAACAATATTAGAAGTATTACAGGATTGACCAAAAAAATTAATGAGTTGATGTTGATTTAGGATTCTCACTATGGAAGAAAGAACATACATATATGAAAAGGAGGAAGACAAGAACAAGCCCTGAGGTAAGAGACTGGAATTAAAGGTGTTCTGTGAGAACTCTAGATTTCTAAATATGTCTCTGTATGTTATATGCATGTATATGTAATAATACATGTGTATGAACTATATGCACATGTATATGTGTATGTGTACATACTTGAATACATTTCCTAGCTCTGTCTGCTGAAAGCATAGAAGCAAAGACACTCCGGGATCAATGGGCACAATTAAGTATCAGATCTTGATTTCTAATACTATTTCCCATTAAAAAGAAACAAGGCTTCATCAGCAAGATGACAAATAAGCCCAAGATTCTCCTTCTCCAACAAAGACAGTATTTAACATCAAGTAAACCAAGTGCTTCTATGAGAAATCCAGAAACCAATTAAAAGGGTCCCGCACCCCAGGCAAGGGCAAAACCAGCCATATTGAAACCTAGTAGGAAAAATTTTGATTCTTTAACATTAACTCACCAGAGCCCCCCCTTACCCCTATACTGCAGTACATTGGGGAGGGAATTCCCAACTCTTGTCTGCACCTTGGGGATGGAAAGGAGTAGAACGCACATCCAACATGCTGACTTTTGGAGCAGGGGGTGGTGTGGGGGGGTAAGGAAGACTGCCCAAAGACTGGTTTCTCTCTTGACTCTATCCAAGTACTGACAGGAAAAGAGTGCCACCAAGTTGAGGATCTTTGAGAACAAACCACCAACCATGCTCCAGAATCTATAGTACCATAGACAGACACTAGGTGGAACTCCACTACTGTGATTTACTACAGCACCTGAGAAGCTGTAGTATCACTGGAAGACACCAGGGGGTGCCTAGGTAGGAACTTACAAACCTCTTTTAATAGATTATAAGCACAAATCCAGAGGGAAGTCCTATCCAAAAAAGGTTTGAGGTTTGAGAGATCTCTAGAATCCAGGAAGACTCAATAAAGAAAGTCCTCTTGCAGAAAATCAGAACACAAAGTGTGGGAGAATTGCTTGATTCTCCAGATGCCAACACCCAACAACAAAATAACAAGAAAGAAAAAAGGAACCATCACACATGACATCAAAAAAAAACAAGTCTCCAGAAAATAAATTTAGAGAAACAGAGATATATGACTCACCAGAAAAAGAATTCAAAATTATCATCATAAGGATATTTAATGAATAAAAAGCACACATAGACAACTCAACAAAATCAGGAAAATGATACATGAACAATGGCAGAATTCAAGAAAAAGATAAAACTAAAGAAAAATCAAAGAGAAAATTGTGACTAAAGAATCCAATAATTGAATTGATAACTTTATTACATGAATTCAAAAGAATACTTGACCAGGAATAGAAAAGAATCAGCAAACTCAAAGACATGACCTCCAAATTATTGACGAAGAGGAGGAAAACAAAAAAAGAATGGAGAAAAATTAACAGAGCTTAAGGTATGTATAAAATATCTTGAAGCACAAAAACATACACACTATGGGAATCCAAGACAGAGAAGAAAGGAACAGAATTTATTTTAAATAATGACTGCAAACTTCACAAATCTGAAGAGAAAAATTGTCATACAAATCCAAGTAGCTTAAATAACTCCAACAAGAGAAATATATAAAAATATCTACAACAACATACATCATAATCAATTGGCAAAAGACAAAAAGAGAAAATCTCAGTGAGAAATATGACTCACTAAACACAAAGAAGTTTGTATCAGATTATCAGCAGGTATCTAACCAGAAAGCTTTAAGGCTAGAGGAAAGTGGGATGATATATTAAATGTACTGAAAGAAAAAAACTGCCAATCAAGAATATTATTCTGGCAAAACTGTCCTTCAAATATGTGGCCAAAATAAGACTTTCCCAGGTTAAAAACAACATCAACAAAAAACTACCAAGGGATTTTGTCCCTACTATGCTCTCGCTACAAGAAGCCCTAGAGGGAGTCCAAGAAGTTGAGGAGAAAGGACAACAAACATGGGCACAAAACCGTTTGAAATTATAAAATTCCCTGGAAAAGATAAATATATCAGCGAATACAGACTCCTGTAATACTGAAGACAAATAAATCTCTTATAAACTTGGAAATACAGAATTTTTTAAGCTTGGAAAATAATTATAAATCTGTGTTAATGGATATGTGATATAAAAAGAGGTAATTTGGGTCATGAATAACAAAGTAGGAGGTATCAAGGATGTAAAATTGTATTTTTTATATGAAATTTAAGTTTTTATCAGCTTATACTAGATTGTTATAAGAAAAAATTATGTAGTTGCAAAGATAACTACAAAAGAAATATCTATAAAATATACAAAAAGCAAAAAGAATGGAATCAAAATATGTCACTATAAAGATATCAACAAAAGACAAAGATTAAAGATGGCAGCATGAGAGGTAAGACAGAGAACTCCTCCCAAAACCACATATAATATGAAAATATAGTTAATACAACTAATCCTAAAAAAGCAACAGGAAAGAAGGCTGTGCCAGACTTCCTAAACCTGGAGAAAAGAGCAGACCTCATGAAACAGGGTAATGTACCAAAACCATGATCTGGCAGGACCCAAGTCCTTCCACCACCCCATTTCACTGGAGGGAAGAAGAGAAATGGAAGGGGTATGGGGTGGAAGCCTAGGACTGCTGAACACCCAGCTCTGGAGATCTGCTTTAGGAGCACAAACCTGCATTGCATGGTGCTCTGGAGATTACTAGGGTTGGAAAGCTAAGCCAGGTGGAATATGTGAAGAGACTGAGATTCCAGCCATTTGTGAAAAACAGGTATCCACATCTACCTGCTCTGGGACAAAAGAAAGGCGGGCAGTCTGACAGACTTCCTAACAGTTAGAGAGCTGCTAAAGGGGCAAGGATTACACAGAGATTGCTGCTCAGAAAACAGATAGGTGCACAAAACTATCTGAGGCACACTCTGCTCAACATCTTGGGAACTTTCAGGAGCTTCAGTCACTCCATTCCCCTGGCTGGCTACTCAGCTCTGAGGCCCCCAACTGTGATATGCAGCCAGTTGCACCTTCCCACTGGCCTGGCAGCATCAGCTCACAAACCGGCAGTCCCTGCCCTGGCATCAGACCAGCCAGAGAGAGGCCCCACCTATGGCAGCTACAAACGCAGAGCACAGAGGCTTACACCAGTATTTGGACCAATCGTTCTGACAGCGGAGGTAAGCACAGCAGTTGGGAAGCAGGAAACAGCTCTTTCCTTCCCAAGGCACCAGCACCACTCCCCTGCGACCCACGACATCACTCCAGAGGCCGAGCAGCTCCAGAGAGTAAAGCTTCTGGGCAATAGAGGGCGCCACATACAAATATGAAACATCAAAGAAACCTGGTTCAACAAAATCCCACAACCACCAGAAAAAGGGACAAGTAAAAACTGAACTCATCAATTTTCCTGAGAGAGACTTAAAAATAAAAATCATAAACATGCTCATGGAAGTACAGAAAAGTATTCAAGAACTCAGGAATGAATTCCAGTCGGAAGTCCAATCATGACGGACTACAATGAAGGTTTACAAGCAGATTAGATACGGTGGAGGAGACAATAGATGAAATAGAAATTAGAGAAGAGGAATACAAAGAAGCTGAGGCACAGAGAAAGAAGGATGTCTAGGAATGAAAGAATATTGAGAGAACTGTGAGACCAATCCAAACAGAACAATATTCATATTATAGGGGTACCAGAAGAAGAGAAAGAAAAAGGGATAGAAAGTATCTTTGAGGAGGTTATTACTGAAAACATTAACAATCTGGGGAAAGAGATAGTCTCTCAGGCCATGGAGGTGCACAGACCTCCCAACACAAGGGACACAAGGAAGACAACACCAAGACATATAATAACTAAAATGGCAAAGTTCAAGGATAAAGACAGACTTTTAAAAGCAGCCAGAGAGAGAAAAAAGACCACATAAAAAGGAAAGCCCATCAGGCTATCATCAGACTTCTCAGCAGAAGCCTTACAGGCAAGAAGGCAGTAGCATGATATATTTAATGCAATGAAACAGAACGGCTTTGAAGCAAGCCTAGTCTACCTGGCAAGATTATAATTTAGATTTGAAGGAGGGATTAAACAATTTCCAGATAAGCAAAAGCTGAGAGAATATACCTCCCACAAATCACCTCTACAGTGTATTTCGAAGGGACTCCTATAGATGGAAGTGTTCCTAAGGCTCAACAGCTGTCATCAGAGGAAATAAACCACAGTAAAGAGAGTAGAACAATTAATTACTAAGCAGATGCAAAATCAAATCAACTACCACCAAAGTCAGTCAAGAGACAGACAAAGAGTGCAGAATATGATATCTAATATATAAAGAATGGAGGAGGAGGAAGAAAAAAAGAACCTTTAGGTTGTATTTGTAATAGCATACTAAGTGAGTTAAATTTGACTGTTAGATAGTAAGGGAATTACCCTTGAACCTTTGGTAACCACGAATCTAAAGCCTGCAATGACAATAAGTACACACCTATCGATAATCATCCTAAATGTAAATGGTATGAATACACCAATCAAAAGACATATAGAGTCACTGAATGGATAAAAAAACAAGACCCATCTATATGCTGCCTACAAGAGACTCACTTCAAACCTAAAAAGATACACAAAAAGTGAAGAGATGTGAACATAGATGGAAAAATAACAAAATTTTGGCAAACCGAATTCAAAAATATCATCCATCATTATCAAGTGGGATTCATCCCAGGGATGCAAGGATGGTGAAACATTCAACAATCCATCAACATCATGCACCACCACATCAACAAAAAGGACAAAACCACAGGATCAGATCCATAGATGCTGAAAAAGCATTTGGCAAAATTCAACATCCATTCATGATAAAAACTCTCAACAAAATGGATATAGAGGGCAATTACATCAACATAATAAAGGCCATATATGACAAACCTACAGCTAACATCATACTTAACAATGAGAAGTTGAAAGCTTTTCCTTTAAGATCAGGAACAAGGCAAGGATGCCCTCTCTCCCCTCTTTCATTCAACATAGTTCTGGAGGACCTCGCCACGGCAATCAGACAACACAAAGAAATAAAAGGCATCCAGATTGGTAGCAAAGAAGTTAAACTGTCCCTGTTTGCAGATGATATGATATTGTACATAAAAAACCCTAAAGAATCCACTCCAAAACTATTATATCTAATATCTGAATTCAGCAAAGTTACAGAATACAAAATTAATACAGAAAAATATGTTGCATTCCTACATACTAATGATGAATTAGCAGAAAGAGAAATCAGGAAAACAATTCCATTCACAATTGCATCAAAAAGAATAAAATACCTAGGAATAAACCTAATCAAGGAAGTGAAAGACCTATACCCTGAAAACTACAAGACACTCATGAGAGAAATTAAAGAAGATACCAATAAATGGAAAGACATCCCATGCTCATGGATAGGAAGAATTAATGTTGTCAAAATGGCCATCCTGCCTAAAGCAATCTACAGATTCAATGCAATCCCTATCAAAGCACCAACAACATTCTTCAATGAACTAAAGCAAATAGTTCTAAAATTCATATGGAATCACAGAAGACTCCCAATAGCCAAAGCAATACTGAGAAGGAAGAATAAATCTAGGGGTATTATGCTCCCTGACTTCAAGTTCTACTACAAAGCCACAGTAATCAAAACAATTTGTTACTGGCACAAGAACAGACCCACACACCAATGGAACAGACTAGAGTACCCAAATATAAACCCAAGCATACAGGGTCAATTAATATATGATAAAGGAGCCATGGACATACAATGGGGAAATGACGGCCTCTTCAGCAACTGATGTTGGCAAAAATCAACAGCTACATGCAAGAGAATGAAACTGGATTACTGTCTAACCCCATACACAAAAGTAAACTCAGAATGGATCAAAGACCTGAATGTAAGTAAGTCATTAAACCATTAAACTCTTAGAAGAAAACATAGGCAAAAATCTCTTGAATATAAATATGAGGAACTTTTTCTGAATGCATCTCCTCGAGCAAGGGAAACAAAAGCAAAAATGAACACATTTTTGTTCTACATCAAGCTAAAAAGCTTCTGTGCAGCAAAGGACACTATCAGAACAAAAAGGCATCCTACAGTATGGGAGAATATATTTGTAAATGACATATCCAACAAGGGGTTAACATCCAAAATATATGAAGAACTCACACACCTCAACACCCAAAAAGCAAATAACCCAATTAAAAAACCGGCGGAGGATATGAACAGACAATTCTCCAAAGAAGAAATCCAGATTGCCAAAAGGCACATGAAATGATGCTCCACATTGCTAATTATCAGGGAAATGCAACTTAAAACCACAATGAGATATCACCTCACAGCAGTTAGGATGGTCAACATAGAAAAGAATAGGAACAACAAATGGTGGCAAGGATGCAGAGAAAGGAAACCCTCCTACACTGCTGTGGGAATGTAAACTAGTTCAACTATTGTGGAAAACAGTATGGAGGTTCCTCAAAAAACTGAAAATAGGAATACCATTTGACCCAGGAATTCCACTCCTAGGAATTTACCCAAAGAAAACAACTTCTCAGATTCAAAAAGATATATGCACTCCTATGTTTATTACAGCACTATTTACAATAGCCAAGATATGGAAGCAACCTAAGTGTCCATCAGTAGATGAATGGATAAAGATGTGGTACATATACACAATGGAATACTATTCGGCCATAAGAAAGTAACAAATCCTACCATTTGAAGAAACATAAATGGAGCTAGAGGGATTATGCTCAGTGAAATAATTCAGGAAGAAAAAGACAAATGCCAAATGATTTCCCTCATTTGTGGAGTATAACTATGAAGCAAAACAAGGAACAAAATTGCAGCCGACTCACAGACTCCAAGAAAGGACTAGTGGTTACCAAAGGTGGGGGAGCAGGTGGGAGGGAGGGAGATGGGGATTGTAAGGTATCATGATTAGTGCACATGATATGAGTGGGGTCACAGTGAAGACAGTGTAGCACAGAGAAGACAAGTAGGGACTCTGTGGCATCTTACTACATTGATGGACAGTGACTGCAATGGGGCATGAGGGGGTGACTTGATACTATGGGTGAATGTAGTAACCACATTGGTTTTCTTGTGAAACCTTCATAAGAATGTATTTCAATGATACCTTAATAAAAAAATAAAATAAAAAAGACAAAGAAAGACAGCAAGAGAGGAAGAGGAACAAAAGAGCTACCAGACATGCAGAAAAAAACAAAATGGCAATACTAAATTCTTTCCTATTAGAAGGTACATTAAATGTAAATGGATTAAATGCAATATTTGAAAGACAGAGATTATTGACTGAATTGTTTTTTTAAACATGCTGTACACAAGAGGCTCACTTTACATCTCAGGACTCACAAAGGTTAACAGTGAAAGGGTAGAAGAAGATATTCCATACAAATAGGAACCTATAAAGACAGGGGTAGCTACCCTTATATCACACACAAAAGAATTTAAGACAAAAGCTGGCAAAAAGAAAAAAGAAGAACATTATATGGTTATAAAAGGGTCAATTTACCAGTGAGATATAAGAATTATAAATACATATGACCTAATATTAGACCACCCAAATATATGAAGCAACACTGACAACTCAAAGGAGAAATAGACAGCAACACAATAACAGCAGGAGATTTTAATACCACCACATTCAGTTATGGATAGAACAATCAGCCAGAATCTCAATAAGGAATCAGAGGACTTAAATAATACTATAAACTAGAAATAACAAAAATATACAGAACACTCCACCCAAAAACAGGAAAACACACATTATTCTCAAGCACCCAAGGAACATTCTCTAAGACAGACTAAGTGTAAGGACACAAAATAACTCTTAACAAATTTAAGAAGACAAAAATCATACAAATCATGTTCTTGAACACAATGGAATAAAACTAGAAATAAAGTAACAGGAAAATCCAAGTATGTAGACATTAAACAGTATGCTCTTAAGCAACCCATCAAAGAAAAAAATCACAAAGGAATTTAGAAAATATCTGGATACAGATGAAAACAATAATACAAAACAGTAAAACTTATGGGATTTAGCAAAAGCAGTACTACGAGGAAGTTATAATGGTAAATGTTTATATTTTTAAAAAGATCTCAAACCAACAACCTTATCTTACACCTAAAGAACAATTTTAAAAAAGAACAACAACCCAAAGTTAGAAGGAAGGAATTAATAAATACTAGAGCAGAAATATATGAAACAAAGATAAGAAAAAAATCAACAAAACCAAGTGTTGTTTTTGAAAAAATTAACAAAAGCGGCAAACTCTGGCTAGATTAAGAAAAAATGAAAGACTCAAATAGCTAAAATCAGAAGTGAAAGAGGAGATGTTACAATGATTCCTACTGAAAGACCAAAGATCATAAAAGATTACTCTGAACAGTTATATGCCAAAATATTGGATAACCTCAAAAAATGGATAATTTCCTAGGAACATAGAACCTACAAAGGCCAAACCATGAAAAAATAAGAAATTGGAAGAGACCTATAATTAGTAAGGAGATTGAAGCAAGTAAGCAAAAATCTCCCAACAAAGAAAATCCCATAACCAGTTGGCTTCACTGGAGAATTCTATCAAACATTTTTAAAAGAATTAATCATTCTCAAATTTTTCCAAAGAATCAAAGAGGAGGGAACACTCCCAAATCTATTCCATGGGGCCAGCATAACCCTGATACCAAAATCACACAGACAGATAAGAAAATGACAGACCAATATCTGATTAATAGTGATGCAAAAATACTTAATAAAATACTAGCAAACAGAACTCAAAGGCATATTAAAAGGAACATACAGCATAACCAGTAGGATTTATACCTGGAACATAAGGATGGCTCAATATATGTAATAGAAGGTAACAATGTAATACACCATATTAAAAAATGAAGGACAAAAGTCACATGATCATTTCAACAGTTGCAGAAAACACATCTGATAAAATGCTACACTCTTCCATGTTAAAAACATTCAATAAACTAAGAATAGGTGAAAAGATAAATCCATACATGAACAAGCCACAACAAACATTACATTCAATGGGGAAGACTGATAGCTTTTCCTCTAAGATCAAGAACAAGGCTAGTCTGCCCACTCTTGTCACCACTATTCTATGCACTACTGGAAGTTCTAGACAGAGCAATTAGAAAAGAAAAAATAATGTATACAAATGGTAAAAAAAAACAAGCAAAATTATCTCTTGTTTGCAAATGACATGAACTTGTAATGTAGAAAACCCTAAAGATTCCACCCACAAAAATTGAACTAATAAATTCAGTAAAGTTGCAGGCAACAAAATAAACTTTCAAAAATCAGTTACATTCCTTTATGTTAACAATGACCAATCCAAAAAGAAAATTAAGAAAACAATCCTGTTTACTAGAGCATCAAAAAAGATTAAAATGTTTAGGAGTAACTATAACCAATAAGATGAAAGATTTGTACACAGAAAACTATAAAACACTGCTAAAAGAATAAAGAAGGTAGAAGTGAAACTAAAAAAAATCAGAGAAAAACAGCCCATGCTCAAGGATTGGAATATTTAATATTGTTAAAATGTTCATATGATTCAAAGCAATCTAAAGATTCAGTGCAATCCCTATCAAAGTCCCAGTGATGTTTTTACAAAAATACAATAAAAAATACTAAAATTCATATGGAATTTTAAGGGACCCCAAGGAGCCAAAACAGCCTTGCAAAAGAAAAACAAATTTGGAGGTCCCAAACATCCTGATTTCAAAATAAACTACAGAGGAACAGTAATTAAGGAAGTGCCATGCTGGCATAATAATAGAGACATATGTACACCTAAAACTAATACAGTGTTATATGTCAATTATATCTCAATTTTGAAACATAATATAAAGATAGATATATAGACTAATGGATCAGAATTGACATCCCAGAAATAAAACCCCGCATATATATGGCAAAATGATTTCCAACCAGGGTACTAAGACAACACAATGGGGAAAGAACAATTTCTTCAATAAATTGTGCTAGGAAAACTGGATATGCACAAGTAAAAGAATAAAGTTGGATCCTTCTTTTACAGCATGTACAAAAATTAATTCAGAATGCATTCATGACCTAAATGTAAGATCTAAACCTAGTAAACTCCTAGAAGAAAACAAAAGAAAAGCTTCAGGACATTGGATTTGTTAGGACATCAAAAGTACTCCCTTAACAAAAGCAAAAATAAACAAAAAGGACCACACCAAACTAAAAAGTTACTGTACAGCAGTCAACAAAATGAAAAGGCAATCTATGAAAAGAGAGAAAATATTTGCAAGACATATATAAATAAACAACATAAGCAACTAATACAAAATAAATAAGCAACATAAGCAACTAATACAATGTAACAGAAATTTTTTTTAAAGGCAAATACTTGACTAAAAATTGGACAAAGGACCTGAATAGACATTTTCCCAAAAAAGACATACAATAGTCAACAAGTACATGAACAGGTGCTCAACATCACTAATCATCAGGGAAATGGAAATCAAAACCACAATGAAATATTACTGCATACCTGTTAGAATAGCTCTCTTCAAAAATAAGAGAAAACAAGTGTTGGCAAGTATATGGAGAAAAGGGAACACTTGTATACTGTTGGTGGGATGGTAAATTGGTACAGTAACTATAGAGGTTCCTCAAAATTTTAAAAATAAATCTACCATATGAGCTAGGAATCTATTTCTTGGTATATATCCAAAAGAAACAAAATCAGTATATCAAAGAGGTATCTGTATTCCTATGTTCATTGTAGCATTATTCACAGTAGCTAAGATATAGAAACCTCAGTATCCACTGATGGGTGAAAGGATAAAGAAACTGTAATACATATGTTGGATCATTCAGCCATGAAAAAGAATGTCCCACCATTTGTGACAACATGGATGAATCAGGAAGACATTATGCTAAATGAAATAACACAGACATATATTGCATGTATTGTTACATGTGGATCTTAAAAAAAAAAGAAAAAGGCCAAATTCATAGTAACAGAAAGTAGAATGTTGGTTCCCAGGGACTAGGAGGAGGCGGTCATTGGGAATTATTGCTTAACGCATACAGAGTTCTGAGATTAGTTTTATGGCATGTGTATTTCCTACAATAAAAAAGTTGGAAAAAAAGAATACAATGTAAATAAAATGTGAGTGTGTGTATTTACTTTTTTATAGCAAAACACTAGAAAATAAATTCTAAAATGTTATCAGTGCTTATATTTTAGATCGAGATTACAGGTAATTTGTTTTCCTATGTACTTTTCTCACTTTTTCAAATGTTTCACAATAATACTTTTATATTCAGATAAAACGCAATGAATGTCATTTTTTGAAATTCAAAAAAATGCATTACCAAATACTATGTACAATATTATTTCATTTTTAAAAATAATATATATAAGCTATGGAAAAGCAGGAAGGCAAACAAAAATATGTTAACAATGGTGGTTATCTGAAGGGAAATAAGATTGTGGTGATTTTATTTTCTTTTTGCATGACTATTTTTTAAACTTTCATCAATTAGACACTTTTTAATATATACTTAGAAAAAACAGTAAAATATGAATACTACATAAGAAAATACTAATGTCCAGTTGATACTGTACTTAATATTCACAGATCTTAATGCCTATGCCTTTAATAACTCCTTAAAACATTGTATTTAGACTAATATTGATGAATGGATTATCACATTCAAGTTCAAATAACCAATATAACTTTAAATATTTCATTACTAAAATTGTTGGTACAATTTTATATATAACAATTAATTGTAATTATTAATAATTTTATTATCAATTAATATAACTAATTTTTATATTTTATTAATGTGATTGATATAGTTAATATTTCAATTTTATTATTAATTTATTACTATCATTATTGATTACTAATAATTAAAAGTATTAATAAATCAGGTAACATTTTATAGTTGGTAATTTAGCAGAATACGTACATTATGTTCCTCCTTAACTGCTTCTTCTAACCGAGCTGCAAATTGTGAACAACATATCAAGAATGAACTCAGATCATCCCCAACCTTTTGAAAATAACAAAACAAAGTTTAGTAATTTTGTAACTTTAACTGTTTCAGAATCATATTCATATCCCTCTATATTTTAGCATATTTAATTGCTTTTAAAAATATTTTTGTGTGGGTAATTCATGTCCCTTCAAACATGTAAGACCAGAAACAATGCTCCAAATGCTTCACTAGCAAATTCTCCCAGAAAGAAAGCATGGAGGAAGTATATTGTGGGGAATGGCTCTTTAGTAACATATACTCAGTTATGTCTCACTCTCATTCTCCTCTACACAGTTGCAGAAAATCAAACATCCCAGATTTAGACTCATGAAATGTATGGGTGGCCAAAAACAGGTGGCTATTTTGTGTATACCTAATAAATATCTCTTTGTGTTAGAAAATGAATGCTAATTATGGCTTCTGATTATAAGTATACTTGCCAAGAACTATAGTTTTTCATGCTCACTTAATGGGAAATAGAAAATTTTGAGGAAAAAAAACAGTTACATATTAAAATGTCAGTGACTGAATCTCTTCTAGTAGAGCAGTGATCTGTTTATCAGACACTTGACCCATGATAAACAAATCTCAGATGCTTATATACAGTTAGGATTGTCATGGAATATTCTCCATGAGGAGTATGTTCACTCAGCATTACATTTTAAGCATATTAATATACTTTTTTACCATGTAAAGACGTGAAATCATATAGGAGAAAGGGAGGAAAATTGAAGTAGTCAGTCAGGAGAGTGGGAAAATGCATGTACCAGAGTTATTAATCACAATATAAAGGGAAACCATTATAGTGTACTTGGGGATTTTCTTCCACCCACATTCAGGTACCACAAATACAGAGATGGTGCAGATTGATATGATCAGGGCTGCAGATCAACAAAATAAGACTAATAAAGCAGGACAGAGCAAGGGAGTTAAGTACAATGCAGGAGAGCAATAATAATAATGGACCATGAAAACTGAGCTAGATAAGTAAGAATGCCAGGAGGATTTGGGACAATAAAAGACAGCAGGACCCATGGATTGGAGTTCCCAATGGAATCAAAAGATTTTGGAGACAGAATATTAGGAAAGATAGAAGACAGTGGATAAAGATTTGGATAACTGAAATTTAAATAATGGGAAAATTACAGTTATCAGTAACAAGGAGTAGAGGATATTATCTTGTCAGCTAGTGGTTGAGGTAGAAGACATGATCACTGGAGGAAAGAAATTCTGTGAACAGAGATGCAGATTATGGAAAGATCTTCCACATGGATATTGAAACAATCAAAAATTATGACAATAGTGTTGAGAGACAAGTAGAATGTCATTATAATAGGGACTACTAGTTGCCTACCTTATATTGATTTTCAACTTCCTTACTAATAGAACCTCAAATTTCTTCCAGATGGCAATGTACATAGCTAATAATAAGTTTCCCAGACTCCCTTACCAATAAGGGTAGCCATGTACCAATCAGGCTAATGAGAAAAAAATAATTTGTTGGGCAGAAATTCTGAAAAAATCCTTAAAAAGGGGACATAAATGCCACTTATGATTAGGATGTAAAAAAAGTGGGGGGGGTCTTCACTCCACTATTAACATCCCATAAAGAAAAATTCATAAAATAAAATAATTATCATGCTTTTCTTTGCAGATTCTTAAAAGAAGAGAACACAAGGGAAATCTGATGGCTTGAATTCCACAGAAGATCTCTATTTTGATGAGCAAGGAACCAAGGACATATCCATACCTGATGGGGGAGCACGAGAAAGAGAACAGTACTTGTTCTAGTGTGTACAGTCACAAGACAGACTTGCCATTCATAAACAGAATTTTCAAAGGATGAAGAAAAACCAGATGAGCATTTGACAGCCATTCAGGCTAGCAGATTAACTGGAATGAGGAAGAGCTCCTGAAGCAAATCACTCAACCGAACCATTTTTCTCCCATCAAACTAATTTTGCCATAACGTGGCTGAAAAAGAGGCCAAAATAACTCCATTTTGGAACGGCCAAAATTAGAAAGACTGGCAATACCAATTTTGAAAAGGATATGGGAACACTGAACTCATACAAAGATGGTAAGAACACAACACAACATGGTCCTGCCATGTTTAGCAATTGCTCATAAAATTAAACATATTTTCAGTTATAATATATATATATAATCCACCAATCATATTCTTAAGTAATTATCTCACAAAGACATGGAAAAATGTTCATAGAACTTTCATTCAAAATAGCCAAAATAGTTATAGGATCCAACAACCCATATAATGAAATACTCTTCACAATAAAAGGAACAAACTACTGATACACAGAACAACATGGATGAATCTCAAAAACATTATGATGGTGGAGTGGAAGCTAGATGAAAAAGACTACATACTGCATGATTTTATTCATATGAAACTCTAGAAAAGGCAAAACTATAGTGATAGATCAGTGGCTTTCTGGAGCCACGGTAAGAGAAGAGAACTGACTGCAAAGGGGTTACAAGAGAGATTTTGGGAACAAAGATAATGCTTTGTAGTTTCACTGTGGGAAAAAATACACAACTATAAAAAATGGGAGTGTGAGTAAAATTGCAATATTTCTAGAATCTCCCGCCTGGCTCTGGTTCATCTCCATATCAGTAGTTGTTTCCAAGGGGTAGAGAGAAGTAGTCCATCTCCATATCCAGGTAATTACAAGAGCCAGTGAGGGACCGGGTAGGTAGAGTGGAGTTTTTACTCTGCTGCGGAAGCCAGGTCAAGAGATGCAGGACAGCTGCCTCTAAAGAATAAATAGGTTTCTTAAACTATATTTCTCCCTTTGACTGAATTGGTTTCAAAGGTATTTTGCCCCAGGATTTCCCCTCCCCAGAGTTACAGGAGCTAAAAAGAAGAGAAATCTCTCATCCTGCATGTGCTGTGGTAATTGTATTTTAAAGCTCTGCCAGAGATGAACCAAAATATAAACCAAAACTATTTAAAACTGAAGTGCAAATTCCTTCCAGCTAAAATACTGGCAAAATCAAATCAGCCCCTCAGGGGAAGCATCAAATAGGCGAGATTGCAGATTAGACATATCAGACAATAATTTACCCTAATTAAATGCAGAGATCAGTTTCTAATCAACTGATTCTTAGAGAAATGAGAATGATTAGTCTATCAAACCAAATGTGAGAAAAGAAAGGGCAAGAATTCTTTAGAAAAGAAAACATTGTACCGCAGTTTCCAATGTTTTTCTAAATGTAATGCTAGAGATCTAATTTTAAAATTACAGATCTAGAGGTCAGATTAAAGACGGCAGTGTGAGAGATAAGACAGAAGCCTCTTCCCAAAATCACATATAATACGAAAATATAATTAATACAACTAATCTTGAAAGAGAACTGGAAAGAAGGCTGCGCCAGACTGAATACACCTAGAGAAAAGAACAGACCTCACAGAACAGGGTAACGTATCAAAGAGATGATCCAGTGGGACCCAAGCCCATCCCCCAGCTCAGCTCACCAGCTGGAGGAAGAGAAATGGAGCAGGGAGAGAGTGGAGGCCTGAGACTGCTGAATACCTAGCCCTGGAGATATGCTTTGGGAGAATGAACCTACATTGCATGGTGCTCTGGTGATTTAGTGGGGTTGGAAAGCTAAGACAGGTGGAATACATGAAGAGACTGAGATTCCAGCTGCTTGTGGAAAATAGGGATCCATATCGGGCTGCTCTGGGACAAAAGAAAGGCAGGCAGTCTCAGAGACTTCCTAACAGTGAAAGGGCAGCTAAAGGGGCAAGGATTGCACACAGCTTACAGCTAAGGAGAAATTACAGGTAGACAAAATTGTCAGGGCACACTCTGATCAGCAGGCTGGGAATTTTCAGGAGCTTCACTCACTCCATCCTCCTGGCTGGCTATGCAACTCCAAGGCCCCCACCATGATATGCAGGCTGCTGTGCCTTCCTTCTGGCCAGACCGCACCTGGCTCTCAAAGCAGCCACCCCTGCACTGGCATCAGGCAAGCCAGAGGGAAGCCCTGCCTAGGGCAGCTACAAATGCAAAGCAAAGAGGCTTACACCTGTGTGTTCGGTCCAATGGTTCTGACAGTGGAAACAGGCATAGCAGCTGGGAAGCAGGAACAACTCTTTCCTCCCCCCAGGCATGAACACAACTCCACTGTGACCCCCGACATTGTGTCAGGGGCTGAGAAGCTCCAGAGAGTAGAGCTTCTGGGCACTAAACAGCGCCACATACAAATACAAAACATCAAAGGAACCTGTGTTCCAACCAAAATCCCACAAACACCAGAGAAAGGATCAAGTGAAACTGAACTCATCCATCTTCCTAAAAGAGATTTCAAAATGAAAATCATAAACTTGCTCATGGAGGTACAGAAAAATATTCAAGAGCTCAGGAATGAATTCAGGATGAAGATCCAATCATTATAGAACACAATGGAGGGATTTAAAAGCAGATTAGATATGGTAGAGGAGACAATAAATGAAATAGAAATTAGAGAAGATGAATACAAAGAAACTGAGGCACAGAGAGAAAAAAGGATCGCTAGGAATGAAAGAATATTGAGAGAACTGTGTGACCAATCCAAATGGAACAATATTCATATTATAGGACTATAACAAGAAGAAGAGAGAGATAAAGGGATAGAAAGTGTCTTTGAGTAGGTAATTGCTGAAAACTTCCCCAATCTAGGGAAGAAGATAGTCTCTCAGGCCATGGAGATACACAGATCTCCCAACACAAGGGACCCAAGGAAGACAACACCAAGACATATAATAATTAAAATGGCAAGTGCACATTGAACATTTTCAAGAATAGATCATATACTAGGCAACAAAAAGAGCCTCAGTAAATTCAAAAAGACTGAAATTGTACCAACCAGCTTCTCATACCACAAAGGTATGAAACTGGAAATAAATAAGGCAAAGAAAATGAAAATGCTCAGAAACACATGGAGGCTTAACAACATGCTCCTAAATAACCAATGGATCAATGACCAAATTAAAACAGAGATCAAGCAATGTACAGAGACAAATGAAAACAACAATCCAACAGCCCAACACCTGTGGGATACAGCAAAGAGCTAAGAAGGAACTATATTGCAATACTGGCCTACCTCAGAAAAGAAGAATCATCCCATATGAACAATCTAAACTCACAATTAACGAAACTAGAAAAAGAACAAATGAAGCCCAAAGTCAGTAGAAGGAGGGACATAATAAAGGTTACAGCAGAAATAAACAAAATAGAGAAGAATAAAACAATACAAATAATCAATGAAAGCAGGAGCTGGTTCTTCAAGAAAATAAACACAATAGATAAACCCCTAGCCAGACTTATCAAGAAAAAAAGAGTCTCTACACACAAAAACAGAATCATAAATGAGAACAGAATACTCACTATGTACACAACAGAAATCCAAAAATTATGAGAGAATACTATGAAAAATTACATGCTCACAAACTGGATAACCTAGAAGAAATGGCTATAATTCTAGAAAAATACAAGCTTCCAAGGCTGACCCAGGAAGATATAGAAAATCTGAATAGACCAATTACCAGCAAGGAAACTGAATTGGTAATTAAAAAACAATGTAAGAAAAAACTGCTGGACCAGATGGCTTCACTGCTGAGTTTTATCAAACATTTACCGAAGACCTAGTACCCAACCCCCTTAAAGTTTTCCAAAAAATAGAAGAGGAGGGAATACTCCCAAACTCATTCTGTGAAGCCAGCATCACTCTAATACCAAAAATAGGCAAAGACACCACAAAAAAAGAAAATTAAAGACCAATATCCCTGATGAACACAGATACAAAAATACTCAACAAAATATTAGCAAACAGAATCCAAAACCACATCAAAAAGATCATCCATTATGATCAAGTAGGATTTATTCCAGGGATGCAAGGATGGTACAATATCAGAAAATCCATCAACATCATCCACCACATAATTAAAAAGGACAAAAACCACATGATCATCTCCATAGATGCTGAAAAAGCATTCGACAAAATTCAACATCCATTCATGATAAAAACTCAAGAAAATGAGTATAGAGGGAAAGTACCTAAATAAATCAAAGGCCATATATGACAAACCCACAGCCAACATCACACTTAACAGCGAGAAGCTGAAAGCCTTTCCTTTAAGACTGGGAACAAGACAAGGATGCCCACTCTCCCACTTTTATTCAACATAATTCTGGAGGTACTAGCCACAGTAACCAGACAACACAAAGAAATAAAAGGCATCCAGACAGGTAAAGAACAAGTTGAATTATCACTGTTTGCAGATGACATGATATTGTACTTAAAAGACTCTAAAGTATCTGCTGCAAAACTACCAGAGTTAATATGTGAATTCAGCAAAGTTGCAGGATACAAAATTAATACACACAAATCTGTTGCATTCCTATACACTAATGATGAACTAGCAGAAAGAGAAATCCAAAAAACAATTCCATTCACAGCTGCATTAAAAAGAATAAAATACCTAGGAATAAACCTAACCAAGGAAGTGAAAGACCAATATTTGAAACCTACAAGACACTCATGAGAGAAATTAAAGATGATACCAATAAATGGAAACACATCCTGTGCACATGAATAATTAATATTGTCAAAATGACCATCCTGCTTAAAGCAATCTACAGATTCATTGCAATCCCTATCAAAATACCAGTAATATTCTTCAACGAACTAGAGCAAATAGTTCTAAAATTCTTATGGAACCACAAAGACCCCGAATAGCCAAAGCAATTCTGAGAAGGAAGAAAAAACCTGGGGGGATTATGCTCCCCAACTTCAAGCTCTACTACAAAGCCACAGTAATCAAGACAATTTGGTACTGGCCCAAGAACAGACCCATAGACCAATGGAACAGACTAGAGAGCCCAGATATGAACCCAAGCACATATGGTCAGTTAATATATGATAAAGGAACCATGGACATACAATGCGGAAATGAGAGCCTCTTCAACAACTGCTGTTGGCAAACTGGACAGCTACATGTAACGGAATGAAACTGGATTATTGTCTAACCCAATACACAAAAGTGAACTTGAAATGGATCAAAGACCTAAATATCAGTAATGAAACCATAAAACTCATAGAGAAATCATAGGCAAAAATCTCTTTAATATAAACATGAGCAACTTTTTCCTGAATGCATCTCCTTGGGCAAGGGGAAAGAAAAGCAAAAATGAACACATGGGACACCATCAGCAGAACAAAAAGTTTCCTATAGTATCAAGAATATATTTGTAAATGATGTACATGACAATGGGTTAACATCAAAATATACAAAGAACTCACATGCCTCAACAACCAATAAGCAAATAACCTGATTTTAAAAAGGGCAGAGGATATGAACAGACAATTCTCCAAAGAAGAAATTCAGATGACCAACAGGCACATGAAAAAATGTTCCACTCTGCTAATTATCAGGGAAATGCAAATTAAAAACACAATGAGGAGAACCTAGAAGAAATGGACAACTTCTTAGAAAAATACAACCTTCCAAGACTAACCAAGAAAGAAGGAGAAAACTTAAACAGACCAATCACCAGCAACAAAATTGAATCGGTAATCAAAAAACTATCCAAGAACAAAAACCCCGGGCCAGATGGATTCACCTCTGAATTCTACCAGACATATAAAGAAATAACACCCATTCTCCTTAAAGTTTTCCAAAAAATAGAAGAAGAGGGAATACTTCCAAAATCATTCTATGAAGCCAGCATCACTCTAATACCAAAACCTGGTAAAGACATCACCAAAAAAGAAAATAACAGACCAATATCCCTGATGAACATAGATGCAAAAATACTCAACAAAATTTTAGCAAATCAAATTCAAAAATACATCAAGAGGATCATACACCATGATCAAGTGGGATTCATCGCAGGGATGCAAGGATGGTACAACACTCGAAAATCCATCAACATCATCCACCACATCGACAAAAAGAAGAACAAAAACCACATGATATCTCCATACATGCTGAAAAAGCATTTGACAAAATTCAACATCCATTCATGATAAAAACTCTCAACAAAATGGATACAGAGAGGAAGTACCTCAACATAATAAAGGCCATATATGACAAACCCACAGCTAACATCATACTTAACAGTGAGAAGCTGAAAGCTTTTCATCGAATATCGGGAACAAGACAGGGATGCCCACTCTCTCCTCTGTTATTTAACATAGCACTGGAGATCCTAGCCACAGCAGTCAGACAAAACAAAGACATACAAGGCATCCAGACTGGTAAAGAAGAAGTCAAATTGTCACTATCTACAGATGACATGATATTGTACATAAAAAAACCCTAAAGACTCCACTCCAAAAATACCAGAACTAATATCTGAATTCAGCAAAGTTGCAGGATACAAAATTAACACACAGAAATCTGTTGCTTTCTTTTACACTAATGATGAACTAACAGAAAGAGAAATCAGGAAAACAATTCCATTCACAATTGCATCAAAAACAATAAAATACCTAGGAATAAACCTAACAAAGGAAGTGAAAGACCTATACCCTGAAAACTACAAAATACTCCTAAGAGAAATTAAAGAGGACACTAACAAATGGAAATTCATCCCATGTTCTTGGCGAGGAAAGAATAAAAATTGTCAAAATGGATATACTACCTAAAGCAATCTACAGATTCAATGCAATCCCTATCAAAATACCAACAGCATTCTTCAGTGAACTGTAACAAATAGTTCTAAAACTCATATGGAACCACAAAAGACCCCGAATAGGCAAAGCAATCCTGAGAAGGAAGAATAAAACGGGGAACTACGCTCTCAGACTTCAAGCTCTACTACAAAGCTTCAGTAATCAAGACAATTTGGTATTGGCACAAGAACAGACCCACAGACCAGTGGAACAGAATAGAAAATCCAAACATTAACCAACACATATACAGTCAATTAATATTTGATAAAGGAGCCTTGGATATACAATGGGGAGATGACAGCCTCTTCAGCAGCTGGTGTTGGCAAAACTGGACAGGTATATGTAAGAGAATGAAACTGGACTACTGACTAATGGAATACACAAAAGTAAACTCAAAATGGATCAAAGACCTGAACGTAAGTCATGAAACCATAAAATTCTTAGAAAAAAACATAGGCAAAAATCTCTTGGACATAAACATGAGCGACTTCTTCATGAACATATCTCCCCGGGCAAGGGAAACAAAAGCAAAAATGGACAAGTGGGACTACATCCAGCTGAAAAACTTCTGTACAGCAAAGGACACCATCAGTAGAACAAAAAGACATCCTACAGTATGGGAGAATATGTTCATAAATGATATATCCGATAAGGGGATGACATCCAAAATATATAAAGAACTCACACATCTCAACAAACAAAAAGCAAATAATCCAATTAAGAAATGGGCAGAGGACATGAATAGACACTTCTCTAAAGAAGAAGTTCAGATGGCCAACAGGCACGTGAAAAGATACTCCACATGGCTAATCATCAGAGAAATGCAGATTAAAACCACAATGAGATATCACCTCACACCAGTAAGAATCGCCAACATCCAAAACACAAACAACAAATGTTGGTGAGGATGTGGAGAAAAGGGAACCCTCCTACACTGCTGGTGAGAATGCAAATTAGTTCAACCATTGTGGAAAGCAGTATGGAGGTTCCTCAAAAAACTTAAAATAGAAATACCATTTGACCCAGGAATTCCACTCCTAGGAATTTACCCTAAGAATGCAGCAGCGCAGTTTGAAAAAGACAGATGCACCCCTATGTTTATCGCAGCACTATTTACAATAGCCAAGAAATGGAAGCAACCTAAGAGTCCATCAGTAGATGAATGGATAAAGAAGATGTGATACATATACACAGTGGAATATTATTCAGCTATAAGAAGAAAACAAATCCTACCATTTGCAACAACATGGATGGAGCTAGAAGGTATTATGCTCAGTGAAATAAGCCAAGCAGAAAAAGACAAGTATCAAATGATTTCACTCATATGTGGAGCATAAGAGCAAAAAAGAAAAAAAAAACTATAAGAAAAAAAAACTAAAAGAAAAAAACAGCAGCAGACTCACAGAACCCAAGAATGGACTAACAGTTATCAAAGAGAAAGGGACTGGGGAGGATAGGTGGGAAGGGAGGGACAAGGGGGAAAAAGGGGCATTAATGTTGAGGTTGCACGGGGAGGGTGGTACAACTCAGAGAAGACAAGTGGTGATTCTATAGCATCTCACTACGCTTATGGAAAGTGACTGTAATGGGGTTGGTGGGGGGGTACCTGATAAAGTGGGTAGTTTAATAACCATAATGTTGCACATGTAATTGTAGATTAATGATACCAAAGTAAATTACAATTTATTGCAAAAAAAAAACCACAGTGAGCTATCACCTCATACCAGTTAGGATGGCCAGCATCGAGAAGACTAGAACAACAAATGCTGGCAAGGATGTGGAGAAAGAGGAACCCTCCTAAACTTCTGGTGGGAATATCAGCTAATTCAACCATTGTGGAAACAATATGCAGTTTCTTCAAATACTAAAAACAGAAATACCATTTGACCTGGGAATTCCATCCCTAGGAATTTACCCAAAGAATACAAGTTCTCAGATTCAAAAGGACATATGCAACCCTATGTTTATTACAGCACTATTTACAATAGCCAATATATATAAACAACTTAAGTGTCCATCAGTAGATGAATGAATAAAGAGGATGTGGTACATATACACAATGGAATATTATTCAGCCACAGAAAGCAACAAATCCTACCATTTGCAACAACACGGATGGAGCTAGAGGGTATTATGCTCAGTGAAATAAGCCAGGTGGAGAAAGACAAGTACCAAATGATTTCCTTCATTTGTAGAGTATAACAATGAAGCAAATCTGAAAGAACAAAACAGCAGCATGCTCACAGACTCCAAGAAGGAACTATTGGTTACCAAAGGGGAGGGGTGGGTGATGGTGGGTGGGGAGAGAGGGAGAAGGGGATTGTGGGGTACTATGATTGGCACACAGGGTGTGGGGGGAATCATGGGGAAGACAGTGTATCACAGAGAAGGCAAATGGTGACTCTGTGGCATCTTATTACACTGACGGACAGTGACTGCAATGGGGTGTGGGGAGGACTCGATAATATGGGTGAATGTAGTACTCTTATTTTTTATGTGAAACCTTCATAAGAGTGTATATCAATAATACCTTAATAAAAAAATAAATAAAAATTACAAAACATATGAATAACCAGGAAAATACAATCCTTAATGGAAGAGAAATTAGTAAAAGCAAACACATGAATGATCCAGATATCAGAATTAGCAAATATGAAATTTTTTAAACTCGATTTATTTATCAAAGAATTTGAAAGAAAAAATAGATTAGATGAAGAGATGAATAACAGCCGGGGAGATATAAAAATTCTAAAAAATAACCAAAAGATAATCCTAAATATGAAAACTATAATATTTGAAATGAAAATTTCATTGGCTAGAACTTAATGGCAGATCAGACAGAAAAGACTGGTGAACTTGAAGATAGGGCAATACATATTGTCAAAATAAGCACAGAAAGAGAAAACACTGAAATAAATGAACAGACTGTGAGTGAACTCTTAATGAGTCTAATATATGTGTAATTACAGTCTCATAAAAGAGGTAGTAAAATAAAGTACCTGAAGAAATAAGAATGAAAAATTTCCAAATTTGGTCAGCTCACAAATGCAACTTGATGGAGTCCAAGTAAAACAAATACACAGGAAATATAACCTAGGCCTCTTATTAAGTTGCTGAAAACAAATGACAAATGGAAAATCTTTAAAGCAGCCAGATGAAAAAGGGGAAACAATAGCACAAAAAGCCTAAGTGAGCTAAATGTTGTTATACTGCTATAAGGTTCTCCCACTAGAAAGGAAGTGGTATAATATTAATTCAAGATGGATTGTGGTAAGTTTAAGATATATGTTGAATCCCTAGAGCAAACAAAGAAAAAGACATACCTAAAAAGCAAAAAAAGAAGTAAAATGAAGTGTTGAAAAATACATAATTAAACCAAAATAAAACAGAAGAGTAAAAGAGCAAAGAATACATGGAATAGAAAGAAAGAACAGGATAGCTGATTTAATTCACATTATTCATTAACATTTCATTATAATAAATTAATTACATGAAATGACATTTAGCTGTATCAGTTAAACTAAATACAGCAATTATAAGACAGAGATCGTCAGGATTAAAAAATCAAGACTCAACTACACGCTATTTCAAAGAGACACACAGTAAATACACAGGTATAGATGTGTTTGAAAGAAGATATGCAATGACTAATTATAAGAAAGCTGTTATGAGACAAAGTAGACATCAGAACATAGAACTGTATCAAAGATAAATAATTTTGGACTTCTGGCCATGATGGACTAGGCCGATTCCTCTAATCCTCCTTTCTATAGCTAAAATACCACTGAAAGTACAACAAACCAATACAGGAAAATTCTGAAAGGTATAAAGAAGCAGGGTTCTCAGTGCTTGAGGAAACCATGAGTTCTTTGGGTTTTCTTTTTATATACATATAAAATGGATGGGCCACTGGAAAAGCTTGCAACCTGGAACTGCCAATAAACACAGACCAGAAAAACAACTCCTAAGCTAAAGGACTGTGAAAAGTGATCTCTAGCATAACACAAAACCTTTTAGACAGTGCCTATCCTACTTGATTCAAATACTAAGGAAAACACTGCACCATCACCCACATGTGTCAACAGACCTGAAATATAATGTGGCAGCAAGAGCTAGCCCTTGATTTCCCTCACCAGGTGGTGTCAGTAGGGCTGACTGGAGAATGAATCTCCACCATCTGCCTGGCAGTGGTAGTTGGCACACTCCAATTTCCCCACCAGAGTGGAGCTGGTGGAACAAAACAGGGAACTGGATTTCCACCCTTTTCTGGAAGAAGCAGTCAGAATGAGACATCCTTGACTCATTCTGACTGCTCTCTTCACTTTTATTAATATGAACCAAGAAAAGAAAATGAAAAGCTTTCAGAGTGGTCAGTAGAAATAATATTGCCCCTATATAAAGATGATAAAATTTTTTATATAGAAAATTCTAAGAAATCTAAAGAAAAACTCCTAGAATGAAAAAGTACATTAAGCAAGTTTGCAACATATAAGATCAACATACAAAAATCAATCATATTTATAAACAATAGTAACAAACGTGGAAACTGATATTAAAAACATAATGCCATTAAAAATCATTCCAAAAACATGAATCATTAATGTATAAATGTTTAAAAATGTATAACAAATCCTGTACAGGATCTGTATGATGAAAATTACAAAATGCTGATGAAAGAAATCAAACCAGACCTAAATAAATGGAGAGACATACCATGTTCATGGATTGAAAGACTCAACATAGGTGTTTTATTACATAGAGCCAAACTAATCCCTAACTAATAAAAGTCATTATAAATAGAAGAATAATACTCTATGAGTAAAGTGTATTACAGTTGAATATCATGAAATATGTTAAATAATTCAGCTCAATAGGTTGAAGGAGAACCACACAGTTATCTCAATGGTTACATTATTTCAATACATACAACAAATACACTTATTAAAACCCAATAACCTCTTTAGCTTTTTTATTAAGCAAAGTAGAAATAGAAGAATACTTTCTTAACATGGTAATGACTGTACATCTAAGACCTACAGCCAACCACATTTAAAAATTAAGCAGGAGAGGCACCAGATATAAAACTAGGCTTAAGATATAGATACATCTTAATTAAACTTTAGGATAAATATTGGTAAAGGACGTAAAAACCAGTACACTACTTTCAAGTTTCCTAACAGGATCATTTTCATGGATGGGGAATTAATTCTGAGAACATATATGGACTCCAAAAGAAAATCTTAGCTCTTTCCAGTGTAATGTGTCTACATTAGAGTTGCATATACTTACAGAGAAAGATAATTCTTCACCTTCTGACTCCTCAACTGTTTTTTTGCCATTTTTAATGTTAAACCCATAAGTGTCTTCCAAAGTAGACACAATCTATGAGAAAATCAAAGCAAATTAAGTACTTTCATAGTTTAAAATTATTATATTAAATGTAAAGATATTTAATCAACTATGTCAGGACCTTTTTAGCAATAAGACTTATTTCTTCCAATGCCATAAACTTATATTGTCCATCTCATGCCCCATTTCATATTATCATGAAGAAGTGATGAGCAACAGTCCTTGACCCTACTCCTTAGCAATGGAGAAAGGCCCTATGACACTTCCATTTCTGTGTTGACAGACGTCTAAAAGGGAAAGGGTCCATGAATGAATGATTAAAGCATCAGCTCTACTTACCACCAAAGTATTCCTCAAAATTTGACTCGACTTTCTTCTTTGAAAAGAGTGGGCAAAATAGAGATGGAGATGGGAAAATAACACATTTTTAAAGGGAATTCACTAAGCTGACCCCTCAAACTTTGAGCAAACTTGTATTTTAGAAGTTTGGCAAACCATATTCTTTTCATATTTGTACTATTCCACATTGTTCTTCCTTGTAAATTGAACTATTTACAATTCAATCCTGGATCATTGTGCAAAAATAAACTCAGAGAAAGGGAAATTTTATCCCCTAACACTAAGAGCTAACATTTCTAAAGTGCAGAGAAGAATTCACATAACAGGCATGAGACTTAGTTCTATCCTTAGAAAGACCTGTTTGCAGGCTGGCCTTGGACTGGCATCTCAGAACTTGGATTTCAGGAGGGTTCCCACCATTCACTAACTGACAGTGGCTCACTATCCCTAAACTGTTTGTATAAATATGTGATTTATGCTGAACACCTGCTTTCCTTCAAGGAGAATGGAATTTTGGTACATGCTGGGCAGAAAATACATAGGGGACCAACCCCCAATAAAACCCTAGGCACTGAGTCTCTAATGAGCTTCTCCAATAAACATTTCACATGTGTTGTCATAATGTGTTATTGGAGAAATTAAATATGCTCTGTGTGACTCCAAAGAGAGAAGAACCTTGGAAGCCTGGACCAGGTTTTCTCCAGATTTCACCCCATGTTCCTTTTCCTTTTGCTGGTTTTGCTTTGTATCCTTCACTGTAATAAATATTAGCCATCGATGCTGCTACATGCTGAGGCCAGTGAGTCCTCCTAGGAAATCACTAAGCCTGGGATGGTCATGGGGATGCCCAACACGGGGACTAACAAATGTCTTACCATCTTCAAATGTTTGTTAATTTTTTCTGATCAATTCATCTTCTGCTATTAACTCCTTTGTCTTATTTGATGGAATGGGCAAAGCAAACCTTACAATGGATTCTCCTGTTGGTGGAGATCTTAAGACCATTGGGTCAAGTTTATCACATACTAATTTTGCACTAAGTCTTTCCATTGGTTTAGGAGACAATGGTGGATTAAGTAGTCCTTTTCTATTAATTAATTCCGGAGCATTTGCCAATTTATTACTAGTGCCAAACAGATGCTTTGCTGGCTTCATTTTGTTATTTACTTAGCTTCCAAATTGTAGATGTAAAAACTGTATTCCTTCCTGTGAATAAAACATTAAATTTCAGACTTAAAATGATGGCAAGGTTATCAATTGCCATGAAGATTCTGAATACCAAAATCAACTCTATAAAATTTACCAAATGCAGAGGGAAACATTCCTAACAAATAATAGCACACGTTTTTTTTTAAAAAAAAGGAAAATTGGTGAGAAATCCCTAGAGGTGACTTAAGGCTGATTTATGTATGAGCACTTAGGATGGGAGGGTAAAAGGAGGGAGGAACACAGTGGAAGCAGTGAAAGAATATTTTCAGAAAACTGCAAAATTTTATTCTTACCTTTCTGCTATTTTTTAATTAATATATACCCTAAATATATATCAGTATTCCCATACAATTAATAGTTTACACCCAAGGTTATCAGCAGAGTAATATCAAGGCAGCACCAAAATCATGCTGGGATAAGGAAGTACAGACTGGGCAGGTCTTAAGCTTTAATTCTTCTACTTCTCTCTGCAAAGCTAATTAAGATTCAGGACAATACCTCCTCCCAAAGAGTTTTAAAGTATATGCCTGACCATGGGAATTGTCTGGTAGACTGGCAAAACTACGAATAGAAAAGTATTGGTTCTCTATGGTCTGAAGCTCTCTACACTTAGACTAGTTGTTGTGGATTAAACTCCTGTCCTCCAAAAATATATGTTCTAGTCCTAACCTCTGGCAGCGGTAAATATGACAGAATTTGAAAATACAGTCTTGCAGATGCAGGTCATACTGGATTAGAATGGGTCCTAAATCCAACAACTGGTGTCATTATAAAAAAGCCATGTGAAGACACAGGCTTATAGACCTACAAGGAAGAGGGCAATGTAATGAAAGAGGTAGAGACTTGAATGATACAGATTCAAGCCAAGGAAAGTCAAGTATTGCTGGCATGTACTGGAAGCTAGGAAGAAGCAAGGGAAGTTTCTTCACTAGAATGTTCAGGGGAAATGAACTGCAAACACCTTGATTTCAGACTCCTAGACTTTGGAACCATGGGAAAATTAATTTCCATTGTTTTAAGCCACCCAATTTATGGTACTTCATTACAGAATCCCTAGGAAACAAATATACACATGCAATTTCCTTAAACTTTATGGGAGGAACACAGACTGAGGCCTGAATTTTGACCATTTCATAATAGATTAACAGACAGACTAGCTCACACCTCCAAGGGCATATGAACTCACAGGTGAAAATAACTTGACACCTCAAAAATATAAGCTTTACAAAAGAAAAACAACAAACTAAAAAATGTCCAATTTGTAAAATTATTAGAACAGGTAAACCAAATACAAATACACAACGGAGAATATCAGCAATATAAAACAAGTAAATAAGATATTTGTTAAAGACTCCAGGAGAAATATTAGAAATGAAAAATATAATAAACAACATAGCTAATCACAGAATAATACTGAATAATAAACCAGTAAAATGGAAGATCATATTAAAATGTTCTGGCAGAAAGCAACAGCAAAGATAAAGAAATAGACATGAAAAATAAAATGAGATATGTAGAAAAATTATATAAATGCCAAAAACCATGTAGTAGGAAATCCAGAGGGGAAAAAAAATAAAATGAATGGGAAGAAATATTTGAGGAAATAATAAAAATAAATTTCTCAGAATTAATGTGGAAATCACAGACAGTGTGTTCACAAAATACCAAAGAAAACAACAGCAAAACATAGCTAAACACATTATAACCAAATGTTAAAAATCTCAAGGGGAAAAATCTGAAAGCGTTCAGAAAGAGCATATAACCTGAGAAGGAAGAATTAACATCAGTTTTTAATAATATTTCTCCTCAAAGCATACCCTCTTTTGTCTAAATTGCAAACTTCTTGTGATGCAAAAAGTCTAGCTGAAGAATAGAAATGTAGGCAAAGATTAGCAGCATTTATCACATATTCTTGAACATGAATAAAGTGAGAAGCATAACATCAACAGTGCTAAGTATAGAAAGTTAATACCAAATTTGAAAATTTTAAGTTGTTAGCAATTCTACAGAAAATGGGAAAATACAGGCATGCATTTTTTGATTGCATATTAAACATGATTTAATTTTTGGAGAGGCAGGATCTAGTGTAGAGAGAATCATCCAATAAATTTTAACAGCCTGATAATAGGAATTTTTTTACTTGGCAGAAAGGTCAATTGTATCCTGTTAATAAATTTATGCAAAATACAAATAACACCACCAAATAACAAACGATTTTAGGGAATAAATACAAAAATTAAAAATAAATATTATAGGATATGTTATTAATAAAATCACTGTGAATAAGGTTTTTAAAAAACTAATTATTTCTCAATTACTTTGGACAATCCCTAATGTAAGCCGTAGAGCAGATAATTATTGATTTAACTGTGGACTTCCAAAATGAAAATATTTCCTTTTATTATTATTAAGGTATCATTGATATATAATCTTATGAAAGTTTCACAAACGAAAAACAACAAATGGGCAAACATTGTGGAGACTATATTCACCCATATTATCCAGTTCACCCCACACCTCATTGCAGTCACTGTCTATCAGCGTAGTAAGATGTTATAGAGTCACTACTTGTTTTCTCTGTGCTATACTGCCTTCCCCGTGACCCCATCCATTATGTGTGCTAATAATAATAACCCTTAACTCCCTTCTCTCTCCCTCCCCAACAACCCATAGCACCCCCTCCCCTTTGGTAACTGCTAGTCCCTTCTTGAGGTCTGTGAGTCTGCTGCTCTTTTGTTCCTTCAGATTTGTTTTGTTGTTATACTCCACAAATGAATGAAATCATTTGGTACTTGTCTTTGTATGCCTGGCTTATTTAACTGAGCATAATATCCTTCAGCTCCATCCATGTTGCTGCAAATGGTAGGATTTATTTTCTTCTTATGTCTGAATAATATTCCATTGTGTATATATACCATTCTTCTTTATCCATTCATCTACCGATGGACACTTAGGTTGTTTCCATGTCTTGGCTATTGTAAATAGTGCTGTGACAAACATAGGGGCGCATATGTCTTTTTGAATCTGGGATCTTGTTCTCTTCGGGTAAATTCCTAGGAGTGAATTCCAGGGTCAAATGATAATTCTATTTTGAGTTTTTTGAGGAACCTCCATATTGCTTTCCATAATGGTTAAACTACTTTACATTCCCACAAACAGTGTAGGAGGGTTCCCCTTTCTCCACATCCTCGCCAGAATTCGTTGTTCCTTGTCTTTTGGATGGTGGCCATCCTATCTGGTGTGAATTGATATCTCATTGTGGTTTTAATTTGCATTTCCCTGATGATTAGCGATGTGGAGCATCTTTTCACATACCTGTTGGCCATCTGAATTTCTTCTTTGGAGTATTGTCTGTTCATATCTTCTGCCAATTTTTTTACTGGATTCTATGCTTTTTGGGTGTAGAGGAATGTAAGCTCTTTATATATTTTGGATGTTGACCCCTTGTTGGATACGTTGTTTAAGAATATATTCTCCCACACTGTAGGATGCCTTTTTGTTCTGCTGATGGTGTCCTTAGCTATACAGAAAAATTTGAGTTTGATGTAGCCCCATTTTTTCATTTTTGTTTTTCTTTCCCTTGCCTGAGGAGATGTGTTCAGGAAAAAGTTGCTCATGTTTATATTCAAGAGATTTTTGCCTATGTTTCCTTCTAAGAGTTTATGGTTTCATGACTTACATTCAGATCTTTGATGCATTTCGAGTTTACTTTTGTGTATGGAGTTAGACAGTAATCCAGTTTCATTCTCTTGCATGTAGCTGTCCAGTTTTGCCAACACCAGTTGTTGAAGAGGCTGTCATTTCCCCATTGTATATCCATGGCTCCTTTATCATATACTAATTGGATATATATGCTTGGGTTTATATCTTGCCTCTTTATTATGTTCCATTGATCTATGGCTCTGTTCTTGTGCCAGTACCAAATTGTCTTGGTTACTGTGGCTTTGTAGTAGAGCTTGAAGTTGGGGAGCATAATCCCCCAGCTTTATTCTTCCTCCTCAGGATTGCTTTGGTATTCAGGGTCTTTTGTGGTTCCATATGAATTTTAGAACTATTTGTTCTAATTCATTGAAGAATGCTGTCAGTATTTTCACAGGGATTGCATTGAATCTGTTGATTGCTTTAGGCAGGAATGGCCATTTTGACAATATTAATTCTTCCTATCCATGAGCATGGGATGTGTTTCCATTTATTGATATCATCTTTAATTTCTCTCATGAGCATCTTGTAGTTTTCAGAGTATAGGTATTTTATTCTTTTTGATACAATTGTGAATGGAATTGTTTTCCTAATTTTTCTGATAGTTCGTTGTTAGTGTATAGGAGTGCGACAGATTTCTCTGTATTAATTTTTTATCCTGCAACTTTGCTGAATTCAGGTATTAGATCTAGTATTTTTGGAGTGGATTCTTTAGGATTTTTTATGTACAATATCATGTCATCTGCAAATAGTGACAGTTTAACTTGTTCCTTACTAATCTGGATGCCTTTATTTCTTTGTGTTGTCTGATTGCCATAGCTAGAACTTCCACAACTATGTTGAATGAAAGTGGGAAGAGAGGGCATCCTTGTCTTTTTCCCGATCTTAAAGGAAAGGCTCTCAGCTTCTCACAGTTAAGTATGATATTGGCTGTGGGTTTCTGATATATGGCCTTTATTATGTTGAGGTACTTACCCTCTATACCCATTTTGTTGAGAGTTTTTATCATGAATGGATGTTGAATTTTGTAGAATGCTTTTTCAGCATCTATGGAGATGATCATGTGTTTTTTTTCCTTCTTTTTGTTGATGTGGTGGATGATGTTGGTGGATTTTCAAATATCATACCATCCTTGCATCCCTGGGATAAATCCCACTTGATCATGATATATGATCTTTTTAATGTGTTTTTCAATTCGGTTTGCTAATATTTTGTTGAGTATTTTTGTGTCTATGTTCATCAGGGATATTGTTCTGTACTTTTTTTTGTGGTGTCTTTGCCTGTTTTTGGTATTTGAGTGATGCTGGCTTCATAGAATGAGTTTGGAAGTAAGTATTCCTTCCTCTTCTACTTTTTGGAAAACTTTAAGGAGGATGGGTATTAGGCCTTCTGTAAATGTCTGATGAAATTCAGCAGTGAAGCCACCTTTTATGGGAATTTTGTTTTAGTAGTTTCCCCAGATTGGGGAAGTTTTTAGCAATTATTTCTTCAAAGACACTTTTTATCCATTTTTCTCTGTCTTCTTCTTCTGAAAGCCCTATAATGTGAATATTGTTCCATTTGGATTGGTAAGAGAGTTGTATTATTCTTTCATTCCTAAAGATCATTTTTTCTCTGCCTCAGCTTCTTTGTATTCCTGTTCTCTAATTTCATTTATCCTCTCCTCTACCTCTTCTAGTCTGCTTTTAAATCCCTCTATTGTATGTTTTATTTCAGATACTGTATTTTTCAAAGTGTCTATCTCTCTCTTGAATTCATCCCCTAAATCATGAATATTTTTCTGTAGCTCCATTAGAATGTTTATTATTTTTATTTTGAAATCTGTCTGTGGAAGATTGGTGATTTCAGTTTCACTTGGCCCCCTTTCTGGTGTTTGAGAGGTTTGGGATTGAGCAAGGTTCTTCTGCCTTTTCATAATCCTACTGGATAATGTAGAATAATAGTTTTGTGTAGGCAGTGCCCTCTAGTGCCCAGAACTACTCTCCAGAGCTGCCCAGCACCTGAAGCGATGGCAGGGGTCACAGGCGAGTGGCTCCTGTACCTGCTCAGAGGAAAGAATTCTCTCCTGCTTCCCGGTCGTAATGCCTGGCCCCACTGTCAAGGCCAGTGAGTTGAGTGCACAGGGCACAGCCTCTTGGATACACCCCTATAGCTGCAGTAAGTGGGACTGCTCCCCTGCTGGCCTGGAGTGATGGCAAGGGGTGGGTCACAGGCAAGTGAACCAGTGCCTGCCAGGAGGAAAGAGCTCTTTCCTGCTTCCCAGCCACAGTGCCTGCCTCCACTGTCAGGGCCAGTAAGCCAAGTGGGCAAGGAGCAGCCTCTGTGATACATCTTTGTAACTGCCATAAGCGGGGCTGCCCTCTGGCTGGTCTGACATGATGGCAGAGGCAGCAGATTTGCAAGTAGGTGCTGGCAGGGAGAAAGGAGTGGCAGGCTGCGTATTGTGGTGAGGGGGACTTGGAATTGCATTGCCAGCCAGAGTGCTGGGAGTGCCTGAAGCTCCTGAAAGTTCCCAACCTGCTGGGCTGAGAATGCTGGGATGATTTTGTCCACCTGTCCCTTCTGAGCAGCAATCTCTGTGTAATCCTTGCACCTTTAGCAGCCCTCTCACTGTTGGTAAGTCTTTCAAAGTGCCTGCCTTTCTTTTGTCCCAAAGCAGCCGGTTGTGGGAACCTGCTCTTCCCAAGCAGCTGGAATCTCAGTCTGTCTGAGTATTCTGCCTGTCTTTGCTTTACAACCCCACTAATCTCCAGAGCACCATGCAGTGTGGGTTTGTGCTCCCGGAGTAGATCTCCAGGGCTGGGTTTTAGCAGTCCTGGGCTTCTACTCCCTCCCCACTCTATTTCTTTTCCTTCCGCTGGTGAGCTGGGGTTGGGGGAGGGCTCAGGTCCCACCAGATCGCAGCTTTGTTACTTTACCCTTTTCCATGAGATCTTTTTGGCCAAGATGTAGGCAGGTTGTTGCAATCTTCTTTCGGGTCACTCTTTTAGGATTAGTTGTATTTGCTGTATTTTCATATTACATGTGGTTTTGGGAGGAGATTTCTGCCCCACTTCTCGTGTCACCATCTTTTTCCCTCTCCCAAAATGAAAATATTTCTATATGAGAACATTTATTAGGATTTTAACCAATAGATAATACAGTTAGAGTTTAAGAGATTACTTATCAAATTATACATTTTTAATTATATATATGTATCTCCAGGAATAGAATGCCTCAAATATGTATGAGAAAAGCAAATGATACAAAGTCCTCAAAAACAAAAATTCTAAGACATTATATACAACTTGCCAATGCATTTTTTTAAACTTGGTAGTGATGACAGAGCAAAAATATCTTCTGGCAACAGTGAACATTTTTATTTCATTCACAAACTGAGACCTCTTTATTGTTTTAATGAAACACTGTAATTAACTGAAAACACAGTTACCAAAAATAATTTTAAAATCATAGCCAAGTATGTGTTGGGAAAGAGTTTGATGTTATGTCACAAAAAAAATCCATTTGAAGAACAAAATGCTCTTTTGGAAATGATGATAATAATAATATATATACTATAGAACATAAGCCAAAGTCTCCCACTGGAAAATATCCCCTTTAAAATTGTTCTCATATTAATTGTGACATAATGCTTTAAGTAAGATTAATATTTTAAGTAAGGTGATGCAGAAACCAGAATTTGTCAACTTATAAAACTGGAAAGCATCAAAAGAATTTTGAAGAAATTATATTGCCAAAGACATTCCATCAAAAGCATCAGGTCTGAGAGAAGAGGATGACCAGTAAACAAGACAAGAAGAGTGGCCGATGAGCCAGAGAGTAAAACCAAGATGGGACAGATTGAAAATAAAGTGAAGGAAATCTATGACTGAATGATGAACTGGGTCAAATGCTGGTCAAGTAAATGAGGATTAAGAATTAACCACTGGATTTAGCAACATGGAGGTAATTCATCAGTGACCTGAAGGACAGCAACAATTTCAATAGAGTGATAGAGGTAAATGCCTGATTGATCTTCATTCAAAAGAGAATTGTTAGGAGCAAGTTCAGGCAGGGAATATGAATTTAAGCTTTCTAGAGAAATTTTAGTACAAACAGGAATAGAGAAACAATGTATTACTAGAGAAAGGAAATATACTCAAAAGAGTGTATTTGTGATAAGAAAAATAACATGTTTGTATGCTGTTAAGGGCTGAATTGTGTCTTCTTCCAAAATATATGTGCAAGTCCTAACCCCAGAACCTGTGAAAGTGACCTTATTTGGAAATAAAGTGTTTGTAGATGTAATCAAGTTAAAATGAGTTTAAACTGGATTAGGGTGTCAACTACTCTGTCAACTACTCCCATGACTAATGTCAGACAGACATGTAAAGACAGAGCAGAGACTGGAGTGATGAGTCTACAAACCAAGAGCCACCTGAATGCAAGCAACCAGCAGATGCTAAGAGAGAGGAATGGAACAAATTCTCCCTCAGAGCCTCCAGTAGGAACTAACCCTGCCAACACCTTGATTTCAGACATCTAGCCTCCTAAACTGTAAGAGAATACATTTCTGTTGTTTTTAAGACAGCCCTAGGAAACTAACACAATGTTGGTGGAAATGAACCACAGAAAGCAAAATATATGATTGGTAGAGAGGGGATTGCCTGGATTGAAAGCCTCCAATAAACAAGAGGAAATGGATTTTAAAGCTCAAATGGCCAATGCACTTTAGACAGGCACAGGGAAAATTTATCTAAGGTAACAGACAGGAAGGCAGAGATGAGGGCTACTTCAAGAAACAAGCAAGAAAAAGACCGGACACTCACCAGGTCACTAGAAAACGACCTAACAAATGGATACCTGAAGTTCACATAAATACAAAATAAAAGTTACATGCAATGAGTATTCATATTTACAAGAAAATATTTGAGAATTTAACATATTTGCTTAACCGTCCTATCAATTCTAGGAGGTGGTTATCATATCACCATAAATTTGCTCGAGTTTATCAGTCACTTCCCACCACAAACACAAATGTTTTCCTGTTTTTCTTCAAGGACTGATAATCATTTCAAATCCTTTCATGATAGAGTATACAAACTTGGGGTGGGGGGGAAGTTGGGTAGAAAAATAGGATGTGTGTTAGATTCTGCATCAAAAGCAGCACAACTGCCTGAAAAGAAAAACAACGCTGCCTTTGCCAGAGAACCTAATGAACACTCTTAACGATTTGAGGAGGGAAGCACCTCACCGCTTCTCCCTTCCTAGCAGTCAGTATACCTGCGTACACCTGCTGAAGCTGTTGGAAGTCAGGCGACTGGAAGGTTTTGCCTTGGAGGGGCTGGCTCTGCCATGAAAAAGCTGTAAATTTCTGAGCCTCCTAGACTTCCTTCAAGACGGAAGCCTGCAAAGCCTCCAGACTCCAGCCCCACTACTAAAGAAACTGCCATTCATGCGGAGAGTAAACAGCGGAGCTCAGCCCGGAAGAGGCAGTACCCTCCGCAAGACGCTCACCGCGGGGCGGGGCGTTGACGCCACGCCACAGACGCCGACGCTGACGCCCGAGGCCGACGCCCCCGCGCGAGCTGCGCACGGGGAGGCCCGCCTAGTCTTTGCGGGCCTGGAGGAGGGGCTGTGAGTCTGGCTGTCGTAGAGTCTTCGCGAGCAGTAATAATGCCAGGCCGCGCGGCCTGCCTTCTCGCTCTCTGGGCTGTGTGATTCCTTTCAGGACGCCTCACAAGCGCAGATTCTTCAAGGTATTTGATCTAAAAATATAAAACTCTGAGCTTTGAGAACTTGGGCTTCCCCACCTGAGCCCCTACCCTGCTAGTCGGCCGTGTCTAAAGCTCTTCTCCATGCGATATTTTGTGGAGTCTCTTACCAGACTAAACTCAGGGAATTGTGCAGCAGCCTTAGTGGACGAGGAAGGTTAATTATATACATTAGTGTCTCTTACCATCAGTCTCCATGCATTGCGCTCGTTTGCAGTTTCCCAAGAGAGTTTTTTTAGATAGTTTGACTTAAAGAAATTTAGTTTTTAAAAAATTAAATATTATTTTAATTTTTAAAAGTCTCCCAATAAATTGACCTAAGTAAAATGTTCTAATACTAACTTCATATAACTTAATTTTAAATAATGGCTGTTTTCAGAACTGCCTTACCAAATTCCTGAAAATTTAACAATCAGTGCTGAAGAGCTGGTACAAGCTATCTCCTTGGGATTGGCTACAAAGGAACAGGAAGGTGATTTATGGAGTGCCAGAAATGTTCGGTTTCCTGCTCTTTCTGGGTGTATCCAAAAAGTCATAAAGATTTACAATTATAATTTGCATTTTTTAGTATGTATTATGTCAATAATAAATAGCAAAAAACATACATATAGTGATCAGTCTTATTAAGCACTACCCAAATGGGGAAATAAGATGGCAATAAATCTGTAAAAATTCTTTACAAAGAAATTGCTAAATTCAAAATTTCCTCAAACCATTGTAAATGAAAAGGATAGGAAAGATGGAACTAAAAATCAGATAAAAGACATTTCATTTAAAAGACAGAGGTCATCAAACTTTCTAGATTTGACAGCAGATTTCTACTTTTTTTCGGAACTCTGAAATTGATTTTATCTAGTCATTTCTAATTTTACTGGTAAAAGCTGAATATTCAAGTTGTCAACCTAGCATATATGATTGAACTACTCAGCATGAGTCTACCAAAAATCCAGCATCCACATTGCTTTGTGGCATTAATACTCACCATAGCTGAGAACCAAATGTACGTATCAGAACTGGTGAAGAATTGTAAAAAGTGAGTAAGTTTAAGCATGGAATATCAAACTTTGCAGTGGTTCAAATCTATGACATGAATGGATCCATTATTCTTTGAAAAGAGACAATGCCTAAGAATACAAGGAAACTTTTAAATCTGATAAACAACGTCTATGAAAATTCTACATCTAACATTAATGACAAAAAATAGAGTAATTTTCCCTTAAGATTGGGGAAAAAAGCAAGAATATTTGGTCTTACCATTTCTATTCAATATTGTACTGGAGGTTCTTCTAGCTGGTGCAATAAAGCCAGAAAGAAAAAAAAAGACATAATGATTGCAATGAAAGAAATAAAACTGAATCTTTATTTCCAGACAATATAATTGTGTTCAAAGAAAATGGAAAGTAACCTACAAACTACTGAAATAAATTATCAAGGTCATGCATTACAGATCCATATACAAAAATCAGTTGTATGCCTATATACTAACAACAATTGAATTCCTTCAAGAGATGATGTGTTTTAAAAAATCATTTGTACTATGACTAAAAAATATCAAATATTTAGGAACAATTTTGACATAAAATATTTAAGGCATATACCAAATAAAACTACAAAACATTACTGAGAGAAATTTTAAAAGACTGCAAAAAATGAAGATACTATGTTCTATAGATTAGAAGAATCAATGCTGAGAAAATGTCAACTGTTCTTAAATTTGTTTATCAATATTAAATTTAAAGATTAAAGGCATCCCATTCAAAATCCAAGCAGAATACTTGGTAGAAATTGACAAAATAATAATGCAATTTATATGGGGATCTAGAAGGGCCAAACAATCTTGAAATATGAGCAAATAACTTCCCCTACATGATTTCAAGAATTACTCTAAAGCTATAGTAATAAAGAGTGTATACTACAAAGATAGGCAGATAAATGGAACAAAATAGAGCATTCAGAAATACCCACTCACATATATTCAACTAATTTCAACAGTGCCAATGCACTTCAGTAGGGAAACAAAAATTCAACAAATGGAAACAAAACAGCTGATAACATTATGGGGGAAAAATTGTCCATGACTTCTAGCTAATGCCATATCTGATATTAATTTGAATTAGATCACAGACCTAGTACCATGGACACCTACTACTTATATCATTCTTCAAAGAATAGTGTGAAGGTTTCTTCATCCATCCAAGGTAGAGTAACAGAGACTGGGTTTGTCTGGCTAACCAAGTAAAAAAGCAGACACAATAACCATGGATTTCAAGATGTCAGCTACAAGGCAATAAATGACAGTGATCCTTGTGTCACAGGAAATAAGATGAGCCTTATGATTCCCTAAGCTTACCTCCTGAAGAGTTGAGTTTCTGAGTCATAATGCAAAGAGAAGGGAACGTGTTCAGATCCCAGATGTCTGCTTGAGTTGAGGAGAAGATAGTCCAGGAAGGCCAAAGAAGCTCAAGTTCAGAGAAGAGAATACTGGAGAATGCTCTTAATAAACAATGAAAAAGTAAAATAAATAACAATGACATTAAAAATGTGAAATATTTATGCATAATGCTGACAAAAATGTGCAAGACTTCTACACTAATAACCACAAAAAATTGCTGACAGACAATAAAGAAGACCTAACTAAATGGATATATACTGTCCTCATGAATCAGAAAATTTAATAATGTTAAGATATCAGTTCTCCCCACTTGATCTATAAATTCAGTGTAATCCCAATCAAAATACCAGCAGGGCAGGGCTTTTTGAAGAAATTGGCAACCTGATGTGAACATAAGTTCCTTTGGAAAGGATCTGCAAAGCCAAAAACTTTGAAAAAAAAACAAAGTTGGAAGACTTCACATAAGAAGTAGAATCCCAGAGGAGTGCCTGGTGCCCCTGGAAATAAGGTATTGTTTACAATTGTTGAGCAACCCCCCAGGAGCCACCTACATCACTCATGGGGTACATGTTGACTGACAGAGGCTCCAACGTGTCCTCCCACCACTGATACATCTTAGGGTTCTTAATTCAATTCCAATAACGAGAGTCTTTCTTGGAGGGACTGCATGATGGCAGTCAGTCCAATCCATGCTGTCCTGTTTGTCTATATAATATCTGCGGGTGGGATTCATCCACCCCATGAAATGCATGAGTAACAATTGTAGGAATGTTTGTGGGTAAGACAACCAAGGTTTTAACAAGGTTTTGCATGGGATGAAGGAGCTGGGACCATTTGCTGCTATTGCCAATAATGAGACTTAAGATTAAGAGAATGAAGTCAAACTGTGGTCAAAGTAATGTGACAGATAGCAAACCAAATGTCAGTTAAATTCAAGAAACTTGCAATACTTTGGGGAGCTACACCAACGTGTTTTCCTTTGCAAGGTAGGGTCCAGGAGATGTTCTAAAAGATAAAAGAATATCAATGTCCCTTCTCCTTCCCATTTTGTAAGGTGTTCCCTCCCCAGGTGCTTTAGTTTTTTTCCTATCCTTCCATTGCCACAAAATTAATGTATCCCATTCCAGTAATGATAACTTCTTCTTTCCAAAAATCCTCTACTCTCACCCAAGCTTTTCATCTGGAAGAATTAAGCAGCAAAAGAGGGAAAGGGAATTTTTATAAAACTTATAAATACCCATTATGTCCCCCTCTTTAGGGCCATATGGGCCAGTATAAAGGAGTGTAGATCCAAGGCAGTCTAGTAAGAGCCCAAACACCATACATGCCTCATGTATTTCCCATGGGATTTTCTCTGTCTCAGAGAACTTTCACTAAGAGGTCCAGAGTGTCCTTATGGCCAGACCGACTGCAAAAAACTCTTGAGACTTTTTACTACTAACTTTGAAAGGATCTAAGATTGGCTTGATAGAATTCAGGAGGAATTGAGCTATAAGAGGGCCAATCTATTGCCATTCCTCCTTAATGTTATGTATCCCTCCCTCTCATCTCCCAACCTAATCAACCAAAGTTCAAAAGATTTGCATAATTTCTGCCCGTAGCAGTCACAAATTTCCCTCCTTTTCCATCTGGTGTAGATGTGTGTGTCTGTAATTATCATCTGAAAATAATAAGAACTTTCTCTCACCTAGGAAGGATCTTAGGACTAGGATGGGGTTGAGGCTGACTATCGGATTGGCCCTCCAGCCCCCACTTCATGTAGAAATAGCAACAACCATGTCGCTGTATAGGCAGCTACCTTTGAACCTGCTCCCTAGTAGTCAGTCAGCAACGATCTCCCTAATTCCTCTTTAGTAGTAGGGAACTAAGTGGATGACTGTTTATTGCTTGATTGAATAGTATGACTTCCCTCAAATCACACTAAATGGACTGCAGAGACTCTGTCTTTCCTACCCTAGAAAGCTATGTCTTGTCAGTATTCCATCTTTGTCACTGAAACTGTCAAGAACTATGAAGGGTCGGTCTACAATTTTCCTCATTTGCTAGAAAACAAGATAGCCTGCCACAATATCCTAGACACTGACAGAAGACATGAGACTCCTGGGCCAGAGTCAGAGGACAGTTTATTAATCACAGCACTAGCAGCAGCCATAGTAACAATATTTGTGCTGGTTCCGCAAGCTCTGGTTACTACAGGGCAAAGCAACAGCAGCCAGGTGGTGCCTGCACACTCAGGGAGGTGGGTTACCTGAGAGAAGCCCTGTTCAGGAAACCCAGTCTTTTGTAAACCTTGTCATTCTTTTTCCAGTGGGAGACATTGTCTTTATTATCAGGAGCAGCTAACAAACCTGCCTTCTGCGCCAGACAGAGATGCTGTATTTTAAAAAGCTGTTTAGAACAAAAGCGATCAGAAGATATACAGAAAAATGAGACTCATTGTGAATTACCTTCCAATAACTCCATAGATACATATTAACTCACACTGGATCATAGACCTACATTCAATCTAAAATCTAAATTTATAAAGCTTCTGGAACAAAACATAGGAGTACCAGAGTTAAATCCAGTTAGAGGAGTACTCGAGAGCTTGACCCACAGGGACAGGGACAGGATTATGGCAAGCCAGGCACCTAAGTGTGCAAATTTTAAGGATGCCCTCACTCTCAGGTGCTTAGCCTGCACTTGAACAACCCTAAGAGTACCTCCTCAAATTTTCAATTATCCCTCTTGGGCTTACCATAATCTTCACACGGTGTCATTGACAGTTCCACAGATTATATTGCCAAAGCATCAGTACAGCTGATATCACAGCCTGGACCTACTGTAGAACACTTCCTGCCCCATGTCCAACTCAGATGTGGCAGCCTTCCATGCCATATGCTTCTGTGTGAGATCAGTACTTGGATGCATGAAATGTGTTGCTGCAAGAACCCAAAGAGACTTGCTAGATATTGTACCTCATTCTTTGTAGTAGGGCATGCTTTCTTATGGGGTGATACCATCCAAAAGGGAGCAAAATCTGGTTCTTCGGCGACAATAAAATTGTATACATTACAATGGTTTGGGGTCCTCCAAAGGCCAGAGTACCTAAACAAATATACACTATATCTATGCTATTACTATTCTATGATGGGAAAATAGAGAAAAAATATGTTAAAAGTGTCCTGAGGTGGGCATTAATGACAAAAACTTTGAGGAACACTGTAGTAGGGAAAATTGCAACAAAAAGACATCCTTTGAAGAGGATGTTCCACATTTTTGACCATTGGATCTCTCAAGTATTTACTAAAGCAGTAGATACCAGAATCTTTTAAGAGTTTATCTCCTACTCTCTAGACTGTATGTCAAAAATGCCCAATATGAACTGGGTTCTTTCAGATCCACCAAGTCACAAAGATGAGTGAACCCAGCAGAAGTTCATCATAAGTGGAAAAGGTTCATCTGGGGTTAAGCCCACACAAGAGTAGAGGGCAGGAGTAGTCTACATAAAGAAGTAGCCATTACTCCCATATTGCTCACCACAGTTATACAAGTACTTCTCCCTCAGCTCACTTCTACAGCTCTATGGGCATCCTGTACTACCAGCTGAATGAAGACGAAAATCCAGAGATTACTTTTCACATGGGTTGTCTAAGTATGTGGTGCAACACAAAAATAGATGGTGGTTTCACTATAGCCACAATTAGGGTTGGTCTTGAATGACAGTGTTGAGGGAAATTTTTCCTCAGAGAAGCTGTGGGAAGTGCCTCTGCTTACCCACTTGGCATGGAAGAAGAGGTACAAGCTGGGAATATATATATGGACTCATGGGTGGTGGGAAATGTCTTGGCCTGCTCATCAAGGGCATAGAAGGAAATAGATTGGAAAGTCAGAGACAAGAGCTTAGGTAGAGGCATGGGGATAGACATGAAATTTTTCATATACCGCATGTAGTTGCCTACCAAAGGACATCCACCACAGAAGGAGCACTGAACAGCTTAGTGGACAAAATGATTCCATCAATTGTCTTTGTCTTTAGCTACCCCAGACCTAGCACTATGGGCATGTAAAGAAGCAGCCACAGTGGCAGAGATGGAGGCTACACATTTCCCTCTTACTAAGGCCAGGCTCACTACAATTGCCTCTAAATGTCCACCATGACAGCAACAGAGGCCAGTACCCTAATATGCCACTGTTCCTGGAGGAGACCACCTGGCCTTTTGGTGGCAGGTTGATTAAATTGTGCCTGTTCCATCCTGAAAGAAACAGTATTAAATTGTAGTCCTACCTCATATGATATAACAAGTGCTAATGGATTAAAATATCAAGTGCTAAATAACTAGAAAGTATTAGAAGAAAAAGTAACATAAATTTTTATAATCTTGGAATATGGATGGCCTTACTGATTGAAATAACACTCAAAGCTCAAAGCCCGTCCAGAAAAAATGGAACGATCTGATAACATGACATTTTTAAATACCTACTTATTGCATGATATTATAAGGAAAAATTAAAAAACATATGTACAACATATGTAAGTAATGACAAGTATAAAGAGCTTCTAAAAGGGCAACTCAATAGAAAAATGAACATTCAATATGTAATTTACAGAAGAAATTCAAATTGGCAATTAACAAGAAAATATGTTCAACTTTTCTAGAAATTATTAAAACGCAATCTAAAACAAGAGTGAGATATCACTATCAAACTGGCACAATTTTTAAATATTGATAATATTTACTGACTGTTCACAAAGATTTGGGGAAAGGAACAATCTCATGCACACTTCATGAGAAAACCAATTAACAAAGCCCTTCTGGAAAGCAATTTAACAATATTTTTCAAAGTTAAAATTTTACATATTTTTTACCTAATTATTTTGTCCATGGGATATAATGAGTTATATTTTTTCTTGACTTCTTTTTTATTAAAGTATCGTTGATATACAATCTTATGATGGTTTCACATACACAACACAGTGGTTCAGCATTCTCCCATATTAACAAGTCCTTGCCCCCTCAATTGCGATCAGTGTCTCTCAACATAGTAAGACATTATAGAGTCATTAATTGTGTTCTCTGTACTGTGTAACATCCCCATGACCATGACCTACCTATACTGTGAATGTGAACTGTAGTGCTCCTTAATCCCATTATCCCTCACCACCAACCCTCTCCAACCCCTCCCCTTTGGTAACCACTAGTTCTCCGTGTCTATAAGTCTATTTTGTTCCTTCTGTTTTGCTTTGTTTTAATATTTCACAAATAAGTGAAATCATTTGGTATTTCAGTCTCCCAAACTAACTTATTTCACTGAGCATAATATCCTCTAGATCCATGTATGTTGTCGCAAATGGAAGTGTTTCTTTTTATGGCTGAAAAATATTCCATTGTGTATATGTCCCACGTTGTCTTTATCCACTAATCTATTGATGGACACTTAGATTGCTTCCATTATCTTGGCTATTGCAAATAGTGAAGCAATAAATATAGTGGCGCATACGTCTTTTTAAATCAGGGATCTTGTTCTGGTAAATCCCTAGGAGTGGAATTACTGTGTCAAATGGTATTTCTGTTTTTAGTTTTTTGAGGGACCTCCATATTGCTTTCCACCATGGCTGAGTCAGCTTACATTTCCACCAACAGTATAGGAGGGTTCTCCTTTCTCTGCATCCTCACCAGCAGTTGTTTCTTGACTTGTGGATAGTGGCCATCCTAACTGGTGTGGGTGATATCTCATCGTGGTTTTAATTTGCATTTCCCTGATGATTAGCGATGTGGAGCATCTTTGCAGGTGCCTTTTGGCCCTAAGTATTTCTTCTTTGGAGAAGTGTCTCTTCAGGTCCTACACTCATTTTTTAATCGGGTTATTTGGGTTTTTTTTTTTTTTTTTTGGTGTTGAGGCAAATGAGCTCTTTATATATTTTGGATGTTAATGCCTTATAGGATAAATCATTTATGACTATATTCTCCCATACTGTAGGATGCCTTTTTGTTCTTCAGATGGTGTCCTTTGCTGTACAAAAGCTTTTTAGTTTGATGTACTCCGATTTGTATATTTTTTGCTTTTGTTTCCCTTTCCTGAGGAGATGTGTTCAGGAAAAAGTGGCTCAAAGTTTATATTCAAGAGATTTTTGCCTGTGCTTTCTTCTGTGAGCTTTATGGTTTCATGACTTATATTCAGGTCTGTGACCCATTTTGAGTTTACTTTTGTGTATGGAGTTAGACAATAATCCAGTTTCATTCTCTTACATGTAGCTGTCCAGTTTTGCCAACACCAGCTGTTAAAGAGGCTGTTGATTCTCCATTGCATATTCATGACTCCTCTATCATATATTAATTGAACATAGATGCCTGGGTTTATATCTGAGCTCTCTATTCTCTCCCATTGATCTCTGTGTCTATTCTTGTGCCAGTACCAAATTGTTTTGATCACTGTGGCTTTGTACTAGAGCTTGAAGTCAAGGAGTGCAGTACCCACAGCTTTGTTGTTCTTTCCCAAGATTGTTTTGGCTATTTGGGGTCTTTTGTGGTTCCATATGCATTTTAGAACTATTTGTTCTAGTTTATTGAAGAATGCTGTTGGTATTTTAATAGAGATTGCATTCAATCTGTAGATTGCTTTAGGTACGATAGCCATTTTGACAATATTAATTCTTCCTATCCATGAGGATGGGATGTGTTTCCATTTATTGGTGTCTTCTTTAATTTCTCTCATGAATGTCTTGTAGTTTTCAAACTAAAGGGCTTTCATCTCTTTGGTTAGGTTTATTCCTAGGTATTTTATGCTTTTTGATGCAATTGTAAATGGAGTCGTTTTCCTGATTTCTCTTTCTGTTAATTCGTTGTTAGTATACAGGAAGGCACCGGATTTCTGTGTATTAATTTTGTATCCTGCAACTTTGCTGAATTCAATTAATAGTTTTCTAGTGGTTTCTTTAGGGTTTTCATGTATAATATCATGTCATCTGCAAACAGTGACAGTTTAACATCTCCCTTACCAATTTGGATTCCTTTTATCTGTTTGTGTCATCTTATTGCCATGGCCAGGACCTCCAGCACTATGTGGAATGCAAGTGGTGAGAGTGGACATCCTTGTCTTGTTCCTAATCTTGGAGGAAAAGCTTTCAGCTTTTTGCTATTATGATGTATGCTGTGGGTTTGTCGTATATTATGTTGAGGAACGTACCCTCTATACCGACTTTGTTAAGAATTTTTATAATGAATGGATGTTGAATTTTGTCAAATGCTTTTTCAGCATCTGTTGAGATGATCATGTGAATTTTGTCCTTTTTGTTGATGTGATATATGATATTGATTGATTTATGACTATTGTATGATCCTTGAATCCTTGGAATAAATCCCACTTGGTTATGATCAATGATGTTTTTGATGTATTTTGAGTTCAGTTTGCTAAGTTTGTTGAGGATTTTTGCTTCTATGTTCATCAGGAGTATTGATCTATAATTTTCTTTTTTTGTGGTGTATTTGCCTGGTTTTGGTATTAGAGTGTTGATGGCCTCAGAATAAGTTTGGAAGTATTCCCTCCTCTTCTATTTTCTGGAATACTTTAGGAAGGATGAATATTAGCTCTTCTGTAAATGTTTGATAAAATTCAACTATGAAGACATCTGGCCAGGGGTTTTGTTCTTAGGTAGTTTTTTTTATTACAAATTTGATTTCATTGCTGACAGTTGGTCTGTTCAGATTTTGTTTCTTTCTGGGTCATTCTTGGAAGGTTGTAATTTTCTAGAAAGTTGTTCATTTCTTCTAGGTTATCTGATTTATTGGCATATAATCTTTCATAGTATTCTCTAATAATTCTTTTTATTTCTGTGGTGTCTACTGTGATTACTCCTTTTTCATTTCTGATTCTGTTTATGTGTGTAGACTCTATTTCTTGATAAGTCTGGCTAGAGGTTTATCTATTTTGTTGATTTTCTCAAAGAACCAGCTCTTGGTTTCATTGATTTTTTTCTATTGTTTTATTCTTCTCAACTTTATTTATTTCTTCTCTGATCTTTATTATGTTCCTCCTTCTACTGACATTGGACTTCATTCGTTCTTTTTCTAGTTTCATTAATTGCGAGTTTAGACTGTTTATTTGGGATTGTTCTTGCTTCTTGAGGTAAGCCTGTATTGCTATGTACTTTCCTCTTAGAATTGCCTTGGCTGCATCCCACTTTTGGGCTGTTAAGTTATTGTTTTCATTTGTCTCCATATATTGCTGGATCTTTGTTTTAATTTTGGTCATTGATCCATTATTTAGAAGTATGTTGTTTAACCTCCGTGTGTTTATAGGCTTTTTTCTTGCTTTTTGTAATTTATTTCTAGTTTAATACCATTGTCGTCTGACAGCTGCTTGATACACTTTCAATCTTTTTTAATTTCTTGAGGCTCTTTTTGTGGCCTAGTATGTGATCTATTCTGGAAAATGTTCCATGTACATTTGAGAAGAATGTGTATCCTGCTGCTTTTAGGTGGAATTTTCTGTAAATGTCTGTTAGGTCCATCTGTTCTAACATATTGTTCAGTGCCTCTGTTTCCTTATTTTCTGCCTGGTTGATCTATCTATTGGTGTAAGTGTTGTGTTAGTCTCCAAAAATGAATGTGATGCATTCTATTTAACCCTTTAATTCTGTTAGTATTTGGTTCACACATTTAGGTGCTCCTATGTTGGGTGCATAGATATCATATCCTCTTTTTGGACTGACCCATTTATCATTATGTAATGTTCTTCTTTGTGTCTTGTTACTTTCTTTGCTCTGAAGTCTATTTTTCCTGGTATAAGTACTATAACTTCTGCTATTTCTCCCTATTATCTGCATGAAATATCTTTTTCCATTCCTTCACTTTTATTCTGTGTATATCTTTGGATCTGAAATGAGTCTCTTGTAGGCAGCATATAGATGGATCTTTTTTTTAGCCATTCTGCAACTATATGTCTTTTGATTGGTAATTCAGTCCATTTACATGTAAGATGATTATTGATAGATGCATATGTATTCATTGCCATTGCCGGCTTTATATTTGTGGTTACCAAAGGTTCAAGGATAGCTTCCTCACTATCTAACAGTCTGTCTTAAATCACTAATTACCCTATTTCAAACACAGTCTAGAGGTACATTTTCCCATCTTCTTCTTCTTCCCCCTCCACACTTTATATATTAACTGTCATATTCTGCATATATTGTGTATTCCCTTGACAGATTTTGTGAGTAGTTGATTTAATTTTGTGATTGCTTGGTAATAAATTGGTCTACTACTTTACTGTGGGTTTATTTTCTCTGGTGACAGCTATTTAGCCTTAGGAACATTTCCATCTACAGCAGTCCCTTTAACATATCCTGTAGGGCGGGCTTAGTGGTGGTGAATTCCTTCAACTTTTATTTATCTGAAAATTGTTTAATCTCTGCTTCAGATTTAAATGACAGTCTTGCTGTGTAGAGGGTTCTTCACTGGAGGTCCATCTGTTTCATTACATTAAATATATTATGCCACTCCCTTTTGGCCTGTAACAGTTTCTGCTGAGAAATCTGATGATAGCCTGATGGGCTTTCTTCTGTATGTGATTTTTTTCTCTCTCTGGCTGCTTTCAGTACTCTCTCATTGTCCTTCGTCTTTGCCATTTTAATTATTATATGTCTTGGTGTTGTCTTCCTGGGGTTCCTTTTGTTAGGAGATCTCTGTACTTCCATGACCTGGGTATCTATTTCCTTCTCCAGATTGGGGAAGTTTTCAACAATTATTTCCTCAAAAGAGACTTTTCTATCCCTTTGTCTCTTTCTTCTCCTTCTGGTACCCCTATTATGCAAATATTGTTCCATTTGGATTGGTGACACAGCTCTCTTATTATTCTTTCATTTCTAGAGATCCTTTTTTCTCTCTGTTTTTCAGCTTCATTGTTTTCTTGCTCCCTAATTTCCAGATCACCTACAACTTCTTCAACCTGTGTAAGCCTGATATTAATTCCTTCAATTGTATTTTTTATTTCAGATACTGTATTCTTCAGCTCTGAGTGACTTTTTGGAGATCTTCTATCTTTTTGTTGACATCCTCCCTGAAATCTTGAATATTTTTCTGTAGATCCATAAGCGTGTTTATGACTTTTACTTTGAAGTCTTATCAAGAAGAATGGTGACTTCAGTTTCACTCAGCCCTCTTTCTGTTTTGTGTTATAGTTTTGTTTGGACCAAATTCCTCTACCTCTTTTTTTTTTTTTTAGTGTTTCCTATGGAATAATAGCTTTGTGTACGAGGCATCCTCTAGTCCCCAGACACTCAATCTACTGCCCAGGAGCTCCAGATGTTGGTGTGCAGTGGGTGGGGCACCTTTCTGTGGCTTGTAGTGATCTGATTTCAGGTGGGCTGTGTCAGCCATCAGCTGATCATTCATCCAGGGAGAAAACTTGGGACTGTGCTGCTGAAGTTGCTGTGGGAGGATGTGCAGCCACCATCCTCCATTGCCTGCAGCAATAGCTGGGACTGCAGGTAAGCAGGGCCAGCACCTGCCAGAAGGAAGGAGCTCCCAGAGCTGGCTCCTGCAGGCAGTTCTCCAGTTGCCCTGACGCAGGGCTGAGAAAGCTGGGCAGGTCTCCCTTTGTCCACCTAAGAGCTAAGTTTGAATTCACTGCCAGCTAGCAGGCCTCATGTCACAAGGGGAAGCCTCAGGGCTGTATTGCCAGCATGGGGAATGGAGTGTCTGAAGTTCCTGGGAGTTCCTAAACTGTTGGGCTGAGGGCAGGTTGGGGAGGTATTGTCCCCCTGACCTTTCTCCTGAGCAGAAAGCTTTGCGTAAACCTTGTCCCTCTGGTGCCCCTCTTGCTGCCGGGAAATCTTTCAAACTGCCTGCTTTACTTTTGTCTTGGGGGGTTGGTAGAGCATACCTGCTCTCCACAATTGGCTGGAATTTCAGCTTCCCCAGGTGTTCTGCTGTCTTTGTTGTCCAGCCCCACTAATCACCAAAGCACCATGTAATGTGGGTCCGTGTTCCCAGAGATCTCCAGGGCCACGTGTTCTGCAGTCCTGAGATCCTACTCCCTCCTTGTTCTCTTCCTCATCCTCCCACCTGTGGGCTGGGGCAGAGGGAGGGCTTGGGTCCTGCCAGATCATGGCTTTGCCACTTTACCCTTTTCTGTGAGGTCTCTTCTTCCCCAAATGTAGGTAGTCAGTTCTGCAGTCTTCAGAACATTTTCAAGTTTAGTTGTATTTGGTATATTTTCATATTTTATGTGAATGTGGATGGAGGTTTCTGCCTTGCCTTCTTATACTGCCATTTTTTCCCAGATGAGTTATGTCTTATAATGAGTTATAAGAAATACACATTTGGTCATTGAAATGAACAAATATATATTTCCTAGGTGTATTTGGTCCTCATCCACAGTTCCTGAAAACACTGCAGAGTCTTAAAGGTGAAAATGGGTCTTTTGTCATGTTAATGAGAGACTTTGGAACCCACCCAAGGTCAGGGACTGAAGGTTGATTCAGCCAAAGGCCAGTGATTAAGTCAATTATGACCATGCAATGAAGCCATCACAAAAACCCCTATGAAGAGCATCTCTCTCTCTTTTGGATCCTGCTGTTCTGTCAGAGAGAGATTCCATGATTGGGAAACCAGATAATGGTAAATAATATTGCCAACGTTTTTTATACTTGTCATGTTTTACATTTTATCCAGCTAATATTCATTTAGGATCACTAAGCAACAAGCATGGGTTTGCTACTTAGTAGCCAAAGAAAACACAGTCAACCACCCCCATAGAGTTCACAGTCTATTTGGAAACAGAAAAAACTAAGTAGTTAAATAAAATAGGAATGTATGTAGTAGAAGGAAGAGGAAATAGCAAGTAAACCTAATTTAATCTAATCTAAAACTGATCTAGAGCACAAAACCTCTAAGAAAGGAGCTATGTCGTCCCAAAAGAAATGGTTACATTGAAACTAAAATGTAGACTTGGAGTTAGCCAGGCAGGGAGTCAGAGAGAGTACCAAGGAAGAAGAATAAAAACGACCATAATGAGAATGTTCCAGGCAGAAGGAATTATGTGCACAGTTGGTATGGTTGGAATATAGGGTGTGAGAAGTTGAGTGGCCAGAGGTGAGTTTGGAGAGAGAAACCAGGCTCTACTTGTGAAGATTCCTGCAAGCCCTGGTAAGGAAGGACAGACTTCATCTTAAGGTCAACAGAAGTCATTAAAGAGTTTTAAAGCAGAAGAGTAACAAATTCAGATTTATATCATATTTTAAAAGATCATGTAAGATGATTGAGGACAAAGGACTCTAGTGTTACCAGAATGGAGGCAGAAAATGTATCAGAACACAGTTACAGGCAATAGGGAAAAAGAGAAATGGGTGGATTTGAAATATTTTTAACACATGGAATTCAGTGGGACCCAGTGTCTAAGTGGGTGTGTGAGGACAAGGAGAGGGAAAAATCAAAAGAAATTCCAGCTTTCTATGTACCCACCAGTATTTGTACCACATATCTGCATTCTTACCTAGTAACTTACATTAATCATAGAGATGATTCTTTCTTTTAGTCATTTTAGCTATTTTCTAGAGGTGGCTGAACTAATTTCTTCTTTGAGGAAATTACTTCATTCTCTATCAGGATTATAAATTTGTGGTTCATGTGTCTTGTGAAAATGGATTTCTATCCTAGGAATTAAATAAGATTGTCTATGGTTGGTAATCATGAATCCAAAGCCTGCAATGGCAATAAGTAAATATCTATTAATGATCACCATAAATGTAAATGGTCGGAATGCACCAATCAAAAGACATAGAGTTACAGAATGGCTAAAAAAGCAAGACCTATCAATTCATTTCAAACCCAAAGACATACACAGACTAAACATGAAGACATGGAAAAATATATTTCATGCAAACAATAGGGAGAAAAAAGCAGGTGTTGCAGTACTTCTATAAAACAAAATAGACTTCAAAACAAAGAAATTAAGAGACAAAGGAGGACATTACATAATGATAAAAGGGTCAGTCCAACAAGAGGATGTAACCATTATAAATATCTATGCACACAACACAGGAGCACCTACCTGTGTGAAACAAATACTAACAGACTTAAAGGGGAAAATAGAATGCAATGCATTCATTTTAGGAGACTTCAACACACCACTCACTCCAAAGGACAGATAAATCAGACAGAAAATAAGTAGAGTCACAGGCACTGACCAACACATTACAACAGATGAACCTATTAGACATCTATAGAACACTCCACCCAAAAGCAGCAGGATACACATTCTTCCCAAGTGCACTTGGGACATTTTCCAGAATACACCACATACTGGGCCACAAAAAGAGGCTCACTAAATTCAAAAAGACTGAAATTGTACCAACCAACTTCTCAGATCACAAAGGTGTGAAACTAGAAATAAGTTGTACAAAGAAAACGGAAAGGCTCAGAAACACATGAAGGCTTAAAAACATGCTCCTAAATAACCAATGCATCAATGACCAAGTAAAATGTAGATCAAGCAGTATATAGAGACAAATGAAAACAACAGTGCAATGTCCAAACTGTTGGGGATGCAGCAGAAGCAGTTCTAAAAAGGAAAGTACACAGCAATCCAGGCCTTTTATTGTATTTTATAATTTATTTTGGTATCATTAATCTACAATTACATGTGCAATATTACGGTTATTAAACTACCCTCTTCATCAGGTCCCCCCCACCAAACCCATAACAGTCACTGTCCATCAGCATAGTGAGATGCTATAGAATCACTACTTGTCTTCTCTGAGTTGTAGAGCCCTCCCCGTGCCCCCCCAACATTACATCTGCTAATCATAATGCCGCTTTTTCCCCCTTATCCCTCCCTTCCCACCCATCCTCCCCAGTCCCTTTCCCTTTGGTATCTATTAGTCCATTCTTGGGTTCTGTGAGTCTGCTGCTGTTTTGTTCCTTCAGTTTTTTTCTTTGTTCTTATACTCCACATATGAGTGAAATCATTTGATACTTGTCTTTCTCCACCTGACTTATTTCACTGAGCATAATACCCTCTAGCTCCATCCATGTTGTTGCAAATGGTAGGATTTGTTTTCTTCTTATGGCTGAATAATATTCCATTGTGTATATGTACCACATCTTCTTTATCCATTCATCTACTGATGGACACTTAGGTTGCTTCCATTTCTTGGCTATTGTAAATAGTACTGCAATAAACATAGGGGTGCATCTGTCTTTTTCAAATTGGGCTGCTGCATTCTTAGGGTAAATTCCTAGGAGTGGAATTCCTGGGTCAAATGGTATTTCTATTTTGAGATTTTGAGGAACCTCCATACTGCTTTCCACAATGGTTGAACTAATTTGCAGTCCCACCAGCAGTGCAGGAGGGTTCCCTTTTCTCCACATCCTTGCCAACATTTGTTGTTGTTTGTGTTTTGGATGTTGGCCATCCTCACTGGTGTGAGGTGATATCTCGTTGTGGATTTAATCTGCATTTCTCTGATGAGTAGCAATGTGGAGCATCTTTTCACGTACCTGTTGGCCATCTGAATTTATTCTTTGGAGACATTTCTATTCATGTCCTCTGTCCATTATTGAATCGGATTATTTGCTTTTTGTTTGTTGAGGTGCATGAGCTCTTTATATATTTTGGCTGTCAACCCCTTATCGGATACATCATTTATGAATATATTCTCCCATACTGTAGGATCTCTTTTTGTTCTACTGATGGTGTCCTTTGCTGTACAGAAGCTTTTCAGCTTGATATAGTCCCACTTGTTCATTTTTGCTTTTGTTTCCCTTGCCCAAGGAGATATGTTCATGAAGAAGTCGCTCATGTTTATGTCCAAGAGATTTTTGCCTATGTTTTTTTCTAAGACTTTTATGGTTTCATGACTTACATTCAGGTCTTTGATCCACCTTGAGTTTACCTTTGTGTATGGGGCTAGACAGTAGTCCAGTTTCATTCTCTTACATGTAGCTGTCCAGTTTTTCCAACACCAGCTGCTGAAGAGGCTGTCATCTCCCCATTGTATATCCAAGGCTCCTTTATCAATTATTAATTGACTGTATATGTTTGGGTTAATGTTTGGATTTTCTGTTCTGTTCCACTGGTCTGTGGGTCTGTTGTTGTGCCAATACCAAATTGTCTTGATTACTGTGGCTTTGTAGTAGAGCTTGAAGTCAGGGAGCGTAATTCCCCCTGTTTTATTCCTCCTTCTCAGGATTGCTTTGGCTATTCGGGGTCTTTTGTGGTTCCATATGAATTTTAGAATTATTTACTCCAGTTGATTGAAGAAAGCTGTTGGTATTTTGATAGGGATTGCGTTGAATTTGTAGATTGCTTTAGGTAGTATATCCATTTTGACAATATTTATTCTACCTAGCCAAGAGCATGGGATGAATTTCCATTTCTTAGTGTCCTCTTTAATTTCTCTTCGGAGTGTTTTGTAGTTTTCAGAGAACAGGTCTTTCACTTCATTCGTTAGGTTCATTCCTAGGTATTTTATTCTTTTTGATGCAATTGTGAACGGAATTGTTTTTCTGATATCTCTTTCTGTTAGTTCATCGATAGTGTATAGGAAAGCAACAGATTTCTGTGTGTTAATTTTGTATCCTGCAACTTTGCTGAATTCAGATATTAGCTCCAGTAGTTTTGGAGTGGAGTCTTTGGGGTTTTTCATGTACAATATCATGTCATCTGCAAATAGTGACAATTTGACTTCTTCTTTACCAATATGGATGCCTTGTATTTCTTTGTTTTTTCTGATTGCCGTGGTTAGGACCTCCAGTACTATGTTGAATAACAGTGGAGAGAGTGGGCATCCCTGTCTTGTTCCAGATCTTAGTTGAAAAGCTTTCAGCTTCTCACTGTTAAGTATGATGTTAGCTGTGGGTTTGTCATATATGGCCCTTATGATGTTGAGGTACTTGCCGTCTATACCCATTTTGTTGAGAGTTTTAATCAGGAATGGATGCTGAATTTTGTCAAATGCTTTTTCAGCATCTATGGAGATGATCATGTGGTTTTTGTTCTTCTTTTTGTTGATGTGGTGGATGATGTTGATGGATTTTCGAATGTTGTACCATCCTTGCATCCCTGGGATGAATCCCACTTGATCATGGTGTATGACCCTCTTGATGTATTTTTGAATTTGGTTTGCTAATATTCTGTTGAGTATTTTTGCATCTACGTTCAACAGGGATATTGGTCCGTAATTTTCTTTTTTGGCGAGGTCTTTGCCCGGTTTTGGTATTAGAGTAATGGTGGCTTCATAGAATGAGTTTGGAAGTATTCCCTCCTCTTCTATTTTTTGGAAAACGTTAAGGAGAATGGGTGTTATTTCTTCTCTATATGTCTGGTAGAATTCAGAGGTGAATCCATCAGGCCCGGGGGTTTTGTTCTTGGATAGTTTTTTGATTACTGATTCAATTTCGTTGCTGGTGATTGGTCTGTTTAGTTTTTCCGTTTCTTCCTTGGTCAGTCTTGGAAGGTTGTATTTCTCTAAGAAGTTCTCCATTTCTTGTAGGTTTTCCAGCTTGTTAGCATATAGATTCTCATAATATTCTCTTCTAATTCTTTGTATTTCTGTGGGGTCTGTCGTTATTTTTCCTTTCTTATTTCTGATTCTGTTTTTGTGTGTAGATTCTCTTTTTCTCTTAGTGAGTCTGGCTAAGGGGTTATTTATTTTGTTCATTTTTTTCAAAGAACCAGCTCTTGGCTTCATTGATTTTTTTCTATTGTTTTATTCTTCTTAATTTTACGTATTTATTCTCTGATCTTTATTATGTCCCTCCTTCTGGTGACTTTGGGCCTCTTTTGTTCTTCTTTTTCCAATTTCAGTAATTGTGCCTTTAAACTATTCATTTGGAAATGCTCTTCCTTCTTTAAATAGGCCTGGATTGCAATATATTTCCTCTTAGAACTGCCTTTGCTGCGTCCCACAGAAGTTGTGGCTTTGTGTTGTTGTTGTCATTAGTCTCCATATATTGTTTGATTTCTGTTTTGATTTGGTCGTTAACCCATTGATTAAGTAGGAGAATGTTGTTAAGTCTTCATGTATTTCTGAGCCTTTTTGATTTCTTTCTAAAATTTATTTCTAGTTTTATACCTTTGTGATTTGAGAAGTTGGTTGGTAGAATTTCAATATTTTTTAATTTACTGAGATTCTTTTTGTGGCCTAGTATGTGGTCTATTCTGGAAAATGTTCCATGTGCACTTGAGAAGAATGTGTATCCTGTTGCTTTTGCGTGTAGAGTTCTGTAGATGTCTGTGAGGTCCATCTGTTCTAGTGTGTTGTTCAGTGCCTCTGTGTCTTTACTTATTTTCTGTCTGGTTGATCTGTCCTTTGGAGTGAGTGGTGTGTTGAAGTCTCCTAAAATGAATGCATTGCTTCTATTTCCTCCTTTAATTCTGTTAGTATTTGTTTCACATATGCCGGTGCTCCTGTGTTGGGTGCATATATATTTAAAATGGTTATATCCTCTTGTTGGACTGACCCCTTTATCATTATGTAATGTCCTTCTTTATTTCTTGCTACTTTCTTCGTTTTGAAGTCTATTTTGTCTGATACAAGTACTGCAACACCTGCTTTTTTCTCTTTTTTGTTTGCATGAAATATCTTTTTCCATCCTTCACTTTTAGTCTGTGTATATCTTTGGATTTGAGGTGAGTCTCTTGTAAGCATCATATAGATGGGTCTTGCTTTTTTATCCGTTCTATTACTCTGTGTCTTTTGATTCATGCATTCAGTCCATTTACATGTAAGGTGATTATCGATAGATATGTATTTATTGCCATTCCTGGCTTTAGATTCATGGTTACCAAAGGTTCAAGGGTTGCTTCTTTACTATCTATCAATCTAACTTAACTTTGTTGTTAAGTTATTGTAAACAGTCTGATGTTTCTTTATTTCTCTCCCTTCTTATTCTTCCTCCTCCATTCTTTATATACTAGGTGTTTTATTCTTTGCCTTTAGTTAGTATTTGGATGGTCTTCTTTCTTTGCTATGATTTTATTTTCTCTGGTGACATCTTTTTAGCCTTAGGAGTGCTTCCCTCTAGAGCAGTCCGTTTAAGATATCCTGTAGAGGTGGTTTATGGGAGGCAAACTCTCTCAGCTTTTGCTTGTCTGGAAATTGTTTAATCCCTCCATCATATTTAAATGATAATCGTGCTGGATACAATATTCTTGTTTCGAGGCCCTTCTGTTTCATTACGTTAAATATATCATGCCATTCTATTCTGGCCTGTAAGGTTTCTGTTGAGAAGTCTGATGATAGTCTGATGGCTCTTCCTTTGTAGGTGATCTTTTTTCTCTCTCTAGTTGCCTTTCATACTCTGTCTTTATCTTTGATCTTTGCCATTTTAATTATTATGTGTCTTGGTGTTGTCTTCCTTGGGTCCCTTGTGTTGAGAGGTCTGTGGACTTCCGTGGATTGTGAGACTATTTCCTTCCCCTGCATGGGGAAGCTTTTAGCAATTATTTCTTCAAAGACACTTTCTATCCCTTTTTCTCTCTCTTCTTCCTCTGGTTCTTTTATAATGCAATATTGTTCCGTTTGGATTGATCACACAGTTCTCTTAATATTCTTTCTTTCCTAGAGATCCTTTTATCTCTCTCTGCCTCAGCTTCTCTGTATTCCTGTTCTCTGATTTCTATTCCATTAACAGTCTTTTGCATCTCATCCAGTCTGCTGCTAAGCCCGCCGATCACTTGTTTCATTTCTGCATTGTCTTTCCTCCCTTCCCTCACTTCCTCCCTCAGCTCTTGCATATTTCTCTGTACATCCATCAGCATGGTTATGACTTTTATTCTGAATTCTTTTTCAGGAAGATTGTGCATTTCCATCCCTTCAGACTTCCTCTCTGATGTGTGGGTCTGGATAAGCTTTGTTTGTACCATATTCCTCTGTCTTTTCATGGTGATAGAAGTGGTCGCTGGTAGGTGCCACATATGTCAGCTGGTCTCTTTAAGACTTTAAAAAGAAAAGAAAGACGAGAAAGAAAAGAAAGAAAAGAAAAGAGAAAAAAAACCAACAAAGAAAAAACAGAAAAAACAAAAAAATGCCCACTGGGAGTAGATTCGGTGAGGATGCTGTAGGTGGCACTGTACCTCCTCTATTCCACAGCCGCAGCCACGCCACTCCACAGGGCCCTTTGTAGCTCTGTCCGGGGTGGAACGAATGGAAGGCTGCTGATCTCTGTGGGTAGTCTCAGTGCGGGTACCTTTTCCCAGTCGCCAGCCAAGGAGTCTGAAATTCCCCAGGACTCCCAGCCTGCTGGGCTGAATGTGCTGGGATAATCCTGCTCCCCCCTTGGGCCCCTGTCTCTTTAAGACCGCTAAAAATAAGCATGTGCTTTTCTTTTGTCTTGAGGAGCCAGCTGTGAGGTCTTGGTGCATTCCCCAGCTCAGATCCTGCACCCTCTGTCTCTTCAATCTCCGATACACCACGCGATGTGTGTCAGTGCTCCCAGCGCAGATCACCAGGGCTGGTTATTTCATGGACCTGTACTTCCATTCCCTCCTGTCTCTGAATCCTCTCCTCCTCCGGTGCTCTGTTGTGAGGGAGTGCTCAGTTCCCACCAGGACGCGGCTCTGTATCTCACTGGGTGCTGAGACCTCTCAGGTGTAGATGCAGGCTGGGTGCTGTCCTGTACCTTCTGGTGTCTCTTTTAGGAATAGTTGTATTTGTTGTATTTTCATAAAGATATATGGTTTGGGGAGATTTCCGCTGACCTGCTCACACTACCATCTTCCCAGAACTCTCCAATCCAGGCCTTTTAAAAGAAGGAAAAACAATCCCAAATGAAGTCTAAATTCACAATTATTAAAAACTGGAAAAAGAACAACAAATGAGGCCCCAAGTTAGTAGAAGGAGGGACATAATGAACATCAGAGAAGAAATAAATAAAATCAAGAAGAATAAAACAATAGAAAAAATTAATGAAACCAAGAGTTGGTTCTATGAGAAAATGAACAAAATAGATAAACGCCTCAACACATTTATCAAGAAAATAAAGAGAATTTACACACATAAACAGAATCAGAAATTAAAAATGAAAAATCAATATGGACACTACAGAAATACAAAGAATTATAAGAGAATACTATGAAAAATTATATACTAACAAATTGGATAACCTAGAAGAAATGGACAGCTTTCTAGAAAAATACAACCTTCCAAGGCTGACCCAGGAAGAAACAGAAAATCAGAATAGACCAATTACCAGCAAGGAAATTGAATTGGTAATCAAAAAACTACCCAAGAAGAAAATGCCTGAACCAGACGGTTTCGCTGCTGAATTTTATCAAACATTAAGTGAAGACCTAATACCCATCCTCATCAAAGTTTTCCAAAAAGTAGAAGGGAAGAACTACTCTCAAACTCATTCTAGGAGGCCAGCATCACTCTAATACCAAAACCACACAAAGACACAACAAAAAACGAATATTACAGACCAATATCCCTGATGATCATAGATGCAAAAATACTCAACAAAATATTAGCTAACCGAATTCAAAAATACATCAAAAAATCATCCATCATGATCAAGTAGGATTTATTCCAGGGATGCGAGGATGGTAGAACATTTGAATATCCATCAGTGTCATCCACCACATCAACAAAAAGAAGGACAAAAGCCACATGATCATCTCCATAGATACTGAAAAAGCATTCGACAAAATTCAACATCCATTCATGATAAAAACTCTCAACAAAATGGGTATAGAGGGCTAGTACCCCAACATAATAAAGGCCATATATGACAAACCCACAGCCAACATTATACTTAACAGTGAGAAGTGGAAAGGTTTTCCTTTAAGATCAGGAGCAAGACAAGTATGCCCACTCTCTCCACTTTTATTCAACATAGTACTGGAGGTCCTAGCCACTGCAATCAGACAACACAAAAAAATAAAAGGCATCCAAATTGGCAAGGAAGAAGTTAAACTGTCCCTGTTTGCAGATGACATGATATTGTACATAAAGAATCCACTCCAAAACTACTAGATCTAATATCTGAATTCAGCAAAGTTGAGGGATACAAAATTAATACAAATCTGTTGCATTCCTATATACTAATGGAGAACTAGCAGAAAGAGAAATCAGGAAAACAATTCCATTCACAATTGCATCAAAAAGAATAAAATACCTAGGAATAAACATAACCAAGAGAGTGAAAGATCTATACTCTGAAAACTACAAGACACTCATGAGAGAAATTAAAGAAATACCAATAAATGGAAAAACATCACATCCTCATGGATAGGAAGAATTAATATTGTCAAAATGGCCATCCTGCCTAAAGCAATCTATAGATTCAATGCAATCCCTATCAAAATACCAACAGCATTCTTCAACAAACTAGTTCAAATTGTTCTAAAATTCATATGGAACCCCAAAAGATCCCGAATAGCCAAAGCAATCCTGAGAAGTAAGAATAAAGCGGGGAGGATCATGCTACCTAACTTCAAGCTCTAATACAAAGCCACAGTACTCAAGACAATTGGTTACTGGTACAAGAACAGAACCATAGACCAATGGAACAGACTAGAGAGACCAGTTATAATCCCAAGCATATATGGTCAATTAATATATGATAAAGGAGCCATGCATATGCAATTGGAAAATGACAGCCTCTTCAACAATGGGTGTTGGCAAAACTGGACAGCTACATGCAAGAGAAGGAAACTGGATTATTGTCTAACCCCATACACAAAAGTAAACTCAAAATGGATCAAAGACCTCAATGTAAGTCATGAAACCATAAAACTCTTTGAAGAAAACATAGGCAAAAATCTCTTGAATATAAACATAGCAACTTTTACCTGAACGCATCTTCTTGGGCAAGGAAACAAAATTAAAAAATGAACAAATGGGGCTACATCAAGCTAAAAAGCTTCTGTACAGCAAAGGACACCATCAGCAGAACAAAAAGGCATCCTACAGTGTGGGAGAATGTATTTGTAAATGAAATATGTGACAAGGGGTTAACAGCTAAAATATATAAAGAACTCACATGCCTCAACACCTAAAAGTCAAATAACCCTATTGAAAAATGGGCAAAGGATATGAACAGACAATTCTCCAAAGAAGGAATTCAGATGGCCAACAGGCACATGAAAAGATGCTGCACATCACTAATTATCAGGGAAATGCAAATTAAAAGCACAATGAGATATCACCTCACAGCAGTTAGGATGGCCAACATAGAAAAAAGTAGGAACAACAAATGTTGGTGACGATGCGGAGAAAGGAGAACCCTCCTACACTGGTGGTAGGAATCTTAACTAGTTCAACCATTGCAGAAAGCAATATGGAGGTTTCTCAGAAACTCAAAATAGAAATGCCATTTGTCCCAGGAATTCCACTCCTAGGAATTTACCCAAAGAAAACAACATCTCAGATTCAAAAAGACACATGCACTCCTATGTTTACTGCAGCACTATTTACAATAGCCAAGATATGGAAGTAACCTAAGTGTCCATCCGTAAATGAATGGATAAAGAAGAAGTGGTACATATACACAATGTAATACTATTCAGCCATGAGAAAGCAAAAATCCTACGATTTGCATCAACATGAATGGAGCTAGAGGGTAATATGCTCAGTGAAATAAGTCAGGCAGAGAAAGACAAATACCAAATGATTTCCCTCATTTGTGGAGTATAACAACAAAGAAAAACTGAAGGAACAAAATAGCAGCCGACTCACAGACTCCAAGAAGGGACCAGTGGTTACCAAAGGGGATGGGTGGGGAGGGAAGGTGGGGAGGCAGAGAGAAGGGAATTGTGGGGTATCATAATTGGTGCCCATGGTGTGTGTGTGGTCACGGGGCAGACAGTAGCTCAGAGAAGACAAACTGGGACTCTGTGGATCTTACTACACTGATCGAAAGTGACTGCAATGGGGTATGGGGGGGACCTGATAATAAGGGTGCATGTAATAACCACATTTTTCTCTTGTGAAACCTTCATAAGAGTGCATATCAATGATACCATAATTTTAAAAAAAGCAAGCAAAGTAAGTTTTTTTTTCCATCCATCCATCCTATGTTTCAATGCTTATGGGTTTTTTTATATAATTTATTTTGGTATCATTAATCTACAATTACATGTGCAATATTACAGTTATTAAACTACCCCCTTCATCAGGTCCCCCCCACCAACCCCATTACAGTCACTGTCCATCAGCATAGTGAGATGCTATAGAATCACTACTTGTCTTCTCTGAGTTGTAGAGCCCTCCCCGTGCCCCCCCAACATTACGTCTGCTAATCGTAATGCCCCTTTTGCCCTCTTATCCCTCCCTTCCCACCCATTTTCCCCAGTCCCTTTCCCTTTGGTAACTATTAGTCCGTTCTTGGGTTCTGTGAGTCTGCTGCTGTTTTGTTCCTTCAGTATTTTTTCTTTGTTCTTATACTCCACATATGAGTGAAATCATTTGATACTTGTCTTTTTTGGCTTGGCTTATTTCACTGATCATAATACCCTCTAGCTCCATCCATGTTTTTGTAAATGGTAGGATTTGTTTTCTTCTTATGGCTGAATAATATTCCATTGTGTTTATGTACCACATCTTCTTTATCCATTCATCTACTGATGGACACTTAGGTTGCTTCCATTTCTTGGCTATTGTAAATAGTGCTGCAATAAACATAGGGGTGCATCTGTCCTTTTCAAATTGGGCTGCTGCATTCTTAGGTAAATTCCTAGGAGTGGAATTCCTGGGTCAAATGGTATTTCTATTTTGAGTTTTTTGAGGAACCTCCATACTGCCTTCCACAATGGTTGAACCAATTTGCAGTCCCACCAGCAGTGCAGGAGGGTTCCCCTTTCTCCACATCCTCGCCAACATTTGTTGTTGTTTGTGTTTTGGATGTTGGCCATCCTCACTGGTGTAAGGTGATATCTCATTGTGGTTTTAATCTGCATTTCTCTGATGATTAGCAATGTGGAGCATCTTTCCATGTGCCTGTTGGCCATCTGAATTTCTTCTTTAGAGAAGTGTGTATTCATGTTCTCTGCCCATCTCTTAATTGGCTTATTTGCTTTTTGTTTGTTAAGGTGCGTGAATTCTTTATATATTTTGTTTGTTTTTTTTTTAATATAATTTATTTTATTATCATTAATTTACAATACATGTGCAATATTACGTTATTAAACTACCCCTTCATCAGGTCCCCCCCACCAACCCCATTACAGTCACTGTCCATCAGCGTAGTGAGATGCTATAGAATCACTACTTGTCTTCTCTGAGTTGTACAGCCCTCCCCGTGCCCCCCCAACATTATCTTTATATATTTTGGATGTCAACCCTTTATCAGATACGTCATTTATGAATATATTCTCCCATACTGTAGGATCTCTTTTTGTTCTCCTGATGGTGTCCTTTGCTGTACAGAAGCTTTTCAGCTTGATATAGTCCCACTTGTTCATTTTTGCTTTTGTTTCCCTTGCCCGAAGAGATATGTTCATGAAGAAGTCGCTCATGTTTATGTCCAAGAGATTTTTGCCTATGTTTTTTTCTAAGACTTTTATGGTTTCATGACTTACATTCAGGTCTTTGATCCACCTTGAGTTTACCTTTGTGTATGGGGTTAGACAGTAGTCCAGTTTCATTCTCTTACATGTAGCTGTCCATTTTTTCCAACACCAGCTGCTGAAGAGGCTGTCATCTCCCCATTGTATATCCAAGGCTCCTTTATCAATTATTAATTGACTGTATATGTTTGGGTTAATGTTTGGATTTTCTGTTCTGTTCCACTGGTCTGTGGGTCTGTTGTTGTGCCAATACCAAATTGTCTTGATTACTGTGGCTTTGTAGTAGAGCTTGAAGTCAGGGAGCGTAATTCCCCCTGTTTTATTCCTCCTTCTCAGGATTGCTTTGGCTATTCGGGCTCTTTTGTGGTTCCATGTGAATTTTAGAATTATTTGTTCCAGTTCATTGTAGAAAGCTGTTGGTAGTTTGATAGGGATTGCATTGAATCTGTAGATTGCTTTAGGTAGTATAGCCATTTTGACAATATTTATTCTTTCTAGCCAAGAGCATGGGATGCATTTCCATTTGTTAGTGTCCTCTTTAATTTCTCTTAGGAGTGTCTTGTAGTTTTCAGAGTACAGGTCTTTCACTTCCTTAGTTAGGTTTATTCCTAGGTATTTTATTCTTTTTGATGCAATTGTGAATGGAATTGTTTTTCTGATTTCTCTTTCTGTTAGTTCATCGTTAGTGTATAGGAAAGCAACAGATTTTTGTGTGTTAATTTTGTATCCTGCAACTTAAGCAAAGTAAGTTTTATTGTACTCTGTAAACAAGTCACAGTGGGCCTGGCTAAGGTCCGACTACATCAAGCTAAAAAGCTTCTGTAGAGCAAAGGACTTCCATCAGCAGAACAAAAAGGCATCCTACAGTATGGGCTGCTTACTGTGAGGCTTGTTTTTATGGGGATTTTGGCAGGGTAGAGTCGTCCTTGACTGACAATTTTTGGCCTTCGAGGCCTCACTCAGTAGTAAAATGAAGACATGTTCTGGGTTCTGATGTTTTTGTTTTTCTGGGGAGTGTCTGTGTTTGGAAGCTTCTCACCTGGGAAGTTGTTTTTCATCTGGGGAATGTGAACATCCCTAGTCACTCCTGGCCCTTAAAACTTCAACAGATTAACTCTGAGCGTCCTTTCTAGGTCTGTGGTTTTATCTTCTTAACTCTTTGAATCTCTTTTAGTGGGCTTTACTGGGTTTATTCTTTCTCCACCCCTCTTATGACTTTCTTTCTGCCTGATAGTTCCACAAAACTAGGATGTATGCCTGCCCATAAGGTCAGTATTATTATTATCCTCTTCCTACAGATAAAACTGTGACATAATGAGGTTTTATAACTTGCCCAAGATTATGTAAGCAGGAAGTCGCATAGCAACATTTCAGCTTAATGATTTCTGACTCTAGAGTCTAGAGGTTGATTGTTTACCCATTAATTTATTCTTCCTTTTCAGAGAACTTCTTACCTTCTCACACTGCTTGCTTTACAACTTCAATTTTCCTCTGGTTAATACTTTATCTGTCAAGTTCTACATTTTACACTGTTCACCAAAGATTGCTTTAGCTCACACTAGCACCATTTCTGACATCCTTTATCATAAAAATACTTATAACTCATCTTACTACTCTATATTTTACCCCCTTACACACACACACACATCACACAAGCTCACATTCACATACTGTATCCGTCCTAAAAACTTACTTCCTCCAGGGTGCTTTTTCTAAAATGCAAATCAAATCACATTAGTTTCCCTTAAATTAAGAACAATTCTTGTCTTCCTATTGCAAAGGTGATCAAATCCAAATGTGTTTCCTGGCAGAAACTTTCATTATCTGTCCCTAATTACATTTGACCGTAACTTCCAATGTCTCTTCCTCAAAGCTATACCTGAACCATTCTGAGCTTTGGTAGATTTTAAACCACATTGTTTCATGCCTCTTATACACATGTCATTCTCTCAAGCAAGCTTCCATTTCTCTGGTCTTTCATACATTTCCTCAAGACTCAAATATGTTATCTCCCTGAAGCTTTCTGTCTCCCCTCATCAGATAAAATCGATTACCCCCTCACAGTGTGATCTGTTATTTTACTTTGTATATTTATCTATTTTATTTCAAAATATTCTAAATTGCAATTGTTAGTTAATGTGTCTGTTTCCTCTGGTAGCATATGAATTCCCCATGGGCAGGGTCCATGCTTGAATTCCCAGGTCTTGGCGCCATGTCTGGGACATATAAATATTGTTTGTAGGAACACATAAATATTGAGTGAATAAATGAATCAATCAGTAACACAATAAGTGAATCAAACCAATGAGTAAATGAAGATTTGTTATTGGGTGACAGATAAGAAATACTCTCAAAAATAAATCCTTTTAACTTTTGGAGACCTGATTCTGACACAGATGGTGTAATAGGACCATATTTACCATACTTTCTGAAACAATTAAAATACTGGAGAAAACATATGGAACACCAGTTGTCAATATATCGGACATCAGGCAAGGCAACGAACTCAGAGGCAGAAACAAACAAGATGAGAGCTATGATTGTCCCAGCACACTACCTGGAGAAAGTTTCCAGACTGCATGCAAGGGGCTGGGAGGTGGGGGGGGGGGGGCACTCAGATCTCATTGCTCTCCTTGAGTTGAGGTAAACTAGGCATTCAAGAAAGCCAAGGTGGCTAGAATTGGCAGTGTACAATATCAGAAAGGTGCTGCAGAATAAAAAGTGCCAGAGATCTACAAAGAAACTCAATTGAGTATCAGCTGAATAATGAGTACCATATGCATGCAACGAAACTACCTGAAGGCAGAGAAAGAAGCACATAAGAGGATTTGAGTGTGCAATCCCACAGCTCACACAGGGCTGGGAATAATATCATAGTGGTAAACCCCATACATCACTGAGCATTGAGCACAGTATTCAAAAAGGTTTCCCTCATCATGGGGGTGCAAAATTATCCCTAGAAGAATACCATTCTTGTCCCACCAAAAAGAAAGAAAAAAATCTTAAAGTAAGACCCAAAAGCAACAAACTGTTTCCAAGTAACTTAACTGCATTCCAGAAGAAAACTTAAGAACATTTATAAGAACACAAAATACCCAGTACCCAAACAGGGAAAACTGACAATATATGGCTTCCAATCAAAAATTACCAAGCAGGAAAAGAAGCACAAAAATATGATCCACAATAGTAGGAAAAAATTAATTGACTTAAGTCAACTCAGAAAAGACTCAAATGATAGAATTATTCCATATAGTCAAGAAGTTAAAGGAAAGATTGAACATGTTACATAGAGACATGGAAGATATAAGATCCAAATCAAGTTTCTAAAGATAAAATCTATAATATCTGAGATGAAAAACACACTGGATTGATTAATGATAGATCAGAAATTAAAGAAGAGTAGGTTAGGGATCTTGAAAACCTAGGAAAGGAACCTATGCAAAATACAGAAATAAAGGATGAAAAAAAGAAAAAAACCTAACAGAGTATCATTGAGCTATAGGACAATTTCAAAAGACCTACTATTTATGGTAATTAAGTCCCAAGCTGTGGTCAGGGAAGAGGAGGTATTTGAAGAAATAATGGCCAAAAATCTTTCCAAATTTGATGAAAACCCATAATGCAAGAATTTCAATGAGCAGCAAGCACAAAAAATATAAGGAACCAATTCCAGTACACATCATCATCATCATATTGGTTAAAATCAGAGTAGAAGAGAAAATCTTGACAGCAAAGACATTAGTGACAAAAGAAGGGTAGATGATAGCAGACTTTTTACCAAAAAGAAACGAAAATACAGGGGGCCAACATCTTTAAAAGTACTGAATGGAAAAACAGCCAACCTAGAATTTTTACTCATTAAGACAGTCTACCAGCATCTTCTCAGTGGAATTATTTTTCAAAACAAAAAAAAAAATAAAGAATTTTTCAGAGATTCAGACATCATTAAGATAGGACACAAGCCATTCCTGAATTCAGTCTGCCTCACAAGAAGACCAACTATCAACTATCTGTAGGCGAGACAACATTGTGACAATCCCAAAGCCCAGAAGATGATGCTGATCACCATCCAGGACCACAGTGACTGAGAAGGACCACTTTAAAGGGTAGGAGGAGTGGCTACACTCTGACAGCATCACCCCAACTCCAGGCTAGCACAAAGCTACACTGAAAGGGCCTCCCTGGGCTACAGTTTTTCCAAAGGGAAAAAAAAGCCCAAGGTTGTATTAGGAAATGATGTTATTAGGTATTTGGGAAATGATTAGATCTAGATGGCAGAACCCTCACTAATGAGATTAGTGTCCTTAGAAAGGAGACCCGAGAGAGCTCTCCCGCCCTTTTCTGCCATGTGAGGACACAGTGAAAAGATGGCCATCTATGAAGAAGTGGGTCCTTACCAGATGCCAAATATGCTAACGCCTTGACCTTGCACTCCCCAGCTGACAGAACTGTGAAAAATAAATGTTTGCTGTTTTGAAGTCACCAAGTCTATGGTATTCTGTTATAGTAGCCTCAACAGACTAAGACATGCACCCACATATATAGAGTCAACTGATTTTCAACAAAGTTGCAAAAGCAACTCAACAAATTGTGCTATAAAATTGAATATCCATATGTAAAAAAATTTTTGATCCACATCCCTGTCATTTAAAAATAACTTAAAATGGATCATAAAGCTAAAGGTAAACATTAAAACTATAAAACTTCTAGAAAAAACATAAAAGAAAAAATCCATGTAAACTTGGGTTAGGAAAATATTTCTTAGCTAATACCCTAAAAACATGATCCATAAAATCAAAAATTGGTAAATTGGACTTCATCAAATTTAGAGGAAATTTCCTCTCTTCTTGGAAAAATAGTGTCCCCAAAAAATATTAGAAAAAGGAAAGATAAGCCATAAACCATGAAAATAAATTTGCTAATCGTATATCTGATAAAGGACTTATATCCAAAACATCACATCTCAGTAATAAGAAACAGTCAATCCACCAAAAAATAAGCAAAAGATTTGAATAGACACTTCACCAAAGAAGATATACAGATGGCAAGTAAGCACTTGCTTAACAAAATCAGTCATTCAGAAAATGAAAATTAAAACGACTACATTTAGAACATCTAAAACGAAAGAGACTGACTATACCAAGTATGGATGTACATGCAGAATAACTAGAACATTCACATAATGCCAATAAGGAAGTATATGCAGTAAAGAAGTCTGTCCAGTAAGGAAGTATATACAGTAAAGTAGTGTGTCCAGTAAGGAAGTATATCCAATTTTTGAGTGTTGCTTAGAAAGTTAAACATATGTATCATATAATCCAGCCATTCTAGCCCTAGGTACATACCAAGAGACATGAATATTCATAGTCACTTTATTTCTAAATACTGTGTGAAACAAGCTTGACTAAAATGGTATATATTATATGATTATATAAAATTCTATAAAATGCAAAATCTGCCATTCTAGAAAGCAAATAAGGGATTGCCTAGAATGGGGAAAAGGGCAGGGAGAAGAAGGGACTATTCCAAAGGGGCACAGAAACCTTTTTGAGTGATGGTTATATTTCTTATCTTAATTTTGGTGATGGTTTCATAGAAATATAATTTGTATGTCTGTACATACACTTACGTGTGAAAAAATCAAATTATATAATTTATGACAGCTTTTTTATAGTAATTATAGCTCCATAAACATGTTTTAAAAAACAGCAAAAATAAATCCCCAGTCTAATAAATTATAATTAGAAATCCAAATAAAAAATAATTATTAACAAAAAATTTATGGAATTCAGTATCCACTGGAAGCGGAGCATTGTGTCAGTTGTTTTTGAGGAACACAAAAAAAGTGGTAGAGTCCTTGCACTTAATCATATATCATAACAAAAATATTTCCCAGGCAAAATATATCAAGAGTATTGAACACAGGTACTAATTAATTTGCATCATAACTAACTTTAAGAGATATATATATATATATATATATATATATATATATATATATATATACACATCCATATTAAGATACATATGCTGTCCTACCACAAATTAAAAGAGTAAATTATTCCCATTATAGAGTAATATACCAGATTTAAGTATAGAGCTTGCCCGCACATTAAAATATTTTTATCTATAAAGAAAATAATTTGCAAGGATTTCAGGAATTTATCTCATATAAATTATGGTGCACCTCCTCATAAATAAATTAGTAATATTGAAAAACACAGTTCAACCAAGTTAATTTGAAGATCTAATTGGCTTTATTAAGCAATTCAGGAATTGGGCAACATCCCATCTAGCAAGTAGAGAGATACACCCACAAGTTGTACAAAATGGAAGGTTTTTATAGGAAGGAGGGTAGGACAAGGAGTTATTAGCAAAAGGAAAGCAGGCATTATTTCAGCCAAGGTCCTTTCTCCTTAGGGGGAAAAACAGGGGGTCTTAATATACAGATGACCTCATCTTCTTTTGAAGGGCAGGGATGGAGAGGATTCATATGATGGATTACCTCACTGGTGCTGACAAGATAATTCCTAACTACATTTCTGGGGGAGGTTGAAACTGCAATTAGGTTAGGAGTTAAGCCCTGGTTTGATAACTTGGACTACCAGAAGTGATTCCATTTGGGGACTGAGGCTTTCTTAATACTACAGAGAGCAGTATCTTCTTATCAGGAAAGATCCCTAAAATAGGTGAGTTTTAGACGAATTTTAAAGGACATGAAGGCTTTGGAATGGTACAGGGGGACTTAGATAAATTATTCCAGAAGAGGAAAATACCTTCTGTGGCAAGCCTAAAAGAAAAATGAATTAAAAGAAAACAAAAACGGAATGCACTAGAAAGCCAGGCTTGAAGGTCATTGTAACTCTGGGGGAGGAAAATATGTTCCCAGCATGAGGCAAACCTTTGGAGCCAAAATCAGTCAAAGGGAGAAATAAAGTGGGAGAAACCCATTTATTGCTTACAAGCAGTTGTCTACTCCTACTCACCCATGTCTCTCATGACTGGCCTGCCAAGGCCCCACCAAACCTCTCCAGTCCAGGTACACACTTGCTCCCCACTCCCCTCGTAATCATCTTTTGATATGGAGATACACTAAAGCCAGGTGAGAGATTCTGGAAATATTGCAATTTTACCCAGAGCCCACCCCTCCAGAAATCTTGCCTCATAATCTACTAACTCCCCATCTACTGCAATGATCCCATATGAGACTACTGGAGCACTGTAACCAGACTGATAATATACAATAACAACAGTAATAAAATCCTCAAGCTGGAGGATCCAGATAGGTTCAAAGTCCTATGCAGATTAAGTCCATAGCTAGCCCATTCCTCAGGATGCCAATAGATGAACCAGTAGGGAGTTCAGTGTACTCATCACCTAGCAGCTGAAGCAAGGGGCCGGGTCCAGACCACAGGGACAGTAAAAGAAAATAATCTTAAGGGCAATAAGATACATGTTTTAATGACACCAGCATAAGCAAATCTTGTCCATCAGGTAGGATGCATGGAAGACAGTGGTCCTCTGATAGGACAGTGGCAGGAATGGAATCTCGTCCCAGTATCGTATACCAGACTTTCACTCCTCTGCCTGTGGGAGTTACAGATGGGTCAATATATAGGGCTATGGGAGGTACATGCATTGGCAATAAATATAAAACAAAACTTCCCCATGAGATACTCTTACCTCCCGGGCATTTTGTGTATACTACCATGATCTTTGGGGGCCACTCTGCTGTTACTCCAGGCGTAAGCAGGAGGCCAGCTTCCAGGCCTTTTCCCCAAGGTGCCAGAAAGGCCAGCCATCGCTGGTCCTTGTATCAAAATGTCCAAGGCCATGTCCACTCTGCTTCCAGGGTTTAACACAAGTGGGGCTGGTGGCAGCATGTTGCTCTGCTGGCTATATTCTGACTTCAATAACTCCTCTTTGGTTTGCACATACAGTAGTGTAGGAGAGGCAGTGATGTGTGTTAGCATGTCCACAGGGCTTAACACTCCTTTTTAGGGCTTCTCATTCATATGCCATAGCACGGTCCATAAGTGAACTGACCAGCCCCATAGACTATTGGGGTCTGCCTTCAGGCCAGATTTCAACCATTGTACCTCTCTATCATGCCTGCAATGGTAAGGTTATATGGTACATAAAACTTCCACTTTATCCCTAATTGCTGCAACCCGTCCTTGTAATGCATGTCCAGTAAAGTGGGTACTTAATTCCTCTCAATCACCTGCGGCTGGCCACAGGCTGCAAAGAGATGCTGTAGGTCCCTTTTGGTTGATTGCTGATCTGCACAACATGTAGGAAAAGCAACCAACAGTCCAGTAGCTGTGTCCACCCAGTCATGGCATACTGATACCTTTCTGACATGGGCAGAGGCCCAATATAGTCTACCTGCCACCTGACAAGGGGAATCAGCCCCCTCACTATTGTCCCTTGCTGCTGTGGGACTCGGTGTGAGTCCTCCTTAGAGCACACAAGGCACTCCTTCCAGGCTCTGCTGACTTCTTCAAAGGTCACTGGCAACTGCACTGACAGGCCCACATTATCTTTTGCCCCGCATGCAACAAATGCTGATGTAACCATAGGGCTACCTCAGAGGTAGGCTTTTCTTCTAGCCAGCCCACTTGGGCCAGTGTGTCCGCTTTATCATTCCCTGGGGATGCCAAAGGCAAATGGCCAGTCACATGATATACGGTAACTGTCTTAACCTGACCAGAGGCCCAAAGGTCTTGCCACAACTCTTGCCCCGAAAGGAGCCAGTGACCAACCATCCAGTTGGCATGGTGCCATGTTTGTAGCCACAGGGTTAAGACCCAATAGATGGCCCAGCTGTCAGTGCAGATAACTATAGGGGAGGGCTCCTGGGTGATCACGAGCCATACTGCCTGCAACTCAGCCCATTGACTGCTCTTTCCCTCTCCAACATTCATTCATATTGTCTCACTCTTAGGATGGAAAGCCACGGCCCTCCACTTTGGGGGCTGCCCACAACTGAAGCTGTCTATGTACCAAGCATATTCAGATATAGGGGCTTTTCCCTCCTGATAAGGACTCTCAGCTACCAATAATTCAAAAGCAAAGTCTTCTTGCTTTCCACTGATATATGTCACTGGCCCCAATAAGCGTTGGAGTTCTCCATTTAAGGGGCTAACGGAGAGGGTGCTACGCTGATGTAAATATGCAACCCATTTACCAGTGTGGGCATTTGTATTACACTACTCTGTGGCCTATGGGTCCAGTCTCACACCCATCTCATGATGGGATAAGTGGTTATTACCTTGGTTGAAGCTGTGTCGGCAGTGGGCTCCATGGACAGCAAGGCATGGTACAAGGCAGCCAGTTGCTTCTCTATCAAGGTGTACCAAACCTCTGCTCCTTTCCATAGTTGTGACCAAAATCCAGTAGGTTGGCTTGTCTGTTCAAGCTGCTGCCAAAGGCCCCATCCATAACCATCTTTGGTTACATGAACATCTAGCTCACAGGGCCTTGGTGAGTCCATTACACTCAGGCCTGTATGGCCTTGATTGCTCATTTAGCAGCAGTAAAAACAACTGCACATGTTTCATCCCAGTCCTCCTGATGCCCTTTCATATCAACCAGTATAAGGACTTCAGAATTTGTGCCAAGTGCAGGATAAATACTCTCCAGTGGCCCAAAAGACCCCAAAACTCTTGTATTACTGACACAGTGGTAGGAGTAAGGAAAGCCTGGACCTTGTCTATGACCACTTCTGGGATAACTTTAGCTCTCCCAACCAGACAACCCCCACAAACTTTGCTGACAAACCAGGTCCCTGAACCTTGGTGCTGTTCACAGCCCATCCTTTCTCCTGTAGATGTTGCAGCAGTCTAGGAACTGCCCCTTCTAAATCTGCAAGAGAATCAAACATGAGCATAATATCATCAATGTAGTGATAGAGCCACACTGTTTACAGTTTCTTCCATGTGGCCAAGTCCTGGGTTACAAGTCTGTGACAAATGGTGGGGCTGTGGAGGTATCCCGGTGGAAGGACAGTGAATGTCCACTGCCAGCCTTCCCATGTGAAGGTAAACTGTTCTCGACATTCCTGTGCTATGTCAATAGAGAAGAAAGCATTAGAAAGGTCCACCACATAATGATATGTTCTTAGTTCACAACTGAAGGGTTCCATAAGGGCTGCTATAGAGGCAACAGCAGCATGTAAAGGGAGTGTGACTTTATTCAATTCCCTGTAATCCACAGTCATATGCCAGCAGCTGAATGACTTTTTCGCTGGCCACACCAGGGAATTAAAGGGACTATGAGTGGGCTTTATGATGACCACCTTCAACTCTTGTAGAGTTTCTCCAATTTCCTTGTGTCCCCTGTGCAATTTATATTGCTTAGTATTTGCCACCCACTGAGGTACAGGCAGAGCTACAGGTGGGTGCTTAGCATGTCCTTTCAGAACTGCCTTTGCCATACACATCCTCAGTCTGAACTCACCAGCTGTGGTCTATAACCACAGACCACTCCAGGATATCCAGGATATCCACCCCCAAAATATATTCAGGAATGGGAGAAATGTACACAGTGTACTCCTCTGGGGGTAAATACCCTGTCCCCAATGGGATTTGGGCTTTCTTCACTCTAATTGCCTTACTCCCATAGCCATCTATCACAGCAGGGGTCCCAGGAAAATGCTCAGGGTTGCCATAAATCAGAGAACATTAAGTTCCTGTGTCCACCAGCACCAGGACATGTTGTACATTCATGGGAGACTAATGAATTGCTAATTCTACATGTGGCCTCCAGTCCCCACCGCATCCCCCAAGGTGGGGTCCTTGAACACCCCCCAAGTCAAACCACAATGCCCAATCATCATCCTGTGGGGGCGAAAGCCCAGGCAGAGCATGAGTACTGTCCCCCAGGAGGTCTTGCAGGAACACAGGCTGGACATGGAGCTTTGCCTCTGGCTTCCATGTCCTGGGCTTCAGAGGCTGGAACTGCTGCTCTGGCTTTAATTGGTGCCACAGTTCTAACAATATCCTATTGGGCTGCCCATTAAGTTTTCTTTCACTACCCCCTCCTTTATCAAATCAACCCACTTCTGGATCCTTGAGACCTTCCCAGGGCATTTTGCATCTCTCCTTTCAGTTGTAGCCCATACTTCCTTCTGTGCTCTTACTGTTTCAACCTCCCCCAGATCTGCTAAAGTACAAGTAGCCCAACCTATGGGTTGCCCTCTGTGGGGGGCAAGAATAGTCACTAGGGACCCAAAGAAAGATGGGGGAGCTGTATGGAGTACCAGATTTCTCATTCCTACAGTGAACGACTCTTCATTGGGGCCCTGTGGGTCCATATTATACATGATATTTTTCATGTCCAGCTCCTGTAACACCTGCTGGAGCTCTGCATACGTTTTCCAGCTAGTGGGTAAATATGGTGAATCACCCTGATTAGGCCAAACTGTCCTGATGGCTGCTGTCAGCCAATCCAGAAGCACCTGATTCCCTGCGGTGTGACAAGCACTTTGCAACTCCTGCCAGAAGGAAGGGTGAGTTGTCAGGGAAGCCAGTCTACCCATTTCAGAACCTGACATAACAATGTTTTCCACCCCCATATCCCAGAGATGCAAAAGCCATGTAGCAGAAGTTCCCATGGCTTCTGCCAACACCAGACGTTCATGTCCAACAGCTTATTCTGGGTATAGGGGTGGAGCACTGCTCTGTTCATGCAGCATAATTCACAATAGCCAAGACACAAAACAACCAATGGATGAATGGATAAAGAAAATGTTTTATATATATATATACACATATATATGCATGTATATATATATATATACATATTTTATATATACACATATAAATTATATATATACACACATTATATAGGACATAATGTATACATAATATATATACACATATATATGTGTATATATAATGGAACATTATTTTGCCATTAAAAAAAGGAAATCATGCCATATGTGACAACATGGATGGACCTTGAGGGCATTATGCTATGTAAAGTAAGTCAGACAGAAAAAGACAAATACCATATGATTTCACTTATATATGGAACCTAAAAAGCCAAACTCATAGAAACAGAGGAAAGATTGGTGTTTAGAGGCATGGGGTAGGGGTGGGGGGTGTGGGTGAAGGTATTAAAGAAGTATAGACTTCCAGTTATATGTTCTAGGGACGTAATGTACAGCATATTGACTATAGTCAACAAATACATTTGAAAGTTGCTGAAAGAATAGATTTGTAAAGTTCTCATACCAAGAAAAATAAAATTTGTAACCATGTGAGATCATGGTGATCATTTCCATATATATGTGTGTGTGTGTGTGTGTGTGTGTGTGTGTGTGTGTTTCAAAATCATTATGTTGAACACCTTAAACTAATACAATAATATGTCAATTATATATCAATAAAACTTTGGTGGAGAGGAATGTTGACACCACTTGGGGAATTCACAGCTGGGTCAAACTTCTCTAGCACACCCCCTCCACTTTCTCATGAAGCAGAGGGAGAAAGAGAGAGTTCAACAGCTGCAAAGAGTGAACAATAGTTGCACTAGTTTGAATCTGCGAGAAGTTTTCTATTAACCACTGAGATTGCCTTCAGCCTGTTTTAAAGGGGCCAGCCCTGGGGAAGTTAGCAGTGCATCTACATTTAGTGAAAGTCTTGGAGGAGACCCAAATCACCACATTCGGAAGAGTTCCAGGAACTCTGAGAGGCTGTATGTTCCAAACAGAGAGAAAGAACACAAAAGGCAAGGCTTGCAGTGGAGCCCAGACAGGAATCTAGTAACAGCATGCATAAGTGTGGAAAATGAGCATTTTAAATTCAAGTTGCTCAGGATTCTCAGAATCAGTAGATACTCTACAAACTTAATCTTTGAAATACCCTTTTTTACAGCATTCCTTTTTGTTCATTAAACTTCTTGAAACAATTCTGAACAAAAGTGTTGACAGAGAATAGCCTGTGGAAGAGAATCCATGTGCACATAAGCAAACAAAGTGGGATATTCAGAAGGAGCATATAAGTGACTAGAAGGTGCTTTCTAAGAACATATTTCACTTTTTGTGCTTTCACAATAATAATATGCAGTGTTAGAGGCATCATCATCTTTGAACACATGTAATAATAAGTGAAACCTAAGAATTTTGAAAGTATATCTTAAATAACTTATTTTTAAAAGTAAGTTCACCAAAGGAAATTCTGGTACATGCCATAACATGGATGAACCTTGAAGACAGTATGCTAAGTGAAATAAGCCAGTCAGAAAGAGAGAAACACTGCAGTTCCATGTAGACAGGTATCTACTATAGTCAGATTTAAAGAAACAGAAAGTAGAATGGTGGTTGCCAGGAGCTGTGGAAGAGGGATTTGGGGAATGTTTAATGGGCGTGTAGAGTTTCAGTCTTGCAAGATGAAAAAGTGCTGCAGATTGGCTGCACCACAATGGAAATATACTCTACAATATTGAACTATATGCTTAAAAATGCTTCAGATGGTAAACTTTGTTATGTGTATTTCACTATTTAAAATTTTTTTTAAGTAAGAAAAATAAAAGTTCACCAAGTACCCAGGCTTTCTTAAAAACAGTTGCAGAAAGACTGAATAAACATTAAACATACACAAAATGTGATCTTTTTAAATATGCAATTGGAAGAAAGAATAAAGTAAATGGGCATTTATTGAGTCCCAATACAGGTTCATCGCTATTAGATCCTTTGACATATGCTATATTAAATTCTCACAAAAATCTAAAACTAGATATTCTAGTCCTGATTTCCATATGCTAGTTCTGAAAAAAAGGTGGATATAGAAAGGACAAATATTCAGCCTAAGGCTTCACAGCTGTAAAGCAGCTAGGGGTATTCCCTAGCATACTACTGGAAAATAGGAGGGTCATTACAATGAAAGTTTAAGGGAAGAAGGATTCTCCTACCTTCCCCACTCTATTTTCACTTTTCTTTCTCATTTACTGAATCCTGAGAAGAAATTTAAGAACTAAATTATCCTAGCATTTAAGGAAGAAATTGCAGGAAAACCTTTGAGGGTGTTTTACCTTAATTGACATAAAATTTGGGGACTGGAGGAAATATCAAGTTACCTGACAGAAAATAGTGCCCTGAGAAAAGGTCTCGCAAGCCTAATCATGTACAAAATGAGCGTCCAGTGGGAAAATGAAATAAGATTGGAATTTTTCACATATGCACATTTTATCTTTTGATATAAAATGTATCTGTCAGAATACCAGATTAAATTGAACTTCTGCCACTTAATATGTTTTACAAAATTTAGCCAACGACTTTTATTAGACAAGGTCACAGCAAGAAACAGATGGCACATTCCAACTGAGTGATTTTAGGGAAGTTTACTAAGGGGCTATTAATGAAGGTGTGGATGGGTATAAGGAAACCAACAAGGGATAATGCACTGCCCTGGGGCTAGTAACCTCAGGTCTTGCCCATCCCAAGACCAGTAGGGAAAAAGAGAGTTAGCTGTTATTGCAACACTTCAAAAGAATGCTTCCTGGCTGGTACTGTGTTTTTTTGCCACAGAATGCAGCCAATTTGCAGTAACTCAACAGGGAGAAAAGTCCAGAAATTAAACATTCTGAATCTCACTCTCCTCCATTCCTCTTTCTTCTCTCCTGTCAGTGCTCCCATTGGCCACCCATTACATTAAACCTCTTAAGGCACAGAGCAAGGTGGAAAAGAATGGAAAGTGCATTTGGAGAGCCAAAGTGAAAGTATTCAGCAAACCGTGGGTAAAATAGTAATATTTCCAGAAGATCTTGCCTGGCATCAGTGCATCTGCATATCAACACAGGTTCCTCAGGGGTAGAGAGTTTTTCATCTCCATATCAATGGGTAATTTCCTGGGCAACCAAGGGCTTATCTGAACCTGAGAGGTTAGGGAGAGGTCTTGTTGATTTCAGTAGGAGCAGGAAAGAGATGGCCCTGGACTGCAGTTTGTAAGCAATAAATGGGTTTTAAACTTTATTTCTCCCTTTGACTGATTTTGGGAGGTATTTTTCGCCAGGTGCTAAGAAATTCAGTCAAAATATTTATTGAGTATCTGTCATGGTCCAGGTACTGTGCTAAGCCTAAAACCAGAGTAGTAAACAAGGCAGTCATTGCTTTCATAAAGTTTAAAGGAAAAGGCAAACATTAAATAATCACAAGTGTGTTAAGCTCATCCATGATCAACCACCACATCACCATAGCTGTGTGGACAAGAGCTAATCCATAGGCCCAAACCAGCCCTTCCCCATGGGAGATTTTATATTGAAAGCTCAGGCTCTTGGGAACTAAAAATAAAAACAAGAATACCTTTATATGAATTATCAGGCCTCTACCCTCCCTAGAAAAGGTCTTAGTATTTTTTTTAGAGAAAAATATAGATTATTTCTGAGTTTCTCAGGGTAGTGATGATGTATAAAGAGGCTTTGCAATTTACAAAATTCCAGGGCACATATAACTTCATTTAAAGAAAAGGCAAGAAATAACCTTATAGACATGTGTAAAGTATGAATATTTGATTATGCTCAGAAGACCTCAGCAGATTTTCAATATATGATTTATATTCTTTACTTCCTCTTAGAAAAGTCTTAGCAAATTCTGATGATAATTGGCATCCCTCCTTGTATAACAACTTATCCCTCATATAATAAGCCTTTTGTCTGGGTAGTAGTAAGCCTTCCTCAACACCACATCCAAGCCAACCCTTACAAACATTCCTTTAAAGTCCAGAAGCCAAATTTCTGGGCTAAGTCTGTCCAGTAAGAGATAAAAATGGTGCCCAACTGTCCACCAACAGTAGAATCGATAAATAAGTTTGTGGTATATTCAAAAGTGGAATAGTATACTTCAGTGAGGGAACTACAACTATGCAACAACACAAATGAATCTTACAACATAAACAAACATGTACATATATGTCATATGATTCTGTTCACATAAGGTTCAAACATAGGCGAAACCAATCTCAAGTGTCAGAAGTCAGGATAATAGTTACTTAATGGAGAGTAACTGGAAGATAGGTTTCCAGAATTCTAACACTATTCTGTTTCTTCATCCAGGTCCAACGCATTTCATAAAATTTCATCTGGCTATGCATCGACCATTTGTGTATTTTTTAGTATGTATGTTAAATTCAATAAAATAAGTATGCCTCAAAAGACTCCTTGAGTGAAATACCATTGATCCTTAAGGACATCAAGAAGTTTTCAGGGACACAAGACCACGCATAGGTCACTTTCTCACATACCCAGGAAAAGCCAGAATTCTTACGTACCCTGGCTGCGGCAGTGATCTTCTCCTTTGACTAGCCCTAGCCCTGTACATTTGCATCAGATACCTCTGAGACCATGTGGGTGCCATTCTGCGGCTAGAGAACTATTGGAGATGAGGGAGCCTCCATGGTTATGCCTACAATTTTGAGAAAGCTGACTCTCCCTACATCAAACTTGCTAATCTGTGATTGAGAACCTACTCAGAATCAAGGCACCTTCAAGGCCTGGAAACCACTCATCCTGAGGAAGTGATGAAATTCAGTCATGCTAGGTGAGCACCTCCAGAAGGCAGGAAAATTCAACTATCTTCTTTAAAATGTTTCATTTTAGATTACATTCAATTATATGGACTTCCTTAGCTCATATCCTATCTTTTAGTCTTAAGTAACTGATATTTTTGAAAGCCCCCCAAACCCCAAGAGATTCTTTGCCCCTTAAAATTGAGGTGAGCCTACAACCACATTTATAGCTATTGGACCCAAACTGGCAGGGGAAATTGGATTTTTGTTGCTTTGGTGAAAAGAAAAATGAAATTTATTCTTTATCTCTTCCCTTTCCACAGAATTCAAAAAAATGTCAATCATGTAAGTTTTTGAACTCTCCTTTGGCTTTCTAGGAAGCAATATAATCACAAGGTAATATATACATAATTGTCCCCTAGATGCACTCTTAATGGAGGTATGTGGCACCTGAATATATTCAGAGTAGCATTTCTCTTTAATAAAAAGTGCAAGGTTGATGGCTTATTCCATTTATTCATATCATCTTTATCATTAATTATACCTATTCACACCTCAAATCTTGCTAACTGATTTAAAGGAACTTTTTGTCATTGCTACTATGTCATCTTTTCAGCTTTTTTCATTTTATAATTATTTGTAAACATTTCGTATTCTCAGCCCAATTCATAGAACTGCCGCAATACCTAATAGCAATTTTCATTTTTCCTTCATATGTTGCTTCCAAAATAAATCACAATTTGCCTCATCCAAGGCAAGTTATCCAAGGCTTAGCCAAGTTATAATCTTTCATTCTGGCAACTGAATCATTGAAAGAATGTATCTGATAATCATTGCCAATGGCATTTTAATCAGTGCTTTCAAAAATAATCCCTATATTTGGGCAATAAATTATTTATTTGAATTTTCTTGAATAACAAGTTATATTTTAAAAGGTTCTATGATCTGTGGGTCTTTCCTAAGACATTTCTTTGAGGTGTTTCTTTTCTTCCAGTGACCAATAAAAGCCACCTAAGCAACTCATGTAGGGTTTTAAAAAGCTCGTGATAAAGGAACCCTTCAGGATGTGTGTATATTTGCAAAATCAATAGATTAATTTGGCATGATCACCAGATGCAGAATTTTGCCCAGGAATCAGGACTTATAATTTTTACCACTAGAACATTTATTGTCCTTTTATCTTCAACTCAGTTTCTCCACTGCTGTGAATTTTCCCCTCATTTGAATCATCCCTAATTGTTCCTTTATTATAAGATGTTACCCTCATTTTGCTTTTCTTTACCCATCTTACTCAAAGTCTGCAGGAAGAGTTCAGTAGACTTTCTGCATGTAACCAAGGGGGAAATTTATTAAACTTGGTACCCTCTGGTTTCAGCTGTGGGTCATGATGTTGATTCTTTATTTGTAGTTTCAAACCTTTATTGGCTCCTTCATTCCATAACCCAATGCCCTTGAGTCTCCAGTTACTTCCTGCAATTGGCACCGAGAGCTCTCCTCTTTCTCACAGATAATGGCCTGTGATAAACATGGTAAATAGTTGTAAAGCTTTTCAAATGAGGAAAATGATGGCACAGAAAGTTATATTGCTTGCATACTGTTCTTTAGTTTATGTGATTGTTAGAAATAAATGACTGCCGTCCTAATTCCCAACCCCTGTGTCTGGAAAGAATTTAAGAGTATCATCGTCACTATATGTAGTTTTAAGATTATCTTGTAGTAATAGTGAAACTCCTCTCCCACTAATGGTAGCAATACAAAGTCTCCCTTTAAAATAATATATTTAAGAAAAATGTCATTAAATTAAATTTAAGTAAATAATAGTAAAGGTGATACAAGGATATAGCAAAAATTGTGAAGTTTTGGAATCTCTATTTGGGAAACACTAGAAAGACAGGCAGGGCAATTGAGATTCAAATGCCATTTATTCTCAGGATGGTATTTATCGACACTTCCTATGCCTTGTGACATCAATTTAAATCATAATGAGGTAGGGCAGGGAAATGGGACAAGGGTCATGCCCATTGTCCAAGGTAAACTCTACTTAGCCTGCAAAAAAGGCCCCATTTACTCTTTAACTTAATCTATAGGCTGTTCTTCCTGTTCTCCCGTCCTTAATCAAGTAACCTTGTAACCAGGACAGGAGATAGACCTCCAAAGTGTAAATGAACCTATGTGGCTAAAGAATGCTGAGATCTGGACCAACACAGTCACCTAAAAAAGCCTATTCTTAAAGCAAAACTTCAAAGGAATTATGAATCACCTGTATACATCATACTTTATGCTGACCCCTACCCAAAAGGCCTTATAAAACCCCAAACCCTTAAATGCACCTCCACTCTGAGGTTGCTCACACTCCTTCTTCAAGTGTGCACTTTTTAAATAAAGCCTCCTCACTGCTCAGTTCATGGTGCTCTGTCTCTGCTCTTCCAGTACCTTTGTCACTTTGCATTTCATTCCGCTTTCCAGACTTAAGCACAAAGTCTTCACTCTGTCTCAGTTCTACTCCAGATACATAGGGAGGAGCTACTGAGATCTCTGATTTGGGCTTGCAAGTGATGCCGGAGTTCTTGTTCACGAAGCCAAAGAATGAGCTTCATAAACACCCAAGGTAGGAGAGCAAGGTATAGGCTTTTATTTAGAAGTAAAGTGAAAGGACAGAGCTCCCAGCTTACACCAGGAGGGGACAAGAGAGCCCGGGGTGGTGCGTTGTCTAGGGGGTTTTATAGGCAGATGAGGATTTTTCGAGAACATGAAAAAAAGCTTAGGGGTGTGGACTTGTATCACCTGCCCTGCCCTCAAGGTGGGCTGGGTTTTTCTCTGCTTGCTAGGGCTGTTTACAGTGAAATCAGGGGTTATACTGAGATACCCTTCTTTGTTTGTAAAACACTCAAGCATTCTAGGCGAAGTTGCTCCAGGCCTTTTGACCTGTAACTGACCTCACTGAAGATGCCTATATTCTTAGTATGGTATCTTGATCCTAGAGAATTAGTGTGACCTTGACTTTGCATAATGCTTAACACAGAGTTTCAAAAGGGACTTCTTTACCCATTGTTATATTGCTCTGACTGTAAATATCCCGCCCTCCTTTTTCCAGAGGCCCTCACCCTACTCTGACTATACCCATGGTCCCTGTCTCACAAGTTCCCATCACTTGGGGTACCCGGACAGGACTGTGGCTGTATAATCGTGCTCTTTAGTAGCCTGCCTGAAAATCTCCTTACTTTGCCTCTGGGAAATTCTCAGAACATAATCTCACTCCATCCAGTGCTCTGCGGCTCCCCCAGATCCTGGGGTGGTAGGGGCTTAGTTCCCACGCTACGCAGATCCAAGCGGACAACGGAAGCCATGGTTTTAGGAGTTGGCAAGGGATCTGCCCTATGCTGAGAAATTCAGTAAGCTTCCCTCCTATTCTTTCCTGCCCTTTGCTGCCTGCAAGGCAGCTGCCATTCCCTGCCTCTCTTGCTCTAGTGAGTTCCTTCCTTACCTTCACTCTTCCGACCTGCTAGAGAATTCTTTCTCCTCCAGAGTCTAGAGCCCTCCCCCATCCAGGCTGAGGTTTCCCCTGGTGCACAGGGAGAGACATCCCCAGATGCAGCTGCCCAGCAACAATAATGGTAAGAGCCAGTCCCACACTTCCTGCCCTGCCTTAATCCAACCTAGAGCTGACTTTGCCACCCTCCTTGCTGGCTGGCAGTTAGAGGAGCAATCCTATCACAGGTCTGGAAGAGCCAGGAATAAGTTGACAGGCGCCAATCTAGTGACCATCTTTAAATCCTGTAAAAACCATTAAGACTGACCCAAATAAAGAAACAGACAAGTTGGCCAGGACCAGGAGGCACCAGTCTCTGAGATTCCTTTTTTTGGTTCTGTCTAAAACGCAGATGTGGATTCTGGGCACGTGTACAACAGTGATAGAAAGAGCATTGTGCTCAGGGAGCCCCTGAAAGCCTACTCTGTAAGGTGGGAACATCTTTGCTTGATATTTATGATATTTCTGTTATAGAAGTATTTTTTTAGCTGAAAAATTATAAATATATTATTTAAGTGGCAGGTAGTTGGCATGGTTATTTTGTTCTTGGCAAAACCCTAAGAGGAAAAGCTACATGGTCGGGGAGAGGAAGGGGCAGGGAGATAAATACAAAGATCTGGCCCTAAACCCTTAACAACAGAGCAGAATTTAGAAGAGGAAGCTTATTCTTTTGTTTAAGAGCAATTTATAGGACCAGAAATTAGAACAGCATTTATTAACGTTGGAAAAGTGTTAAAACTTTCATAAGCTTCAGTTTCTTCATCTGAAAATAAAGACAGCAATAACTGACCTACCTCACACCAGTTAATGCGTGGATTGCATGAGGTAATGCATATAAAGCACCAGGTCATATTAGATGCTCAATAAATGCGACTTCCCATGAAGCTAAAAGAACTCAGGTCAAGGTCTGAGTCTTAAGAGTTATATAACCATGGATCAGTTTGTTATGTGTGGCTCAGAATTTTCCAAAATGTATGTGAGGCAGGTTAGAAAAATTCCAAATAATAAAACAGTATATATAAAATTTAAGAATCAAGGAAAATATAAATGAGAATAGAAAACCAAGACCAGGAGGGAGAATATATCACAGGTGTCCAGACCAGTAAGTCCTTCACAAGTACTAATAAATACAAAAGTACAAAATTAGCTCTTGGCTTCTTAGTAACCCAAAAGTAAATGGGAAAATGTTCACTTACAAAATTTTCCTTCATTCTCATTTCTTCATTCCTCTCATCTTTAAAGCAAGAAAAATATTATCTAGCTTTCAGGTTAGATGTTGAAATGTTAAATGGAATAATGTATATGAAAAAGTATTTTATAAACTTGATGTGCTATGTAAATGTTACTTATTTTATATACTTTGATTTATCCAAGAGAGCAGGCTTCTCACACTTTGGGATATTGACTAAAATTACTGAGCTAAATTATTTTTACCATAAGAATACCTAGCATCCCCATGCAGTATTCCAATAATTTACATGTATTCAGTTACTTCTCATGGTACCATTATTATCCCCATTCATATGAGCAAATTGGTGCACCAAAAGGTTAAAGAACATTGCCAAAGTTACTCACAAGTAGGTGGCAGAACAAAGCTTAATATCCAGGTAATGTGGCCCCTGAGTTTATGTTCTTTAACAACTGTTCTTGCGCACATACAACTAGGTATAAATTCCTTATACTTAGAGAATTTAGGTAACTGTAAAAGATATCAATCTATAAATTGAATATAAACAGTGCAATAAAACCAATAATTTTTAAATTGAAAACCTTAATTCCATGTAACAGATGATATAGTTCTCATCCCCAGCTTGTAGCCATGGATTTGATACTACTATGGTCAGGTTAAAACCAGGTACTGTGAGAAAACATTTCCCTATCATTTTTTCGACGAAATTACTGTAAAACTTTTGTGCATGTGGCTTTTTGTGATATTCAGTGGCCTTCACTTGGTACAAATGCATCATTTACATATAAAGTCTGCTTTGTTTCTTTTCTTATTAGTTCCCTCTTTAAAGCAGAATTGCTTAGGGTAATTCACTTATGAACACAAACACTAGACTAAAATTGCAGGTTAGCCTTTAGCTCTAGGGAGGTCATTCAGATGATCCAGAATATGCTTATATAATTTTTTTAAGTATTATTTAATAAAAAGAAAAAAATTGAAGTCTCACAGAGAGCTCAGAGACACTAGAATCTCTAGTTTGAGACATCCCACCACAGAGTGTTCCTAAAAGAGCAGGTGACCAGATGAACTCTCTGTAATTTGATGGGCAGCCCTATGCCAGTCTGCTGACAGACAGGAAGCACTGTGGCTCCCTCCTACTCGGAAGAGCAAGGAATCTCCAAGTACCATCTATAGGCCCCCAGGGTTCCACAGCTTTCCATCATGTACCCAGGACTGCCTGGGGCATCTCCAGGTTGGGAGTCCCATTTTGACACACACCACAGAGAAAGAGAACTGTAGGGAGAGATTTGGCTACAGTCAATGTGTTCTAATGGTATGAAGTGCCACATGCCGGCCCAAGGGGCCTTAGAGTGACAGAGGGCCTTTTGGGGGTTCTTTTGGCAACAGCAAATTCCCAGCATCATGCTTGGCTTAGAGTCCCAAGCCTAATGGGTTGCAGCTCTCAATAAAGAGTTTTTTCAGCCCCTTTACCTCAACTTCCCAGGGTGAAAGCTGGTTCAGAAGCACTGCTTCAGGACTAGTTCAAAAGAGAGAAGGATATATCCTTGTTCCCTATTGCAAGTACTCCTCGCATTAAGGTTTGCAAACTGAAGTTTGATGCCTTGATTCCCAAATATGAACAATGGACACAGCAAAGTGACTTGAAAATGCAAACAGTTTAAGATATCTGTTAGTGAAAATTGCATCTTAAGACTTACTTCCCTAAGGACACTGAATATACTACAACAGAGCTACAGAGAGTCCAAGACAATTCACATGCATGCCAGCTTCTGGCTTAAGTTCCCATAAAGTAAAGAGCCAATAGCACAGATCTTCATGAGCAGCGCTGAGAGTGAAGCCTGGACCCTAAAATAGAGTGACTCTAACTCACTCTCATGATGACCAAAACCTGATCTTGGTCTCATCAACGTTTTACACTAATTCTTGGATAAGCAATCTCTTTAAAGAATCCCCAGTGAGTATAAATAGTACCTACCTGGCATTCCCTTTTGCTTGTAGAAATCTGTAAGAGGTAAATGATGGCGAGTCAAAATTTAAGAACGTAATGTCAATAACTTGTATATACGGTATTGGTAGAAAACAATCGGCTGCCACAGGGCTGTGGGCTTCTGTTTTTAAAAAGCGTACCTAAAATGATCATATTCCCTGATTTTCCATGTATAAGCCAGCCTGTTGTCCCAGTGCAATTAATAATAGTGCTCTTCACTCTTGAAAATGTTCTTAATTTGACTGTAAATTATCTGGCCACTGTATCTATGGGACCCCATATTATTTTTTGCTCTACCTCCCCAATTTTAATACCTCTTCTCCCTTATCCTCTGGAATCCCGTATCTTCATTTTTTTCCCATTGGCTATCTTTTCCTGTTTTCCAAGTGTTTCATGCTCCAAAGTTACCCCTCTATTTAGTAGTCACTTCCTGTAACCCCATTCATTCAGTTTGGTAAATGATTAGGAAGCAAGTAAGCAATCTGATGATTTCATTTAAAGTAGTCTGTATTTGTGTTATCTGATTTTAAAAATAATTTAGAACTACAGAAGGGCACACGGTTTTCTAATGCCTCTTGCAAAATCTCTGCCCTTTATCAAAGTAGGGTACAGTTGTGTTAATTATGTAATCACTTCGGTCTGAGTTATTTTTGTGACTGCTCTTACATATACTTGTTCAGTTATATAATAGGGATCTCTGACTTGGCACCCTTTATTCTGAAAGTTTGCCAACACAAAAAAAAGTACAAGTAAAGACATTGGAAAGAGATCCAGAGAAGCAGGATTACAAGTGGTTAATATATTCTTTATTTCACATTTCCATAATTTCCAAATAGCTGGTAATGAGTTTCTATTTTACCACGTGGGAAATAAATGAATGCAATGGAATAGAATAATACACAAGAAAAGAGTAAAGGTCACAGACTATTGCTTATTTTTACCAAGAAGAAAATTTGAGAGCTGGATTTGATCTTGGATCAAGTCTGGTAGTTAATAAATATGTATATTTATATCACACATATACCAAATAATGCTTCTTTCCCATGGTCAGAAAGTTGAAGTGAATCCTCACACTAGCACTTAGACTTTGAAAGAGCTGCCTGTCTCTGCTAGATACTCCTACTAGCAAAACAAAGGCCTCCTGCTTCCCAGAATGCAGCCCTATAAAATGTTAACCCAGATAGACAGGAATAAGCCTTATTAAAGCACATTTTTGTAAGCGTGCTGCTTTTCTGCTCCACCTACTCTGCACACCAGAATTTTTATTGCAGTTGACAGTTGAGAGCTATTCAGTCCCAAATCTAACTTACAACAATGCCGAAAGTGTTCTTCCAGTGCAAAACAATCTAAAGGCAGGATTTATTAAGAATAACTGACTAAATACTAAAAAACAATAAACCACCTGGGTAGATTCTGTCATTAACATCAATCCCCATGCTCTGACACTAAGGAATTATAAGAACACTTACCTAGACATAGCTAGGGAAATTATTTATTATTTGATCCTATTAAACTCTTCTTCCTGTGTCATCTTTGGCCTGAATTATTTGCCAACTTTTCTTTTGTACTCATAATGATTCATATTCCATAACAGTAAATGGTCTTTCTTGTATGGAAGCTTTAATGATTTCCTACAGAAAAGTTTTATCTCTCTTTCTATAACTGTTCATTCAAGGTTCATACTTTGAGAAGTTTTCCCCAACTGTGTTTCTATTGTAGCTACTCCAGTTCCTCTTTCACATCATAAATCCCTGCAATGCTGAAATTTTAAGCAGTTTAATGTCTGTCAGTGTATGATTTTTTTTTACTACTACCCTGCAGTGGGGTGGGGGGTGCTGGGGAGGAGGATGTCACGGAGGGGAAAACATTCTATAGTCACTTTTTCATTGCAAAAAGAATAACTTTCATATTGAATTCTGGATAAAAAATTCCTTTTTGTTGTGTTTTTACTATGACACCTCCTGTATCATACTACAAGAAAACTCCAGCCTAGAGTTTTGCTGTTCAACCATTTCACGCCCACTAGGTCCACACTAGGTCAGTTACCACAGAGCCTAGAACTCTGATAAACCTTACAGGAATGAGAAACTTGAGCAGCAGCTGTGGTCACTCAAGATTCAGGTTCCTAAAATGAAGATGGCGGCTGCTACTGAAGGCATGCACCTATCTGTCAAATAGGAATATAAGAAAAAGAATACTGAGAGTGCATAATGATGGCATAGGTAGTTCTAGAACATTGTGTCAGCAAAACGATTATAGGGAAACAGGAGTATAGGAACACCATTTTTTAAATTAGAGAAATGGGTAATTGTCTTAGGCATTTAGAACAAAGAGGTTGTTTTTTTTTTAAAGAAAGGTATCTGTCCACCTCTTTTACAACGTCTATATTCAAATTATCAGATACCATCCTTATACTATATTGAAGTATCTTCCTTTAAATAAGGAATAACATACATACATAACACATTCACTGCACTAATCAACGTATAGCTTAGTAATTTTTACATATATGATACATGTGTTCATATGGCACATATCCATATATAACATAGGTGTTTCATATACATGTAACCACATACAACCACAACCCAGATTAAGACAGATTTCTTGCACTCCACGAAGTTCCCTGTTCCCCTTCTCAGCCTAGTATTTCACAATTAAGAAGTAGCTTATTTTAACAGAGAAAAATGCCTTGAAGATTACTCACACTAATCTTACAAAGAATTGCATTTAGCTGCACAGAAGAGACCCAGTAAGACAGGGCTTTACACAAATTAGCGGTTTTCTTTTTCTTTCCTCCAAAAAAAGATCTGGATGGAATAGAGGCCTCGCAGAACCTAGTTCTCCTCTTTCTATTCAGCTACCCTTAGCCATGAGCCCTCCTCCTACTGTCACACGTAGCTCCTGACTCCACCCAGGTGTGGTGACCACATTCCAAGCAGGAAGATGGGCAAGTGTGTAGAGCAGGAGGCACTGCCTGCTGAGTCAGCCCCCTGTAAATGCTTCCTCAGAAGCTCCACTAAATGACTTCTGCTGAAATCTCACTGGGTAAAACTATGTGACAAACCCAAAATGAAACTAGGTTTTATTACCAAGAAAGAAAAGGATATTGGTTAGTCAGCAAGCAGCCTTTGCTACACCACTGGTCACAAGCTGCTCCTAAGAATGACTTCTTGAAAATGCCACCTCACTTGCAATGGGTAAATGCAATCCAAAATCATCCACAATGGGTAATGAGTTTTGAAATAAACACTCTTACAATCTCTGCTAAGGATATAATATTAAAACATTTGGAAAAGAAAAGGTCTGGGGACTTTATTGTTGAAATACATTTGCCAAAAAGCATAACTTTTCACTAATCTTAAGGAAAGTGTGGGAGAAAACAGAAAGGGTAAAATTAAAAGAATTTGTCCAATACCACACAAATAACTAAAGAAATTAAAAAATATGGTGTACATTAATTCATTAGGGCCTACAAGTCTGGCCATTACCAGTTAACTCAATTATTATTAGGACTGTGAGCTTTGATCTAAGCTAAGAATAATTTTTTAAACAAACTGAATGGTACTAAAACTTACAGCTCCACAATCCCTTATCCACAATTATGAATTTCTAAAATCTTTGAAAACTAGAAGCTTTTTCATAAGTTGTAGTATCTTTTGGTGACAAAAGCTGACCTGAATTGATATGGGGCTACTTAAGAGTCTTTATTTATCCCATTTAGTGTGATTGGTCATATATTTCACTGCAAAAATATTATATTTGATTATGGGGTATTGTACCATACTGCTAATTTAAAATTACAGTAATTCCCTCCTTATCCATGGGGATACATTCTAAGGCCCCCAGTGAATGCTTGAAATGATAGATAGTACCAAACTGTATGTACTGTTTTCTCCTATACATACACACCAGTGCTAAAGTCAAATTTATAAATTAGGCACAGTAAGAGATTAACAACAACTAATTATCAAGTAGAACAGTTATAACAATATGCTGTAATAAAAGTGATGTGAATGTGGTCTCTTTCCATCAAAACATCTCATTGTGCTGTACTCACCCTCCATCTTGTGAGGATGTGAGATGATAAAATGCCTGCATGAGGAGATGGAGTGAGGTGGATGATGTGGCCGTGGGACGGAGCTTTCGGCCATTATTGACTTTCTGACAATATGTCAGAAGGAGAATCATCTGCTTCTAGACTGCGGTTGACCATGGGTAACTGAAGTCTCAGAAAGTGGAACTGTGGATATCCAAAACATATTTTCCTTCACTTCACAGTCTGAGGGGTAAAGATCTTAAAAACTGTATTACCTAATTGTTTCACAAGTTGTTTAGAGATTCCTATTACTATCATAGATCATTCAAAGGATTACACATATTAATTTGGTCTTTTAAATTTTTTCTCTCTTAAAATCCAAGAAATTGAACACATTATTTCTGCCCATGTGTATATATGATTTTGGTTTGCTAACAACCAATTAGTAAACTCAAAAAGACTACTGTTTTTATCCCAATTATGTGAAAGTCTAGCTTTCATAATGCTTCACCTCGTTTGTCTAAAAAAAAAAGGGTTTATCAGTTCAACTGAGATGAAGTGTCAGGTTTTTTGAATAAAAAAATACCAGTATTAACACTACTAAAGAGAAGCAGAAAACTGAGGCAATTAGGTACCTAAATTCTTCCTTTTCATTTTACTACTACTAAGTATAATCTTGGTTGTTTCTTGTTCATATTTATTTATGAACTAAGTCACAATCAATGGCTGTAACGATGCCTAAGAAAAATGTGGATTTTTAAAAATAATACTGAATCCCTGTGATGCTCCTATGTAAGCTGAAAATTAGCATGTTTTCTCCTCCATTGACCCACAGACCCCCTGGATCTTATCATCACTAAGACCTCCAAAATCTCAAATTCCAACATTCTACTCTGAATACAGTTTGCTTGCTGAGATATGGAACTCCTTTCTGTAGATTACAAACCTCTGCAGGATGTCACTACGTTTCTGACCTTACCTGAGGTCATTTTCCCTTTTTCTCAAGGTGCAGCACTAACATTGGCCTCATTTGCCTTCCTGAATAGGCCAAGCTCCATTCTGCCTCAGGGCTTTAGCTATGCCCTCCTTCTGTCCTGATATTTCTTGTGTATTTTTCAAGTCTGGCTCCTTCTCAACCTTCGAGGCTAGCTTCAATGTCACCTGCTCAGAAACAATTTTCCTTACCACCTTATCTATGTGTTTCCCTCTCTGTTAACCCTTAGGACTGCATTCTGATTATTTCTTTAAGAGTATTTATCATAATTTACAATTATATATTTGTTTGCTTGCTTGTCTTTCTGTCTCCCCATGAAAGAGAAAAATTGTCTCTTATTCACTAACGTATATATAGTACCAAGCATCATGCCTGGTACATTCTAAGCTCTCAAGAACTATTTGAATAAACAACACAAGAATTATTTGCATCTTTCAGTGATGACTTTTCTGAAACATCTCATTCTACATCTTACCTTTAGCAAGGCAAAAGATGCTCAAATCATGTATATCATGAAATTCTCCCATACCAGTGTATATGATTAGAAATATGCATATTGTGGAAAGTGCATAGAAGATTCTAATCTATAAAGTATGTGTGTATATATATGTGCATACTATATATGTATGTACATATGTAATTATATATGTATACTTGTATGTGTGTATACATATCTGGATATGTGTGTGTATATATATAGGGGTGGAGGAAGAGATGGGAGACAAAAGGACAGGACTGAGGCTATGGAAAGACAAAGAATATAATGAAAATGGCCCCTAGCAAATTTTCTCTATTGGGAGGAAAAGTGCTTGAAAATTTCTCAAGAAACTTAGTCTGCTCTCTTCATTAGAGGACTTCTTAAGCATGTTTTCCTGATTATAATCAAATAAGTCATTAAAATCTTTTCTCATCAGATCACTATTGTGAGATTACAAAATAAAATGGATATACAGTACAGATATTTTCCTTACCATGGTAGTTCATTAAATATATCTGAATCTGAGTCTTGTGTTGTCCAGTCTATGTCAGAGCAAGGACAGTAGATGACAGCCCAGATACAGGGTCCAGCTCAGATTCTGCCTGAACTGGCTCAGGACCCATGCCTGTAGACGACCTGTCTGGCAGGAGTTCAAGGTTTCCTACTGCACAGTGAACTCTGCCTCCTGGTTTACCATGGGCAGTCCCCATTTATTCCAGTCATCCTGTTATTAGTAATATGCCCCCCCTTCACTCTCAAAAATATCTTGCTTTAGAAGATAAATTATATAGTCACCCTAGCTTTAGGTCTCTAGGAATGTTACATGTTAAATGCCAAGCAGAGGGATGTGAAATAGGTGAAGAGGATAAAACAGTATAAACTGCAAATTATAAAGTAAGTTAGTTATAGGAATGCAGGTACAACATATAGAACATAACCATAAATATTATAATATCTTGGTATGGTAACTACACTTACCAGGGCAAGAATCTAATAATGTATATAGTTATCAAGTCACTATGTTGCACATCTGAAACCAATGTAATATTGTATATCAATTTTATTCCAACAAAATAAATAAAATAAAATAAAATAAATGGCAAGCAGGGTAAGGGGTACCAGACGAACAAGTGTGTGGTGTGTGTGTGTGTGGGGGTGGGTAAGGGGTACCAGACGAACAAGTGTGGTGTGTGTGTGTGTGTGTGTGTGTGTGTGTGAAGGGGTCCTGAAGAATGTAGGCAATTCCTCACCCCTCTCTTCATCCAATTCCTTCAAATCCTGTTCTATCCTTGGATCATTAGAAATTTATCTGGCAAAGAATTTTATATTGAATGTGCTCAAGTAACATATAGATGCAGTTTTGACACACTTCAATATTTGATTACTTTTGTGATTTTTACATTTGCAACCAACCATAGTGTAGCTTTTGTTTAACAGTTTAAGTTTTAGACTTCGTTTTCATTTAAAAGCCCAGTTGCAGCCACCAAATACCTGACTCAGCTCACAACGAAACAGAGAGCATCAAATTTCCCAGCCCCCTTAATCTGAAAGCCTGCCAAGATAGGTGAAAGACCTTATAAATATGTAAAGCAGAAAGTTCAAATTACAGTCAAGTAAATCTCTAGTGATTGATGTTCTTTTCAAAACAATTTCTTGAAAAACTCTAATAAAAGCAGTACATTTCTAATATCCCCTTACCAAAGGTTTCACCCGAATTCAGACTGGGCAATGTACTTTTAGTGCTGTATTTATTCTGGATTTTTAGCACTTCCTGGAGGCCAGGAGGAGGCACAGTGAGAGGATCCAAAAAAACTCAGTACCACAGCCATTTTGTTTGTAAGGCGGAGTGGTTAGAATTCTGTCTGCTGGAGAAGGATTTTGAAACAGAATTTTTAAGAAGAAAAAAAAGTATGCCTGTTTTTAACCTAACCACTAAAATCATTTCATTTTTATTCTTTGCACAAATGGTAGCTCCAATGGCTAACAAATTCTGTTTGTAAAGAAATCGAAGCTCCCCGAGCTACAGGAGTCGTAAATTCTTCTGTTCAAGGATGAATGGCTTCAATCTTTAGGTAGTTAGTGATGTCAAATCAGAAACACTTTGATGGAAACAGTTCTCAAACGGCCATGTTTATAGCTCAGTTTTATATCGACGTTTGTGAAGTGATTGCTTAAGAAAAGCATTATATTCTGTAAAAACCCACATACAAGAAATAAGAGTGTTCCTTAAGACGTTTAAAGGGCATTTTCCTGAGCTAACTGGCAGTTGTGGGAGCTATTGTTTTGCAGTGTCACTCAATAGCGAGCTTAGACTTTTGTCATTTGGGTGGCTGTGCTTTTAAAAGCCAGTGTAAAATGGCACACACACAGCATTTTTTTCCGAGCTGCAGGAGGCGGGGGCCGGGGATAGTGCAGACTGTAGGGACACTGCCCTGCCGGCCAATCAGAGCGCGCCTGCCTGCCATCGCAAAGTTGTTAACCCCGGAGTCTGCTGCTGCCGCTGCCTCCTCTGCTTTTAATCTTCCGTGGATATTTCTCTGATTTTTCCCAAACGCCCACAGATCCTGAGGGAAGCCACCCCATTTCAGCCGACGATCATGGAAGAAAGTCTCACTTTGTATTTCCCAAATATTTTAAAGATGTTTGAAGATCCATATGCTGCCTGGAGGCTGTTTCTAGGGACACAAGTATCCAGCCTATATTGTTACAATTATTTTTCAAGAACTGGCTTCTTCTTTGCCTACACTAATGGTAAGTTTGTGATTTTAAATATTTATGTCGTCAAATCTGTCTAGGAGCCCTCCAGGTGAAAAGGATTGTCTTTGTGTTTCTTCTAACAACCCCAATCTTTGTATTTTTCTTTAGCTTTGATCTCTGCACATTCCACCTAATCTTGTCTGGTTAATTTTTACCAAAAGAAAAAATTGGTTTCTTTCATTATTAAAGCTAGATATTTATAATATAAATGATACTTTAATTACGGTGAACTATGGGGGAACTCAGCTATTTCAAGATGGATTTGTTTTGTGCCAGCAATGTTGGTAATGCCAAATATGTGCATATCCTCTTTATAAAAATTATGTATTACCTAATTTGTCCAGGACCTAAATTATCAGCAGGCAAACTATGGATGTAGTTTTGTTGCTGCTGTTTGTAAGTAGGCCTATTGTGGTTTTCTTGATGGATTACTTGGCTACAAACTACAGGAAAACTGCCCTTGGTTTAATGAAGGTGGAGATTGACATAACCGGGTTTACATTAAGTTACTAAATAGTGGATCTTTTATTTGCTGATCAGATGTAAACTTGTATTCCATGATATTAATTCTTGGAAGCTCTTCATTAGATAATCTTTTCAGAGCAACCTTGTTTTTCTCCAAAAAGGTATATTTGGGAGACATTTTGCAATTTTGGCATTTTTCTAATTTTTTTTTTCTTTTTGCACACGGTGGGAGATCTTTTTTGTTTTGCATTGATCTGTGTTGGTGGCGCTGTAGTGCTCAACAATTTGTCAGTTTCGCTAAGAGAAAAAAGGAAGAAAAAAAGAGGTGGGGTAAGATTTGATCTATCATCTTACCCTTATTTCCTTAAAGTTCAGTTTGGTCAGAGGACTTACTCGGTTGTATTATTTAAATGTTTTCTGTGCACTGTGGGTGAGCAGACATGTCGTCACAACCAGTCCAGGGAGCACCAAGGACAAGCATGCAGTTTTGCAGTTGTGTTGGATATGATCTGATTATCTCTAGATCAGAAGTCAATAATAAGCTGTCGGTTTCCCCTTTCCTTCCTCGGCAACATTTTGCGTTTTCCTTATATTACAATATCACACATGTTAATGTCTTTTCAACTGAACACAACCTTTGAGTTTTAGTTCACTAAACATTGTAAAAGTTGAATTTCATTTTGAACCTAGGGATTTCTTAAATACTCTTTAAGTTTCTCTTGGGAATTTTCCAGTAGTTTGGCATCAAACAATGCCTAAATTATGTTTTGTTTTGAAATGATACTTCAGTTGAATTTATGTATATCTTTGCTTTAAAAAGAGCAAATATTTTGGAATAAGATTTCTTTTAAGAATACGTATACAACTGCTTTTAACTTTCAATGTATTTTTACTCACCTATTTAAATGCAAGATGAATATTTTCCATCTTTGTTCTTTTTGAGAATTACCTGATTAGAGAATATGGCATTTAGGCCCAAAGCCTCCCAAGAACAAAAATGTATATTACAATATGACATAGGTTTTACTGGTCTCTGTAAATATTTTAGCAAGTATGTTCTTCATTCAAAAACAAAGTGGGAAGAATCAGTAATTGTACCTAAAAACATATTATTTTGCCAAATAGTGATAAAAACAACTGAAATCGTATCGTAGACCACCTTTCCATATGATTGAATATATTATTTTTTGAGAGAGTAAAAATTTCTGGAGTTACTGTTTTTATTCCCCTTGAAATATGTAAATGCCTATTTCACTAATTTAAAATTCTAAAGTAAAAGAATGCAAAATATGAGTAGGAATAGTATTTCTGATTTTTCTGCCCTTCCAATTTATCTGTGTAAGACTCTTTCCTTAAACTTCAAAAATAATTACGTATTATGTCTATATTTTGTTCATACTATGCTATAAAAATATGAAAATGCTCAGTCTTTTTACCTCTATATAAAATGTAAATGCCCCAATCAAGACTGACTTTGACATTATAGATTATTTATAGAATGAAATACTGCAAGTATAAATATATTATCTAGCCCTCTGGTTATGCTGGAGAGTTTAGTTCTCTGAAGTTGATCTACTGAATAAAATATACTTCCCAATATGTTTATTGCTAAAATATTCTGTTATTCAGCTGGTGTTATTTTTCATTTTAATTTGTGAAAATGAAAAATGTTTATATAATGTAGCCACCCTTTTAAAAACAAACTGATGCTATGAAGTCCATATGTAGCTATGCAATGCTCTTTGTTCTCCTACATCATTGACTATTACATCATTGATTATGAAGTAACCATTAGTTAAATCTTCACTTTCTAAAATCATCCATAGATATTTATGTTAAAGATATTTTTCCATATGTGACTCTTATATTACTACTAAGTAAGGAGGTTCAAATCTGTGAGGCAGAAACAATTCATTATTTTATATTATTCTCCATTTTTAAGTCCACCTTGTGCTTCATTTTAGCTCTAAAAGGACATAAATTCTTTTTGAAACTGACAACATTTTTGTAGACATTTAGTTCATGACTTTGATGTGATTATGAATATATCACAATAAACTATATTTTTATCATTGAAAAGATCTTTATTTATTAAATGTAGCATATAGAGAACTCAGTTTTCCCATAGTAACAGTTATTAGATCATGAACAATAAAAAATTATTTTAAAAAATTCCTGAAATGTCATTTTAGTCAACAATTAGACACTTTCTTCTTTCTTGCACACAATTTCATCAGAGATGGTAGCAAGTAGCAAAACTGACTATATTAAAATAGCATTTTTTTCACCCTACCCATCCCTCTGATGGAGGAGGGTCAATGAGCAATGAAATAGCCAAAAAAAAAAACAGGTTGCAGAAAGAAGAAACAAATGATGCCAAAGACACAGAAGAATCTGAAAATCCAATTCTAAACAAAAAGCCTCAAAAATGAACTTGAAATTGTAGAGCTTGGTCAATAACAGAAAACTACAATTTAAGACTTAATGTAGTGAACCAATATAATTTCCTGATTTATTAACTAGTATTCATTAGTATTGCCAAAGATTATTTTCAGGTTAGCCAAACCCATTAGGAAAGAGGAGATAACAAAGGGAAGAAACATTTACAGAGATACTAAGATGACCTAACGTAAAAGGCCAAAAATATCATCAGCCAGGACCAATCTACCTTGGAATGAACTTTTTTCAAAGAAGGAAAAATAGTTAAAATTTTTGCCCCCTGGAAACCAAGTTCGATACAAACCTGAAATTATATGTTGCTAATTCTACCCACTTCTTGTGCATATTCACCCCTATTTCTTGAACACACCATTACTTTCCATAAGACTATACAGATTCACTACTGTCCTCAGCATGGTTTTGCAAAGGAAGGGGAAACTAATAGACAAAATGGGTGTTGTGCTATGACTGTTTATCTTTCCAAAAAAGATTCTCAAATGGAGAATCTAAAGGGAAAGTAAAGATAATTATATCTTTATGAAAAAGATAAAAGGGAGTACGTTATACTTGATTTATTCAGCATTTATTTTTATTTGGGGATTTGCTTGTTGCAGATATTTTTCTCCTATCTACTATGAGCTATTATGCTAAAATGGTAGTGTACAATATTAAGAGAAAGAGGCAAGGATATCTGCTCTCATGGAGTTTATAGTCCAATATGTTTCAGAGTTTTAAAAATACTTTAAATCTAAGGTCTTAGCTGTAGGAGGAATAAAGGGAATAAAGGCCAAATAAGATTTCTGGAGTAAATTTTTTTTATTATTTAAATATTATATAGGATGTACCAAGTGGCCTTCTGTTGAAGGACCATTATTTGGGTACAAAAATATTTACACATTGAGGGGAAAACAGCCCTAAGATTTTTGATATAGCCCAAATAGATGCCATATAAATAGATGGTTTCCTAATACAAAGTGAGAAATAAAACGTTAGCTTATTTGTTTCAAAAGTGAGATGATGAGGATCACTCTGGTAGTATTTGGGGTGTGTTTTTGTACAGTTCATGTAGTAAAATCTTTTTTTAAATATAGAAGGCCTCATATTTTGTGCATTTTGCTTACATTGTCATGAAATGTCAATGTGAGTTGTGCAGTGAAGCTGGGAAATAAAATACAATAACAGTGTTAAAGGATTATATCAGAATTAAGATATTTTTATTTTAAAATCTGTAGTATTTTAATGATATGTATAAAATTAAAAAAAATATTTTAATTTATGAAATATAATTACATATTTAACTAATGGTTAATTAGCTGAGAATATCAGCAGTGGAGTGGGAAAGTAAGACTGCCATTATATACAGATGCACTGGGGGAGAAGGAACTATTCATTAAGGATTCTCTATATGTTGTTTAAGATGACTTCAAGAATAGTCACCAAATTATTTTGTCATAGAGCCAGTTAATCCATACTAGCAAGATTATGACATTTAGTTTGCTTCATATTAACATAGAACCCTACTGATAGTGGCATTCAAAATATCACTAATTTAGTGATAAGGAGGCAAGCTAGTTTTAGGTTTGGTTCAATAGCCAGTGTTACCAAGTTTCTTAGTAGGTTCCATTCTTTCACATTGCTTTAATGTCAGCCATGTCTTTCCTCATATTCACAAGATGGCTGTTGCAGGTACAAGCATCATATTCTGATGATAAACTTTCCAAAGGGAGGAGAGTTGCTCTTATGCATCTTTTTATAAGGGAAGAAATTCTTTCCCAGGGTCTTACAGCACACTGCTTCTTCCAGCTCATTGGCCAGCTTGTAGGACATGCTCATACCTAGTAAACTGGTCACTGAAAAGGAGATTGAAATTACTGTGTTTGGTTTGGCTAGGGAAGAGGTCTTGGAAGGGTGAACCCCTGCTCAGTATCCAGTGCTCAATATGGTTAGCTCCTGTTTGTTTTGTATAAACTTTAACTGCTTTGTATAAACATTATTTTTTTTATAATTTATTTTGGTATCATTAATCTACAATTACATGTGCAATATTATGGTGATTAAACTACCCCCTTCATCAGGTCCCCCTCAACCCCATTACAGTCACTGTCCATCAGCGTAGTGAGATGCTATAGAATCACTACTTGTCTACTCTGAGTTGTACAGCCTTTCCTGTGCCCCCCCCCACAACATTACATCTGCTTGTATAAACATTATTGAGTGATTAAAATATGATTAACTGTTTTTGTAGAGACCAGGCTGGTCACAGATGAGGCTGTTGTTTTAAAAACTAAAAACAAACATTTTAATTAGAGCTTACTGTGTTTCAGCTTCCAGGCTAAATGCTACCTTTATTGTCTCCTTAAATCCTCACACAAACTTTGGAGATAGGACAATTATTACACCCATTTTATAGATGAGAAAACTGAGGCTTAGAGAGGTTTGGCCAAGGTTACACAGTAAATGAAAAAGCTGGAGTTTGAACTGGGAAGTCTATAATCAGAGCCTGTGTGCTTAGTTTTCTACACTGTCACATTAATATTTTTTTAATGTTCTATTTTAAATGCACTGTATGATATCATGAATCCTCTAGTGAATTATTTTATAAATTGAATAATCTTTTCATAAAAGGAGTAATTGCCCACTGAATTTATCTGTTGTATATATCTGAAATAGAATTTCTGAAAGCACACTTGTACTGCATCTCATATCTACAGGAATATTTGGTGAAATTATTTCAGAGGTTGAATTTATTATAGGGAAATACAAGATAAAAGTCCAGAGATTCAGTGAGGCTCTGTTGAAATGGGTAAATTCATGATTCACAACTTACAAGGTCAATTTTATGTATAAAATGTTCTTCTCTTTAGGATGTATGGAAGTTGACCCTTCTGGGACACTTTGGGGGAGTCAGTGTATTCTAAATCAGTGGATCTCAATCTTCAGCATGAAGCAGAATCACCTAAAACGCAAATTACTGGGTCTCATACCTAGGGTTCCTGGTTCAGCTGGTCTTTGGGTAGAGCCTGAGAAGTTGCATTTCCAGCAAGCTCCCAGTTGATGTGATGATGTTGGCCTAAGAACCACCCTTTAAGACATTGCTCTAGAGAATCAGATGGTACCTGCCATGATAAATATTCTGGCTTTGAAATGTGCCAAACTTTAAAGGATGTCACTTAATATTTGACAAATACATGAGTAAATACATATTGAAATATTATGTAGGGTCATCAGAAGAGCCTCATTGAAAAGTGAGAGTTGAGCAGTGACTTAAAGGAGAATTTTTCTTGTGCTTCAGCATGAATATCACATTTGAGATTTATTTGCCAACAATGTGTGTATATATATATTTTTTAATTTAAAAAATGGCAATCTATAACTACAAATTATTTTTAAAAGCAGGTAAAAATAGGACTTAGTTGTACTTAATAGTAAGTTAGATCTGAAAGACTTTTGTACTGTGCTATTTTGCTTGTTTTTCTTAAGATTTTACCCCACCAACTACTAATGCACACACTCACTTAACAGGACATCATTTTGATGAGACTGAGAAAGAGAGGCGGCCATGCCAATGACCTATATTTAGCTCTGAAATTCAGGCCACTGCCCCAATCCACCGGAAAAGCTCCATCCTCCAAGACAGAGGTCACAACCTCCAGTTGAAAAACACTATAATGTGCCAAGGAGCAAAGGGAATCTTTTTTGGAGAGTTTAATCGCTTCATTGCTTTGGGACTTAAGTTCTGAAGGCTTTTGCTTTTCATTAAAGTGTAAAGCCCAAGAAACAAACTGCCAACATAGATGTCCTTAACATTCCCAGAAGCCTCTATAAGCTTTGAGCTACCCTTCCATACCTCTAAAGGCCTTGTCAAGAAGCTGATATGATGTACCCCAAAGAGGTAAGAGTACTAAGTTTGGACTGATGTGATCCAATATCAAAAAATCATTGGGCACCTACATAATAATAGTTAGATCATTAAAAATGGGCTATAACTGCCAGAACTGTGCTGTCTGGTACAGTGGTCACTAGCCAGATGACTATGTAAATTTAAGTTTGAATTAATTAAAGTTAAAAATTCAGTAGCTACACCTGGCTAAGGCTGCTGTATTGGACAAAAGATTTATGGAACATTTGTGTCTTAGTCTGTTCAGACTGCTGTAACAGAGTACCATAGACTGGGTGGCCTATAAACAACAGAAATTTATTTAACAGTTCTGGAAGCCAGAAACAGATCAAGGTACTGGCAGATTTGGTGTCTGGTGAGGGTCCCCTTCCTTGTTCATAGATGGCTGTCCTCTCACTGTGTCCTCACATGGTGAAAGGGGTGAGGGTGCCCTCTGGGGTCTCTTTCATAAGGGCGCTAATCCTATTCATGGAGGCTCTACCCTCATGACCTCATCACCTCCCAAAGGCCCACCTCCAAATACCATCACATTGGGGGTTAGGATTTCAATATATGAATGGGGGGAGGGGGGATATAAACATTGAGTCTGTAGTAATTGCCCTGACTGCAGGAAGTTCTGCCGGACAGTACTGTCCTCAGATCGTGGTAGGCCCACACTGCTGCACTACTGGTTCTCAGCTCTGCCTATTCTCATAATCAGCCAGAAACTTAAAAACAAAATGCCTGCACCACATCACCAGAGATTCTAGTTGGTTTGGGATGAGATAGGGGCACAAGTATTTTCCAAAAGCTGTCCACAGGATTCTAATATGCAGCAGGGGCTGAGAACTGTTCACTCATACTGAAGTAAACCATGAAACCAAAAATTTGAAAGGTCAGGTTAGTGTTGTTACACCTCATCTCAATATTTCAAAAGCTACAATCTATCTCCTATGAACTCCATCTCACACTGCAATAAAGAATAACTGGACAGTCAAACCAGTTCTGTGGGGTGAAACATTAAATTGTCTGCTTAATGAGCACCAACCTTAGCTGGAAGAAAAACACTACTAAACTGCTCTTAAGTTACGGTGTTTGATGTCCTGAGTGAATCTGAACTCAATTTGAGTTTTTAAAATTAATATCAAATTTATTAAATATCCCAAGTTAGTTCATCTTTAGGTTTTAGATTTAGTTTACAAATCTTACCGCTTTCATTAATCTTAACAGATTTTAGAAATCATGGTCCTTTAAAATTTGGTTTAATTTATAGCATTAATTAAATACCTCCAAACTTTTTCTACTACATTTGTGAATTTACGACATATGATTGCTTTCTTTGGTACTTAGGAAACATTTTCAAGAAGTTAAGAAAGTTTTACATATCCAATAAATTTAGCTCCTAAATGTAGATTCTTAAGCTCTCTTTAACGTTTGAACACTATGTGTAACTTTGTAGGAGCTAGAGTTAAAAGTCTAACAGGCTAACCTCTTAAACTCCATTAGGTCAAATGATCTGAAACGGAACAATTACCCACACTAAAGAATGTTTCTGTTATTAAACTCTAAATATTTTTGGAGTTAAAAGATTCTTACCTACTAAGGAAACAGTTATGCCCTATGAAACCATTTTGGGTGTTGTCCTCCCAAGTGAATGTTTTGACCTGCCTTCTCCGCTTATTGAAGCTCCTTGATGTGCAAAGTTGGAACACAGCTCCTGAGAGACACTGATGTGACAGGCTGAGCCTTGTTTGTATTTAGTGTCAAAAAAAAAAAGTACTCTTCCAGCCTGCTTGCCTGAGCTACTGTTCATATCTTTATCTTTACCTTTTTTCAAATCAGTTTAGAATCTCTGGTCCCTACACAAGTGGCTACATCAACTGACAATATTTGGATTTTGCATTTCTTAATCTTTTAGAAAGTATAACTGTCCTTTTTATCTAAATCTAGAGACCACTGAACTTGGCAGAACCCCACATTCCTTCACGTTCTGGCTTGTAAGACTACTAACTCTTGCAGATATTAACAGCTACTTATTGACACTGAATCCCTTTCATGGCTTTGTTTGACTATGTGGTCACAATTTCTAAGCCTATTCTATTGACAAGCTTTTTTAACTTTCAGAATAGCTGACTAGAAGTCTGTCTATACACATTTCTATTAAAGACATTATGAGAACACTTTTAAGTACACAGCTTTGACTTATGTTTGCATTCCTAGCTCTGCCCTTTACTATATGTATAACCTTGGGCCAATTAACTATCCAGACCTTTAGTTTCCTGTTCTACGAAACAAGGTAATATTACCTACCTCACCTAGCTGTTGTAAGACTATAATGAGTTCATGCATTTAAACCCCTAGAATAGTGCCTAACGTGTCATAAGTACTCAATATACGCTCTAAGTTTTTCATAGACACCCCTGACTCCAGGGATCAAAATAGGCCTTGCACAGTGTGATGGGAATTTTAAAAGATCACCCATCCAGGTGTAAGGATGTTGCAGTATTAGACAGGCTCCCACTTATCTTCTCCAGGTACTCTATTAATAAAGTCAGCTAGTTGGGTGGCCCTTTCAAAAATTAAGGTTTCTTTGTTATCTGCTTTCTACTCACTAACTAAATCTTTATTAAGCCTCTACTACCTTAAAAACAACATTGTGCTAAGCCTTTAAGGATTAAAGAGAGAACAGAAGAGAAGTATTTGGGAATTGGAGCAAACTTCAGGATGAAGGTAGTTTTGACCAGAGCCTTGGAAGACACATAGGCTTTCAGCATGTAGGAACTGAGAAGACATGGCAGGTACAGAAAGCAGTGTGAGGACAGGCAAGGAGACAAAGCACATGGTGCTTGGAAGTACCAGCTACCACTCCAGTGTGGGTACAGAGGAAGCTTAGAGTCTGGGAGAGCTCGACCCCTGATGGTAGCTTGGAACCAGCACAAGGATATAGATCCCAAACTAGGGAATCTGGATGTCAGTCTGCTCACAGGACATCCATTCGAATGCTCTTAACTGGCCAAAAATGGGGATGGGATAAATAGAAGGGAAGTATCTCTTTCTTATATTAACCTGTTTACCCATTAGATGAAAACTACAAATGTCTGGATCACTGGCCAGGTTAAGTTTTGATGGGGAAGTAAAAAATAGAAAATGTTGAAAGTTTGGGACAATTTTCAGTCTGTGTGGACACTGGGCAGCAAGGGGCAGCATGAGGGCACCTAAAAGTTGAAAGAATGCACAGATGATTTGCTTCTGTATGTATTATTTCTTGACAATTATGAGTTTACACCTATAAGACTTCTTATATTAATAATAACTTAGTATTCTTTTCCCCCAAAGTAGAAATAGAATAGAATAGGAACTAAAAGAGAAAAGAAGAAAAATAACAGGCTGGCTAATGGCAGAAAGACATTGCTGTTAGAAAGCATAGAAATAGACAAGTGTATATATTATTTACTTTCAAATGAGTAGGAACTCAGTTGATAACTTGAAAATGTATAAATTTCCAGTGGAAAACAATTGGTTTTCAGTTGGAAAACCTTTTTATGACTCTTAGAGATTTTTCATTTCTTTTTTGAACTATGCTTGTTTGGCTACATTATGTTTAAAGAACTAGTAAGTAAGAAAGTGGGAAAACTATTGAAAATAAAATTTTAGTTAAATAATGAATAGGAATTTTAATATACATTCCATTCTACATACTAAATGTATGGAATTTTACACTTTAAGTATATGGTTTGTATGATTATGAAACTTTCACCTTTTAAATGAAATTTTTTCTTTTTATATAGAATTCAAGCCTATTTACAGCTATGTTTCATCAATTTTTTCTGATGAAATTCACCTCTTACTAACCTTTTTAAAATTTGGATGGTTAGTAATGTTAAGAGGGGCATATTGTAAGTTTCCATGTAGATTTCTTTCAGCACTGGAATTTGCCATTGTGAATGCTATGTTACACCCACTGAAAGATCTTTCTCAAGTGTATGAGGAAAACTGGATCATACTGCTTCATACACTGCACACTTAAGGAGAAACTTTCCCTCTCTGTTCCTTCGTGAGTCTCTCACTGTCCATCATACATGTTTACATGGTTGAGATCCCTGTGTGTGTTGCCCTTCACACTCACTTTGATGGAGAGAGTAACTTATGGGGAGACCAGATCAGACCATGTCCTTCCATACTCACTTCACTTTCATTCCTTCATTCTGCCTTATCTTCCCTTGTTTTGCTTCTTTTCCATGTATTGACATAATACCTGATACTTGGCACTTTAAATAACCACATAAATTGATGGCTGACTATTGCAGAATTGTTGAATATTGATTTCCAATGTCACTAAGGAAAATCTGAAATGATGAGTAAACTTTTGGTTTAAGATAGTTTCTCTGAAAGTTGATTATCATGAAAAGAGAGAAATTACTTGGTAAATTTATGTAATATTTCCTGCATATTTTATTTCAGTCATTTGTAAATCTGAGAATATGAAGATACCAAATTATTTCAAACCAGGTTATACCGGGATATACACACAGGACAGACCCTGTTAGTTTTTACAGGGACTGAGTTCACTAAGAGCAGTAACATCTTGGTCTTTTGTATTTCTAATGATTCATAACACAATGTCTGCAAGGAGGTGGGGGCCAATCAATGAAACGTTATGAAAATTTATTAGTCTATGAAACATGATCTAGTTTTCTGTGGTGAGATTTAAATGTACTCTTCATAATTTCATCATACTTTTCAAAAATTGTTTTCAAAAAAGGTAAATTGTTACTATTCTTGTTGCTGTTTCGTAGTTTTCTTGGTGCCTGAACGCTACTGTATTATTTCATTATACAGAAATTCCCTCCACTCTTCCAGTGAGAATATCAGACTAATTGCAGATATTTTATTACTAGACTTAATTATTTTGATCATTTCTACTTCAGTTTTTATTTTGAAATGTGTATCTTTCTTTTCATATTAATTCTGAATCTTTATTGTCCAATTTTATTGATATATAAATATATTTATAGGCTGCATGGATTTCTCAGATCACATGTGACCACTTATGGCAAAGCAACTTCTACCAAGCATCCTAGAGGAATCTTTCATTTAAGCCTCAAGTGTTACTAATTATCAACTAATAGAGCATACATCTGTGACCCACTCAGAGAAATTACTCTGCCTATGGCATATCTTCCAGAACTTTATTTGCTCTTATACTCTTCTTAAGGGCTTTCTATAATACGTAAATATATAGTCAGGAAGTACGAAAGGCATTGCATCTATAGAAATCATATTATCTCAAATTTAAATCTTTTCTAAGCTTTTTACATTTAAAAGTTTTCATGTAATCCCCATTTTCTACCAACTATAGAAAAGGAGACATAATCATAAAATTTGAGAGTTAGAAGAGTTGGGGGGGGTCATCAAGTCTTAGTTTTTCTTTCCAACGTTGAGGATCCTGAGGCACAAGGAGATAAAGATCAAGATCATATGGGTAGTTGGTGGCAGAACTGGATTGGAAACTACATCTTTTAAAACAAATGCTCATAAATAACTATTTAATATAGGTGAGATTGCCAAGCATGAATTATTAATTCATTGCTGACTCAATTACAAAAATGTAGCATAGCTTAAAAAGCATTTTGCTGTTTAAAAATTGTCTTAAAAACCCACCTGATTGTGGAAAGCAGTATGGAGGATCCTCAAAAAACTCAAAATAGAAATACCATTTGACCCAGGAATTCCACTCCTAGGAATTTACCCTAAGACTGCAGCAGCGCAGTTTGAAAAAGACAGATGCACCCCTATGTTTATCGCAGCACTATTTACAATAGCCAAGAAATGGAAGCAACCTAAGTGTCCATCAGTAGATGAATGGATAAAGAAGAGGTGGTACATATACACAATGGAATATTATTCAGCCATAAGAAGAAAACAAATCCTACCATTTGCAACAACATGGATGGAGCTAGAGGGTATTATGCTCAGTGAAATAAGCCAAGGCAAAAAAGACAAGTATCAAATGATTTCACTCATATGTGGAGTATAAGAACAAAGAAAAAAACTGAAGGAACAAAACAAGCAGCAGAATCACAGAACCCAAGAACGGACTAATAGTTACCAAAGGAAAAGGGACTGGGGAGGATGGGTGGGAAGGGAGGGATAAGAGGTAAAAAGGGGCATTACGATTAGCAGATGTAATGTTGGGGGGGGCACAGGGAGGGCTGTACAACTCAGAGAAGACAAGTAGTGACTCTATAGCATCTCACTATGCTGATGGACAGTGACTGTAATGGGGTTGGTGGGGGGGACCTGATGAAGGGGGTAGTTTAATCACCATAATATTGCACATGTAATTGTAGATTAATGATACCAAAATAAACTATTAAAAAACCCACCTGATGGAAGCAATACCACAATACCATTATAAAATTGTTTTTTATTCCCACTGAAAATTCAGAAAAGAATTTTAAGAAAGACTATTATACAGATTATAGTTCAAAATTAATCCTGAAGAACTGTTACTTTTCAAGTACACTTACTTGAAAAAGAACAGAGTATGGAACAACCCAAGAAAATAAAGGCAAAGAGATTTCTGTTAGGATGGAGGAAGGGCAATCAGATACTGGAGAGACACACAGCAGTGTCTCCTACAAGCCTGAAAGTGGTAAGGAAGCATGTATGTATACATGTGTATGCGCCAGCATTTTTGTGGAATGGAAGGAGGAAGAATAGGGTTTCAACAATTATTTAAGAAGGAACAATTTTTTATTCATTTCTTTCTTTTTAAGGTTTGAATTTTCAAGTGTTTTTGTTCAAGGGAAAGAAGGACTGAACCGCTAGTGTAAACCTGGGTTAGCATTTATGTTAAAATAAAGGTAATTAGGACCTTGTTCAGAATATACAGGGGCAACCACCTTTCTACCCTACACTGGAAACTCTTGCTTAATCCTTCTTTTAGAAAAATGCTCAGCTTTTTTTGTGAAATAATATTTAATACTATTGAAATCTCACTATAATGACAGGCAATGAAGCTATCTTGTAAGATTTTGTAGAGATGAAATGAGATAAAGCTTGTAAAGCACTTGGCCCAAAGTAAGAACTCAGTAAATCTGGTTATATGGATTATTTATCTGTTCCAAACAACACTTGGAGGTTTGCATTATCTCCATGTTATAGAGGAGGAAGCTGAAGAACTTAATAATTTTATTTAAGTTTACAGAGCTAAGAAAGAGCAAAATTGAGATTCACTCCCAAATCACATCTGACTCTGGAACTGGTGCTTTTAACCACTACATCAAACTCTGTCTTTTAGCAATTTGTTTTTTTAAAGCTCCTGTGTATCATCTACTAGGAACTACTTTTTAAATGAGGGAAATTAGTAAGCAGAGAAAATTCAGGAAGAAAACGTATCGATTTTCTGTTCTAGACAAGATAATAAGAAAATGTTGAGAAATTTATATTAAAATTATAAAAATCTATAATTATAAAAATTATGGTATAGGTACATTTTTATCAAAATAATTCAAACTTATCATAGATTTCCTAAACTTTGATATTGTGCTAGACACTCTCTAGAATAACTGAAGAGAAAAAGGCAAGATGAATTGAAAGGGGTGAAAAAAAAGACCACTGAAAAATAAATAAAATGGGTGAATTTTTGGTATTGTGTTAAAGATTTTCTATATAAGGAAATGTCCTAAGAGCCCTAGTCTAGCAATTAGATCTGTGAATCAAGTGCATTTGAACAGGTCATAGATTTTCTGTTATTTGGGGGCATGTATATGCATGCGTTTCCTAACCAGGATGATGAAATTGAAATAATATATTCTTCTTTATGTTTGTATAGCACTTTGCAATTGTCAAAGATTTTTTACAGTATTATCTCAGTTGTTCTTTATAATGGCCTAAGAGGGAGAACAAATATTCTTTAGATCAAGCATGTGAGATACTTAAGGCTCCGAGACAAAATGATTTCTATAGGGTCATACTGCGGGCAAATGGTACATAGGAGATTAACATGCAGATTTTAAAACATGGAAGCCTCTGTTCTTTCCATTGCATAATGTATTGCTACTTTGAATGCAAAATGTTACTTAATCATTTGACTTTTTACACAAAGTACTCACCCTGAGGGAAATAGTATCAACCTGTACAGAGACCCTGACCCCAGGGAGCTTGCTCGACCAGATTTGGAGATAGAGCAGTCCCTGGGCAAACCACCCGATGAATCATCTGCCAACCAAGGGGAAAGGTGCAGCAGAGTTCCTTGTAGATTTAAACACAGGGAGGTACAAAACCACTAAATGGAAGCAAACAAAAGATTTTAGAAGATGAGTATAATGTTTTATATAAATTAGTTTTATATGTATATATCCTGTTGGTCCTTGGTTTCATTTGAGGATTTCTTAGTTTTTTTGTTTCCTTACCTAAAAGTTTACATGAAGCCTTTACAATTATTTGTTTTATATTGAGATACAAAAATAAAACTCAGAAAAGTAAAGTGATCTACTGAAAGAAATAGAATAAAAATATCCTTTAAAAAGTAGCTCATGTTTATCAATCAAGACTTTTGTGTCAGGTCCATGATAAACTTCTTGCATGAATTGTTTCACTGAAATGTAATAGCCTAGGTGAAAAATTCTGTTATGATTCCTATTTTAGGGATGGAAAAACTGCAGCCCCAAGGGCTTAAGTTAGAATAAAAAACCTCGGAATCAAAGTTCAACATGTTCTTTTTAGTAGAGAAACTTTGGGAAAGAAATGTAGCTAAACATTTTAGTTAATTTGATATTGCCAAAGAACAGCAATCTGCTCAATTCTAGTGCCTGTTAGAATTCTGTCCAGTTTTATATTAAAGTGTCTTATTTTAGACTGTTTTTAGCAAGATAAAAATCTTAAAAGTGGTAATATAGAACTTTACATTTATAAGATCTTTATGCTTTTTCAAAGTTCACATGTCAGACTTTCTAATTAAATGGATAAATGATAAGGAAAACTTCTATTTCCTTGAATTGCCTAGATTAGAATTTCCCAAAGTATACTCTTACAGAATTACAGGTAATAATTGGTAGTACACGGTAAGGGGTTGCATTTGGAAAATATTGCGCTAAGCATCAGTACACAGATTTCTTCTCTGCAGGACTTTTCTGGGCCTATATATTGTGAGCCTGCAGGACTTGTCTGGGCCTATACAGATATACCTCATATCTTGGCGATACTGCCAGTTTGGCTTGAGACCACTGCAGTAGTCAGTATCTCAATAAAGCGAGTCCAGTCAATATTTTGGTTTTCCGGTGTATATAAAAGTTACGTTCACACTAGACTGTAGTTTATTAAGTGTGCAGTAGCATTATATCTGAAAAGACAATGTGCATATCTTACTTTAAAAATGCTTTATTGCTTAAAAATTCTAATCATTATCTGAGCTTTCAGCGCATCATAACCTTGCTGGTGGAGAGAGGCTTGCCTTCGTGGTGATGGCTGCTGACTGATCGAGGCAGTGGGTGGTGAAGGCTCGGGTGGCTGTGGCAGTTTCTCTGTAGCATGCAAGGCTTCTGTTTTTGGAGCCAATCCTCTGAAACCCTGCTGCTGCTTTATCAAATAAGCTTATGGAATATTCTGAATCCTTTGTTGTCATTTCAACAAACCTCCCAGAATCTTCACTGTGAGTAGATTCTGTCTCAAGTAACCACTTTATTCACTCATCCATAGGAAGAACTCCTCACATGTTCAAGTTTGATCATGTGAGGAATTTAGTCACAGCTTCAGGCTCCACTTCTAATTCTAGTTCTCTTGCTTTTTCTACCACCTCTGCAGTTACTAACTCCACTGAAGTCTTGAACCCCTAAAAGTCACCATGATGGAATCAACTTCCAAATTCCTGTTAATGTTGATATTTGGGCCTCTTCCTATGAATCATGAATGTTCTTAATGGCATCTGAAAGCTCAGATGATGGTTATAGCATTTTTTAAATAATAAAGTATTTTTAATTAAGGTATGTACATTTTCTTTTTAGATGTAACACTATTGCACACTCAACAGACTACAGTATAGTATAAACATAACAAACGCACTGGGAAACCAAAAAGTTCACTTGACTTGCTTTACTAAGATACTTGCTTTTTTGTGGTGGTCTGGAACCAAACTCACAGTATCTCCAAGGTACACCCGTACATGTTATGGGTCCCTTAAGAGAGTGATGCTTAAGTAAGTTATTATATATATAGTATGAGTATCTCTGTCAAAAAATAATCTTTTAAGAATATTTAATGAAGTGGGAACATTCTCAAATTAAGTGAGGAATGAGGACCACAAAACAAGATACAGACTCAGCCCAATATTATAAAATAAGCAAATGAAAAACAAATCCAGAAAAGTTGGAAGAAATAAAAACACCAAAATGTTAACCTGATTATGAATAAGTCAGTTAAAACCAAAACAGATATCCAAACCTTTGTGCTTGTGTTGCATTTTGGCTTGAGTCTAAGCATTCAGAAAACCTAACCCAGAAGAAATCTGATGATTTGGATGTGGCTTATACACTTGTCAGTAACTCACTTAAACAAGTTGGGCTGGTCTTTGGTTCACCTGTCTGCAACTTTGAAGAGGGATATGTTTAACTTCCTCCCATCCCCAGGATTTTGTGAGAACTCATGAAATGTTGGCCTGTATTCCCTTCTAATGCCCATCAGGTTAACTCCTCTGTGCCCCTAGCTGTGTCCTGAAGCTAAACTGACTTTGGTCTCAAGGTCCCCTCACTCTTGTGAGCAAGTACCAAGAAAAGTTCCAAAGGCGGGCACTGGGAGAGCACTTCAAAGTTCTCCTTGGCTTCAGCTTGCCTGGTAAATGATTAACGAACATGCTTCAGGCCCCACTCAGCCCGACTCCTCCAATTCGCTGTCCCAACTCACGGTGCTTTCTGCCCACAGTGCCCTATAGAAAGTGTGCTTGCTGGGCTCCCCAGCGACCTCTTCATTCTTCTTGGGTCCTCATTGATTATCTCCTTAAATACCGACTTCACCTGACTTCTCCCAGACTGTTCTCTGTTCTTTTCCTGGCTGTTCTCCGTCTCCTACTTGTTGGTGTTCCCTGGGGCTCCATTCTCCATGCCCTTCCCTTCTCACTCCGTGAATCAGTCTTCACACCTATAATCACACTCCTTGGGTTGGAAATCACTCACTTTCCCTTCCCTACTCTGGAAGAGAGGAGGAACTGGGTTCAGAGTGCTTATCTGAGAAATTAGCACATTACTCAAGTATCATAAAGAATAAATATAGAAAGTAAAACTTTTTATTTCATTAATATTAACTTATTAGGTAACAAAAACAGATAATTCTTTGCCCCCGGTTTCAGAAGGAAAATAGAAATAATTTCCTTTCTTGGGTCATAGAAGCAAATGGCAATTCACAAAATTCTCTCTCAAATGCCTTCTTCCCTGTCAATCCTTTTTTGCTCATGACCCATTACTAAATTTGACTGAAACCTCCCAGCACGAATGTCTACTTCATTGACAATTTTTTCCCTTGTTTCTCTGAAGTTTCATCCCTTCACCCCTCATACCATTTACACCACGCTGCTTTATGTGTGGCTGGGTGAACTAACACTCAAGCAGAATGTTTTATGCATCCAGATTGTAAAACACCTAAAGGCAGCCGCCTTTCCCTGTTCCTCCTCCTGCCTCTTTCCCTCTCCTCTCTCCCTTTGCCCTCATTTTTACCCTTCTACCCCTTACGACCTTGAACTAACACCAGTCATTGGATTAAACAGGTTAACAACAATTTAACAAAATCCAGTTAAAATAAAACTTCCAAAGTTGTTGAATATATACAGCTTAATCCTTGGTTTTTCTTATTTTCTAAGATGGACTTTTAGTTCTTCTGGCAAATTAATTGTTGGAATGAGTGACATTCCTCTGTTAAGTACTAAATTGTTATTGAGTTCCAAATGACTTTCTATTTATAACTTCCTGTGCATCCAACCGCATCTTCTAGTATTCTCATTAAAAGGTTGCTATAGAACTCTCATCAACTGCTTACAGTGATGGTGAGGAAGAGGTCAGATGATTTATGGGACTGGGGGATTAAAGATGGCAAGTCCTAAAAATATTTAAACTTAACTATTCACCTTTTTATTTGGGGGGAGGTCTAAGTTTTGGCAAAATTCTTGCTGTCCTCAGAGTGGATTTTCTATGAACTTAGGATTTTATGTTAAACAATAGGAGTATCATATTTTGTTATCTTTTTTTTAAATCCTAACATTGTTAGAAACATTTTGAGGATTTTTTTTTTAATCCTAATTCATTCTCAGGCCCACTTCTTTGAGTCACGTATTTTTTTTCTTTTTCTCTTTTTTTTTTGGTTAAAGTTTTTATTGGAGATAAAGTTAAACTGAAAAAACTTTGAGTCTATCCTGCTACAGTTTGCGAGGATTAATAATTTGTACTTTATTGTTTTAAGGTACAGGTAAACTTTTGGATATATTCTGAATATTTCATGTGAAACATGGTTCTTAAATATTATATACAGAATTCCATGCATTAATAAACTCTGGAGAGAATTCAAGTAGTTCAGGTATTGTTTCTGTGACTCCCTGCTGAATACAGTGCAAAGCAATTGCAATGTTTACTTTCCAGCATATCACTGGGGAGAAAACCCACATCATAAAGGGTTTTCAACTTTTATTTTTCTAAGTGGTATGTTGGAAGAATAATTTGATGCCATTTCTTTATATAGCTTACTGTGAAAACGAAAAGCAGAAAGTTAAGAAAAACGATCACTTCATCTGAAAAAGTATTCAGTACTTTTGCACAATGTATCACTTTCTAATGAGATCACTGTATGTTCACATGTTTTAAAGAAATGTATTCCACATTTTGTCAAATATGAAGCAGTGTGTTTATTAGCTCTGTGAGGCAGTAAGGATTGTGTCTGGTTTATCACTGTTCTCCAGTACAACCTGCTTTGCCTAGCTCTTAGTAAAACATCCAATAAATATTTGTTGAAGGAATGAAAAATCTGGACATGGAGTACCAAAACTGGTATGATGATGTTTTGGTTTATCTTACTGTCCCATCAAAGAGAATTTAACTTCACTGGATGACTGCCCATTCTTGCCCTCCTTCCTTCCTGTCTCAGAGGAAGACCGTCCTCAAGTTATTCCATCTACATGATTCTTTGCTTTCAGTGTGCAAACATGTCCATGAAAATTAAGTGAGATCATGCATTTGAGATGTACCTGTGTATTGCATGGTACACAGATGTTCAAAAAATGGTAGTTTTAATTCTTACTGATTGAAGGTGTAGGAGGTCAGAGATGAGAAAAACTGATGTAGGCTTAAGAAGAATCACTTTGAATTCACCTAACCACTCAATCTATTCTTCAAGTTGGGAAATGAGCACCAAGAGAATTTAAGTTGTCAAAGATTGATAGAGGAGGTGATATTTGAGTTGGATTTTGAAAGATCAAAACAATGGCTTACATCTATTGAATGTTTACTGTGGGCCAGAGATCATTCTAAGTGCTGTACGTCGGTTTTTAAAAATTTAATCCTCAAAACATTCCTATGAGGTAGCATTCTGTAAATAAGAATAGATGGTCCGTCTGAAGCAGGAGCAGGAGAATAAGAGAAAGGAATAATAAAAACTGGAAGCAGAAAAGACTGATTTGTAAAGCTGAAAATGAGACTTACCAGCTAGAATGAAGAGCTTGTCTTAGGCAGTAATGAGAAATGATGTTGGACAGAGTGAGGCAAAATTATGAGGCCTTGACAACCATGCTAAAAAAAAAATCTGACTTTCTCTTAATGGGCAAAACAAAGAGCAGTTACACATACAGATGGAAGTGGGGCTCGAGGCACAATGATTCGGTAGCATGCACTACGAAGCCCTGAAGGGCAGCTTGCACTGTCTTCATATCCCCAGGGACCCACAGCCTCTACCAGCCACTTTTGGTTACTCCTAGCCACTATTAGGAGAGTAGCAGCAGGTTCCTATAAAGTAGGCACTTACTAAAGTTTTATTGAGGCACGAATAAAGGATGAACTGCACTGGAGGTTATTTTTAGGTGGGAAGTGACAAGAGCTGGGACTATATTTAAAACAATGGGAATGGAAATAGGGAGGCAAATACCAGGAACAATTTCAAAGAAGAAATAATTAAGACTTTGGCATATATTGGACATAAACTAGTATTTTAGAGTCACATTTCAGGTGGATTATATACAGCAAACTGCAATGTCAGAGCAGTTGTATTTGACACCTTGTTGTTTTAAGTAGAAGTTCCGTATTTGATACCAATTGAAATGAATCACATCGCAGGGAGATGATTATCTTAAGTAATTATTACCATTAAAACTTACCTGTCTTTACTTAGTACCCATACTCCCTACATCCAAGTTTTTACTGGTTTTACCTCATACCTGGATTGTTGTTAGTCTCCTACTGAACTCTGGCCAAATAAACCTCAGCCTCAAACACACCTGGCAGTTACATCCTCCCACCCTTTTGTTCATACAGAGGCTTTCTTCCATAAATACCCTTTCTTCTACCAGTTCATTGGTATTACCAACTGGAGTATTAGTCATCCCTCACAACCTAATAACGTGCTATCTTCTCCATGATGTCTTGATAAAACCCAGCTGAAACTGTTTTCTTTCTGAATTCCCATTGCACTGCATGTCACTATACTGCCTTGCACTGGTCATTTGGCTAACTGGTTACCCCTTTATCAGAATCTAATTTGTATTCCCTACAATGATGGTATTGTTGCCTATTCAGTAAATATTGGTGGCATGAATTAGAACTATTTTAAATACTGCAAACCCCTTCCCAACCAAGTTTCCCTTTGAGGAAAGGTATGTTCAGCTTCATATATCTTTTGCAACATTGAGAATTTCATGTCACTGTTGTAGGGGATATTTAAAAAAAGAGGGAACTTGAAGTTGGGAATAGAAAAAGTTAAAAGTGAAGGACAGTGTAGGATCAGCTATTTTTTGAAAGGAACCTTTTGGTTGGATAAACGAAGCTAAGGAAAATCAAACCTGAACCTTCACTGTTCCACTCCTGTTCCTTAGAAGGGAGGGAAGTGAACTGCATATGAGGTTTGGGACTGTAGCCTTGGGTCCTTGGGAACCCAGTAGGACCTGGTAGTCAGAAATAGAGGGCATTGATCTGGGTGGAAAACTGATGCAGAGAGAAAAATGTCTCTTTGCAGGCACATTACCTGCAAAAGTGCAAGCTTAATTTGTAAGCATAACTCTGAACCTGCTTGTGGAGGGTGATTCTAGAATTTCTAGAGAACAAGATACTTATTTTGTACAGTGCTTATTATTACTAACGTAGGATGTGGAAAATGTTATCCATTGGCTTTTATTTTAATTAAGGTTAAAAACATTCATTCCTTGGTGGTTCACTCATGACTTAAGACCCTGTTTTGTTCTATAAAGTCTTAGATTCCCCAACCAACTGAATTCCACTACTAGGATTCTCAGAAATCTAATGTGGCTGGAGAGGACTGCTTCCTAATACTGGGCCAGAACTGCTAAACCTAGCTAAATAGGTGTCATATTCCACAGTGCAGTTGGCAACTCGTGAGGTTCTCAGAATGTGACATGCCATGTCCTGGCTCCGAGTTGCACATGCTGCTTCCACTAAGATACATAGTAAAAGATAATCACTGTTCTTAAATACGGGTTTGTATAGTACTTCTTTCCATTTTCTTGCAAAGCTAATCCATACTATCTTAAATAACTTTTACTAAGATGCTTTCATTAGAGCCACTCCCTATGGATTGGGTGACACTCCTTCCTGTTCCCACGATTGCCTGGGCTTTCTGGACACTTAACCTTAGGCCTCAGGTGTGGCACTTGCCTTCTGCAGGTCCTTCCCCCACTGTAAACTCCTCCAGAAGCTCTGTGGGTGCCAAGTAATCAGCAACATACTCAGACTGTGAGGGCAGCAGTGTTTGCTCACTGAATGAATAAATGCATAACCTTGGTAGAGTGAGTAACTGGAGATGAAAGTCCGTCTGCCTCACAGACGTGTGCTGTCAATATCAGACTTTGAGAATAATTTCGGGGAATCTCAATCTACGCTCTCTCCTCCCCACCCTGTAGTATGCAAGCTCAACCAGCTTGGAAGGTAGGTAGCACTGTGCCTGTGCCTTAAGCTAGTAACTTAAGCTGTTACGTTCCTATCAAACCTAGTATTTAAGAATAGTGATTATCTTTTACTATATAGACCCCAGGGAGAAAAGCAGAGAGTTAACAAAACATTTTTGTATCTCAGTGAACATTTGAAAATTTGTTGCCAAATTTACTAAGCTCACTCCAACAGTCTTTCTGATTTTGAAAATATTCCACTGGAAAGATCTCTCGGGTACCCATTGCGTGTGTAGTGTAAAACCAGTATTAATAGTCTATCACATCTGTCTCAATCTTTTCTAATAATATAGTTTTTCCCTTTTTTTTTTTTTGGTTTGGCAAGAGCACAAGTTTTTATGTGATTCAATTTCATAGTTTTTCGGACAACATGATTGTGAACCCATGGCTATGTTGAAGCAGCATTTTCTTTTCATTCTTTCTCTACAAACAAAATCATGAGCTACATACAAAGATTTGGCTTTAAAATGTTGAAGAAGGTCTTGCTTTAAAAAAATTTTCCCCTGAAGGCTACAGTGTCCGGTAATGATTATTCCCTTTGCTTCAATTAAAATAAATAAATATGGGTAGAGAAAATGCATAAAAAATTTAAAAGTCCTATTTGGAGCAGAATAGGATGCCTGCCGTTTATAGTGAACTCGGTGGGAACTGACCCAGAACTTGATGTGGAGCCTATTCAATCCAGAGTTTCCTTAGACGCAAAAATAACTGCTGGTAAAGTTCACGCGAAGTGGCATTCCGCTCCTGATTCCTTTTGCATTTTTGTTTTAAAGCCCTAAACGCCGCGGTAACTAACGTACGCGTCCGCTCCCAGCTCGGGCGCCCCTCCTCGCCGCTCCGCGGGCATCTCGGCCCCGGTCGCTCCCGCCCCTTGGGAGGCCGCCGGCGGGGGTGAGGCGTCCGGGCCGCCGACCCCGGGGCGACCGCACCACCCGGCCATTCTCCGGCCCTTGCCTTTCGGAAAGCTGAAGTGCGGATGGCGGTAGTTCTCCTGTACCTCCGCCCGTCAGAAAGCGGCGCTGGTAGGGAGCGAGTGTGAGAAAGTGAACGTGTGCGCGCCGCGGAGAGGAGGGCCGAGAAGTGGGCTCCCGGCGTCCGAGCGCCCCGTCTGCCCCCGGGCTCGCCGCGGGCGGGGGCCGCGAGCAGCCGGGCGCGGGAAGCGAGGCCGGTGGGCTCCGGGGGTTGGCGGGACGCGCGCTCCGTGCCGGCGCCGGCCCGAGCCCGCGCTCCCCACCCCCCCCACCCCGCCGCCGCGTGCCCGCGCCGCTGCGCGATGCAGTGTGGGGAATGGCTGGGGTTGGCTGAAGAGCGCACAGTGGAGTTTTAATGTCCGCCATGTTGGCCATGGCGTATTGAAGAGAGCGAGCGAGCGAGGAGCGGAGCGGCACAGCCTCCCACCCTCCCGGCTGGTGTTAGAGCCCGGTCGGCGGGTTCTGCGCTCCGCCCCTCAAGTCCCCGGCAGCGGTAGGCTAGTGGGGACCGAACCCCCGGTTCTCCATGATCCCGCTGGCCGGGGCCGTTTCCCCAGAGCGGAGAGGTATCTGCTGCGCCTGAGATGAGTAAACTGTCGTTTCGGGCGCGGGCGCTAGACGCCTCGAAGCCGCTGCCGGTTTTCCGCTGTGAGGATCTGCCCGACCTGCACGAATACGCCTCGATAAACCGGGCCGTGCCGCAGATGCCCA